>JAIUJO010000231.1:185000-655000 GCA_023846275.1 Vanilla planifolia | reverse complement strand
GTGATCACACATGCATATAAAAAATAAAATATCATAGTTGTGTGATTATTTTTTTAAATATAGTGAACCATTTTTAAACATTTATAAATTATTAAGCATATACACTTTTGAATAAAGCTTATGCTTATTATATATGTCATAATATGTTCTAATATCAATATTTTATTTTATAAAATAAATAAAAAATTACATAAGCCATTACTTTTAATTAAGTAGACATTAATAAATAAGACTTTTTACCATTATGTTACAATTCTTTAAAGTAAAAAAATTAAATTCTATAATAAATAAATAATAATATATATATTTATCATAAATATTATATATTTAACTTTACAAAATAAGAAAATTTTTAAATATATCATTAATTGATGGGCTAAAAAAGAGATAATAAAGAAAGCAATAACTAATATATAAAAGATAAAAAGAAAGTCAAAGATTAACAAGTAACAAATAGAAGAAAAAGTTATAGAAAGTGATGAATACTAATTTAATGTAAAAGAAAAGAAAAGAGAACATAAATAAGATAAAGAGGAAAAATAAATAAGTAAAAGAGAGAAAAATGAGAAAATGAAGAAGAATAAAAAAGAGAGATGTCATGAAAATTATAAAAGATAGAATGTGAAGAGAGAAATAAGAGAAAAATAATAAGAGAGAGAAGAAGTGAGAAAAGGTCAGAGATATAGAGATAAAGAAAAAAAGGTGTGAGAAGTAATTAAAAAAAGGTCAAATCTTAATAACTAAACTTATAATATTTATTAAAAAATAAATTTAATCATATATTAAAATTTAATAAATATAAAAAATTATTTTTCTATTATTATTTCAAAATACAATAAATATTTTTTAAAATGTTTTTTCTATTAATTTAATATTACATTACTCATAGTAAAATTTTAAAAAGTAATTATCTAAAAAATAATACAATTATTTTAATATATTATATTTATATAATGTAATATAACTAATAAATATAAAAATAATTTAACATTAATAATATAATTTTATATTTTTAATGAAACTTTAATTTTAATAATTAAACTTATGATGTTTATGATGTTTATTATGTATAGAAAGTAAATCATATATAATATTACACAATTATAAATTATAAAAACTTCTTGATGTTTATTATTATTTTAGAATATTCAAAAATATTTAGAGAATATTGTGAAAATTATTTTAATATTATCTTTTTGATACCTAAAATTAGAAAAGTTTATTATATAATAAATATTATAATTATTTTAATATATTATATTTATATAATGTAATGTAAATAATAAATAAAAATTATATTTCACATTAATAATATAGTTTTGGATTTCTAATTTGTTATAAACATAAATTAATTCTAATTTATGGTAATTCATATATGTTATTTTAATAGATATTGAACTTAATTAAAGTTATTTTTTTTATATCATATGCTATGCCATATTTATTATTTTATGAAATTAATACTATTATATAGTTATTATTAAAATGTGATTGCTAAAATAGTAATTATAAATAATAATTTATAAAAAATTATTTTTAACATAATATGTTGAAAAAATATATTATCATTCATTATAAAATATAATGCTATGAAACAAATATGTACATCAAAAAGACTTATCATGATATCAACCATCCTAAAAGTATCCCCACCTAAGCGTGTGTGACTTTTGAGTTCTAATGAGATCCTATGCCATAATGTTAGTGCAATCGCACAAACTTATATGGGATAGAAATAAGAGTCATGTTGTTAGCTTTTAAGATAATGGATAATTTTTAAAATTGTCTAAATTATAAAATTTTTGCACTTTCCAAAAACATTTTGTACTTATTATATATATACATATCATAATATTTTATATTATCAATATTTAATTTATATATAATTAATAAAAAGTTACAAAAAATTTTTCTTTTATAATGTAGATATTAATACATAATATTTTCGTTTATTATATTTTCCTTTGTATAAATAAGAAATTAAATTACATAATAAATAAACATGAATATATATATATATATATATATATATATATATATATATATATATATATAATATTAAACAAGAGTACATGAGAGATTTCTTAAATATTTTAAATTTATGTGTTAAAAAAGAGATAATGGAGAGAGAGATAATTATTCTCTAAGAAAGAAAAAGTTACAAATTGATAATAGCAAATAAAGAGAAAAGCAATAGTAAAGTGAGGTGAGAGATGATTTAACAAAAAGAAAAAAAAGAACATAGATGAGATAGAGAGAAGAAATAAGTAAGTAAAAGAGAGAGAGAGAGAGAGAAATTAGAAAATATAAAAGGATTGAGGTGAAAGAGGGGACAAGAAAAATATAAAGAGATAAAGAATAAAGAGACAAATAAAAGGTGACAATAGGATTGCGAAAAAAATAGAAATATGAAAGATATTATGATAAAATGAAAAAAGTGAGAAAAATTCTTTAGTAAAAATAAAATTGGCTATAATTAAATTTAATATATTTATTAAATGTAACATGTAAATCATATATAATGTATAGTAATAAGAAAATATAAAAATTATTTGAAATTTGTTATTATTTTAGAAGATAAAAAATATTTGGAGAATATTTTAACTATTAATTTAATATTATTTTATTATAATTTAAAATTCAAAATATTTAGTTAAATAATTAATTTTATAATTACTATAATTTATTAACATTTTATGATATAAAATATTTAATAAATAGAAATAATATTTAATATTAATGATATTATTTTAAATTATTAAATTTTAATAGTATAATATTATTATATTTAAAAAATTTATTATACAATATATATATGACATCATAAGGAAAAATTAATTATAATTATTATAATTAATATATACAATAAAGTTATTATTTTATTATATCGTATGATTTACTATATTTATTATTATATAAAATGAATAATAATATTATAAACTAATTCTTAAAAATTAATTACTAAAATTCTAAATATAAATAAACATTTATAATAATTTTTTCAAATTAAATATTAAAAAAGTATCATTCACTGGAAAAAAGAATTTTATGAAAAAATATATGCAACATGAAGACTTCTAAAGAGGTCATCCGTCCAATACTACTCTCACCCAAGCATGCTTAACCTTGGAGTAGAGGTATACAAAAGAGAAAATATCATAATTATGTGGTTAACATTATTACTATAATTTTAGAATTCTAATATTTTATAATATAATATATCTATTTTTGGAAATTTTTATGCACAATATATATATACTATTATGAACATAAATTAGTTCTAATTTATTATAATTCTCATAAGTTATTTTGCTCAATATTAAACTAAATTAAAGTTATTTTTTTATTATATCATATAATGTGTCATACTTATTATTTTATTAAATTAACAATAAACATATAAAGTTATTATTAATCCCAAAAATGACAATTATAAAAAACCATATATAAAAAGTTATCTTTTTCAACATTAACCTATTGAAAAACTTAGTTGTCATTCGTTAGAAAATATAATGCTATGAAGAAATATGTAGATTTCTCAAGAGGTCAACCATCCCAATACTACTCCCACCGAAGCTTACCTAACTTTCGAGTTCTAATGAGATCTAATGCGATAATGTTGGTGCAATTGCACATCCATGTACAGAACAAAAAATAAGAGTTGTGTTGTTAGCTTTTAAGATAATGAATAATTTTTAAAATTTTCTAAATTATCTAACATGTGCACCTTTTAAAAATATTTTATACTTATTATATATGTCATAATATTTTATAGTAACAATATTTTATTTATATATAATTAATAAAAATATATAGAATATTTCTTTAATAATGTAGATATTAATACAAACATTTTCTTATATATATTTTCCTTCTTATAAATAAGAAATTAAATTTCATAATAAATATAAATGAAAACATATATATTATAAAAATATTATATATTAAACTAAGCAACATGAGAGATTTCTTAAATATTGTTAATTTATGTGTTGAAAAAAGATGATAGAGATAGAGTTAAAGATTCTATAAGAAAGAGAAAGTCACAAATTGATAATACTAAAATGAAGAGAAAAATAATAATAGAGAAAGTAGAGATGATTTAATAAAAAAGAGAGAATATAGATGAGATAGAGAGAATAAATAAACAAAAAGAGAGAATGAGAAATGAGAAAATAAAGAAGGATAGTAGACAGGGAGAGGCTAAGAAGAATATAAAGAGATAAAATATGAAGGAACAGATGAAAAAATAATAATAAGAGTTAGAAGAAAAAGAGAGAATATGAGAGACATTATGATAGACTGAAAAAGATGAGAAAATTATTTAATAAAAATGAAATTTATAATAACTAAACTTACAATATTTTTTAAATATAACAAGTAAATCATATATAATATTTAATAATAATAAAATATAAAATTATTTCAGATTTTTTATTATTTTAGTAGCTTAAAAGTATTTAGAAATTTTTTAACTATTAATTCAATCTTATTTTATTCGTATAAAAAATTAAAAAGGTTAATTAAAAAATAAATTTATAATTATTCCAATTTATTATCTTTATTACATATAACATAAATAAAAAATATAAATAACATTTAACATTATTGATAAAATTTTAGATAATTAATTATCAATAACATAATATTATTATATTTAAAAAATTTTATACACAACATATTTAAATTAATTATAAACTTAAATTAATTATAAATTATTATAATTAATATTGGTTATTTACTTAATATGAAACTAAGTTAAAGTTATTATTATATTATATCATGTGAGTTATAATATTTATTATTATATGAAATTAATAATAATTTCATTAAATAATTATTTAAAATTAGTTACTAAAATACAAAATCCAAATAATTATTTTTAATAATTATTTTTTTTTATAAAATTAACATATAAAAAATTATCATTCATTAGAAAATGAAATTTTATGAAAATATATGTGCAACACAAGAACTTCTGAAGTGGTCACCTATCCCAACACTACTCTCATCGTAGCTTGCTTAACTTTGGACTTATATTGAAATCTAGTACTATAACAGTAGTGTGGCTGCACAGGTAGGCAAAAAATAAAATATCATAATCTTTTGATTACTTTTTTATATTATAATGGACCATTTCTAAAATTCTCTAAATTAGTAAGCATGTACACTTTTGAATAAAATTTATACTAATTATATATTTTATAATATTTTATAATGTCAATATTTTATTTATATAAAATGAATACAAAATGCATAACTTGTTATTTTTGATTAAGTAGTCATTGATACATGAGATATTTTTACTAATATTTCATCATTCTTATAAACAAAAAGTTAAATTACGTAATAAATAAAAAATAAAAAATTATATATTTGCAATAATTATTATATATTTAACTTTACAAAATAAGAAATCTTTTAAATATTATATATTTAACTTCACCAGAGGTCTTTCCCTAATTCTATAGTTTCCAGTTCCCCTACGGTCTCCCAAGACGAGGGCCCCCATTCATCGTGTTAATGGTTTCATCTCATATGTCTTCGCTTTTCATTGGTGCTAGCAATTGCCACCTTTACTTGAAGATGTGGACTATAAAGGGGAGAAAAGGATTTACCCATAAAAAAGGCTTAGCTTTCATTTCATTTGCATTATCATGAGCAAGTTTTGTGAAATCTCCTTAACCTTTCACTGGTTCTAGATACTATTTAATTGAATCAGATATGAGCTTCACACTCACTTCCTCTTCTCTGATATCATTTATCAGGTTTGACACTTTCTTTTACCTTTCTTTCCATATGTTTAAGGTGTAAGACTTTTTTATCATAATACATTTTCCTAAGAAATTTTGAGGGAGCAACAACAGCTAGGGCACTCCTCTTTCAGACTTTTTAATGCAGGTGTGGTAGCTGCTAGACTATAGGGTTCAGTTTGCATGCTTCACTTCATCAAATCAAAAGCTGGATGGCACCATTCTGATGCACTAAGGAGGTGAACAAAAGAACTAGTTTATCATGTAGCTATATATGAGAAGCTAGACACAACCTAACTAGAAGAGCTTATGAATAAATTAAGTGGTGCAAGGTCATGGCATCAAAAAAGGGTGACTGTTAAGTGATACATTCCTTAAGGGCCTTCACCCCTTTTTTCTTTGAGAAGTTTGCCAAAGGCCTTTTAAATTGGGAATGGGGGCCCCAGCCCCGAGAAAGAAACTAAAGTGAAGGGAAGCCACTATCCCCCATCCACGAGAGGAGTTGCTACTATGAAGCTAGTCGTTCAGATTGTCACAGCCAACTTCCAACTAGTATGATATGGTAGTATCAGTTCTTTATGCATCCACCTAAGTCCTACTCTTTTTTATAGAATCGGTGTGCCCCGATCACTATTACTATTAACTATAAAAAAAGCCCTGCCCTACTACTTTTAGTCAAATCAAAGTATAAACCCTTTGTAATGCTACAATATTTAGATGGCACGAGTGATTTGCAGTGCACCTCAAAATAAAGAGACTGAATAGTGAGAGCAACAAGTGTTAGGAAGTTGTATTCTTTTCCACTTCCCTTCAAAGTCTCTAATCGAACTCCCTCCTCTTTTTGATTGAAACTAGGAAGCATTGATATCAAGGTCTTCTTCTCTTGTTGTAGTGGCTTGATTGCTATGCTTCCATAAAAATCATCCCTCCATTGGGATGCACTTTTCAATCGTGCATCAGATGAAAAAAGAAATTGTCATGGGAACCAAATTATGTTAGAGACTGGTGAAGGGAAAACTATCCATCTCCACTTAGAACCCTCTTTTGGGAACTAAACTTTGGGGTGACTTTTGAAATTCTTCTAAATTGGAAAAACTTGGAGGTAAGGCTATATTGGGCATGGGAAACGATCTCTCTAATTCAAATATCCAAAAGAATGTGTGTGAGGCATTATTTTCATTACTTGTATATGGGACACTAGCCTTTTAGAAGGGCCCTCGAGTTCCTTGTTAGAATAAAGTTTCAAGGGCTTCTAGTGCAAGAATAAGGCCAATGAAATGGGGGTGTCTTGTATATATAGAAATCTCCAATGGCTTACGAATGCTAGATTGATCGATCAATACTTCCTACTTTTTTGGGGGCTATCCTTCCACTTTGCTTTTGGAGCATGCCTGAGACAAAAAAAAATCCCATGTATATTGCCAATAAAGAATCCTTCTTCTTATGAGTTACATGATAAAAGGTTGAAGCTTTGCTGTTTTAGACTCACAGGATAGGAAAAGTGGAAACTGGATCGAAAGCTGGGACTTGCATACTTCAACAAGAAAACTTCACAAAGAAAAGAAAAGAGTTCCGCCTTAACGATGCCCTTCCCTCCACTATAAAATCATAGATCCTATGGTTTGTGCTTGAGGTGTGGTTATTTTGAGAATTTGGTTTTAATCAGGAGATCAGATTCTCTTGAATGAAGGCCTTCAGGCTAATTCACAACTCCTATCATCTAAGAGTGTGTAATTGATAGGAACGAATAAAAGGAAAAGGGGTTTGGTTTGGGGCCAAGTTTGATACCTCGAGTGTGGGGAAGACCTCTAGTTCAAAGCCTCTCTGGGGAACAATCTGGAGAACTTCATCAATCCCTTATTGGTTTTGAGATATTTACTACAACAACAACACTCAAATCTTAATTCATCAAAGAAGCTAAGCTTTTATAATAAAAAGAAAAAAAGATATATAAAGGTTGGTGCCATGAGAAATGACCACCATCTTCCACGATATGTTGCATGTCAACATGGAGGGTGGGAAATTTTAGTCGACATCCAAGATGAGAAATGATCATCTTTGTGTGTTGAAAATGGTACCCGATCAACTGAGGCATGTTTTGCAAACTCTATCTAAATTAATAGAAGTGTGCATTTGGGGTTTCATCCGACATTTGGAATGAATGATTAGTAGATGGGGAATTGAAGTCGACCTGAATGATAGTACAATCATGACCACAGGGGCCGTTTAGGGGAACATCTATTGTAGAGCTTCTAGGGCCACATTGAAGTTAGTTGATGACATTGCAGTTGGTCACAAAGTGCGGTCCCTTTGATTGACTTCTTTGCAATGATGCTAAATTTGAGTAGAATAGAAATGTAAAGAATCATTTGAGTTTCTGAATCAATTTGGATTAATTTGGTTTGCCAGTCCTTGGCCAACCGACTATTGTTGCTCTATCTCTCCATAATCAAAATTGCAATGCAAAATGGGGTCCATGGCTAAGTATCGGCGATGGACTGTACCTCAATGGATTTTTGAGTGAAAAAAGTTCCAACTTTGACAGTGTTCAATGCCATGATGAATTCTAGAAATTTAATTTCAAAAAAAGAGAAAAAAAGAGCATGTAGCACATTGGAAGTCCTCATGTAGCACTTCCCCAAGCTAAAGTGGCATTCATTTCTTTTTTTGTTTCACTACAACTCCTTTATTTCGATTATCATAAAATGACTAATGGCCAGTTTAGATAACAGACCACATAGCACAATGGAGTAGATTTGCACTTGCTTAGACCACTTGTAGTATTAATTGGTGATAAATCAATAGTGGAAAGCACACTAAAAGGTAGAATCGCATCAAGTGAAATTCTCTTTGCTTTCTACCTCAAAAGATATTGCTCATCGGCTCAGCATTAAAGAAGAGGTTCAGGGTTGCTTCAACTCTAGAAATATATACTAGTCAAAGGTGATTGAAGAAGTTGTTGATCAAATTCTCTATGTCTTTCTTTATCTGAGAAAAGAAAGCAAGCCTCAGTGTGTTTAATCATCTTTTTTTACCTTTCTTAACTTCCATTTCTTTTTATTCAATATCTTCTCTGATTGGATTTGTCAATACATGGGAGGAGAGTGATTTGGGAGAGAGAACCCTAACAAAAAAGGCGTGCTATGACTCCAACTATCCCCTTCGATTCCCAAGAGAGGCGTCAGCACCTTTTTTTTATTCTTTTATTATAGGAAGAAAGAATTAGATATCATAAATAAGAGGTGATAGAAAAGAGATCATAAAAGAGCTAAAAACGAAAAAAAATGCTCTTTGTTAGCTAGGGGAACAAATAGGGGGTAGGCCCTTGATCTTGTTGAGCCCTGTCCTATTGTAGTTCTCTAGTGGAGATGACGTAGAATCAATGGTCAACTGACTGTCACTCCCTTACCTAGGTTAGCAAGGAAAGCAAAATGGGACCTTTTCCTTTGATTGCCAAAAACTACACGACCAATATATGGTAAATCGAGTTTGAAGGTGACTTATTAGCAAAAAAGAGAAGATTTTCCTTCTTAGCTAAGTGGTGATTGAGTTACAAAGTGATTTTGAACATCTCATACTCCACTATTGGCAAAATCTTATTATATAACCATCATGAATGAATATCCATATCCATATTGATATTCTCCTCTTCTTATTCAATGGAATGAAAAGCTAGATAATAGGGTAAAGTTGAAGGGAAGCTTCAAGAATGAGAGTTTGATCAATGTTCTCAATGAGGTTTTGCAGTAGCTAAGGAAATCAGTCATTGCGATCTCTACATTTGTAGCCAACAAATATGAGAATTCCATCCATGATAAACCTACAAGAGAAATGGAAAACAAAAATCTATTCTATTATGGAAGAGATTAAGCATAAGATAAGGATACTATCACTAAAAGTAGTAGTCAGAAAGTTTCTCCATTTAGTAATATAGATAGCTTATTTTGTATAGTATGTTCTTAAGCTTAAGCAAGCATAAAGTCTAAAAGAAAGGATAACTAAATCTACTAATTGTCTCGATCAACTAAGTGCTTAGATTAGATTTTCAATCTACTATAGAGTGCTATGGCTAAAACATGGTTCTAGCAAGAGTACTTTGCTGCTCTTCCTAAATCCTATGTATTGGTGTGGTCTAAAAGAGTATATGTGCACCTAAGTGAATGACCCCTTTGAATGTGAATGTTAGAAGATTTGTACATTTTGATTAGGGTAACCCAACTTTCAATCTTTTTGGGTCAATTCTGAATGAAAGACAAATGACCAATGAGGCTAAGTGATTTATTGTATTGAGCCCTAGCGATATGCTTCACATAATCATTCAATTCTATGATAGATACGAGATGACAATGGCTCTATATCTTCTCTCATTTCTTTAAATTATCTAATCTAAGTACTTTTTAAAACATTTTTATGCCTAAAATATGTCATAATATTTCATAATATAAATATTAGTTTATATATAGTGAATAAAAAATTATATAGAACATTATGTTTTATAAAGTAGATATTAATACATAAGATTTTCTTAGATTACAATATCATTCCTATAAATTAAAAATTAAATTACTTAATAAGTATAAATAGAAATACATATTTATAAAAATTCTTACCTATTAAACTATCTAACATGAGAGATTTCTCAAATTTTTTTAATTTATATTTCGAAAACTTTTGATGGTGGGAAGGATAACTATTCTTTACGAGAGGGAAAGTCACAAGTTGATAATAGCAAAATAGAGACAAAAATAATAATAAGCAGAAATGAGAGAAGATCTAAGAGAATGGAAAAGAAAAAAGTGAACTTAGACGAGGTAAAAAGAATAAATAAAAAAGTGAAAGAGGAAGAGATAAATGGCAAAATAAAAAAAGGATAAAGGAGAGAGAGAGAGAGAGGCCAAGAAAAATATAAAATAATATAGAAGAAAAAGACAAATAAAAGAATGAAATAAGAAGTGAGAATGAAAAGAAAGAATTGAGAGACATTATAATAGAGAGAAAAAAGTGAGAAAATTCATTTGATAAAAATTTAATTTTTTATAATTAAACTTATAATATTTATTAAATACAACATGCAAATCATATATAATATTTAGTAAAATTGAAATATAAAAACTATATGAGATTTATTTTTTTAGAATAATAATAATATTTAAAGAATATTTTAACTATTAATTTAATATTATTTTATTCAAATATAAAATAAAAAAATTCAATTAAATAAAAAATTTAATAATTATTTTAATACTTTATCTTTATATGATTTAATATAGATAATAAATATAAATAATATTAAAAATTAAATATATAATTTCAGATTATTTATTTTTAATAACACAATATAATTATATTTAAAGAATTCTATAGACAACATATATATACATTTATAAAATTAAAACAATTATAATTTATTATAATTAATATAGGTTATTTTGCTCAATTTTAACAGAAATAATGCTATTATTTTATTACATCATTTGATTTAACATATTTATCATCATATAAAATTGATAATAATGCCATAAAATGATTATTAAAAATTAATTACTAAAATTTTAATTAAAATAAATAAATTATAATAATTTAATTTTTAAATTTATATTAAAAAATTAATAAAAATCTCATTAAAAAAAGAAATGTTATAAAAAATATATGTAATAGGTCTTCTCAAGGGGTCACCCATCCTATTAACACTCTCACAAAGTATGCCTAACTTTTGAGTTCTAATGAGATTTAGTGCTAAACACTAGTGTGGTCATACATGTACTTAAAAAACAAATATCATAGTTGTTTGATGTTTTTTTAATTATAATGAAACATTTCCAAAAGTTTTTAAATTATTAAGTACATACACTTTTGAATAAAATTTATGCTCATTATATAAGTAATAATATTTTCTAATATCAATATTTTATTAAAATAAAATGAATAAAAAATTACATAAGATATTATTTTCAATTAAGTGCACATTAATAAATGAGATTTCTTAACATTATGTTATCATTCTTATAAATATAAATACTAAATTAAGTAATAAATATAAATAATAAAATATATATATTTAACATAAATATTACATACTTAACTTTACAAAATGAGAAATTACTTAAATATTACTAATTGTTGGGTTAGAAAAGTGATAATAGAGACACAAATAACTAATTTATAAAAGAGAAAGAGAGTCAAAGATTAATATGTTAAAAATAGGAGAAAAAGTTATAGAGAAAGATGAGTGATGATTTAATATAGAAGAAAAGAAAAGAGAATATAAAGAAGATAGAGAGAAAAAAATAAATAAGTAAAAGAAAGAGAAATAATAAAATAGAGACAAATAATAGAGAGAGATCATAAAAATATATAAAGATAGAGAGCAAAGAAATAAGTAAGAGATTGATAACAGTGAAAAAATGTGAGAGATATTGAGATAAAGAGAAAAAGTATAAGAAATAATTAAATGAAAGTTAATTCTTAATACTTAAACTTCTAATATTTATTAAATATAGTAAGTTTGTCATATATATTACTTAATAAATATAAAAAATTAAAAATATTATTATTATTGTTTTGGAATATTACAAATATTTTAAAATTCTTTTAACTAATAATTTAATGTTATATTATTCATATTAAAATAAAAAAACTTCATTATACTATAAATAATAAAATTAACCTAAAGTATTATATTTATATGATATAATATAGATAATAAATATATATGATATTTAACATTGAAAATATAATTTTTTATTTCTATTCCTCTACAAATATAGTATTTTTATATTTTAAAAATTATGTGTACAATACCTGCATACTATTATGAATATAAATTAATTTTAATTATAGAACTGGTAATTATAAATAATAAAGTTATAAGAATTTACTTTTTTTAACATTAACAGTTGTAAAACAACATTATCATTCATCATAAAATAGAATGGTATGAAACAATATGTGAAACATAAGTACTCCTCGAGAGGTCACCCATCCCAATAGAGTCTAGGCCCAACATGCTTAACTTTGGTGTTCTAATAAGTTTTAATTCTATAATGCTGATGTGGTCAAACATGCATGCATAAGAGAAAATTTTGAAGTTGATTTATTGGCCTTTAAAATAATAAAAAATTTCTAAAATATCTTAAATTATTTAATATATGAACTTTTAAAAAATAAATTATTCTTATTATATTTATAATAATATTTTATGAGATGGTAATTTTATTTATGTATAATTAATTAAAAAATAATATATTATTATTTTTTATAATGTAGATAATAATACATAAGATTTTCCTATATTATATTATTATTAATATAATTGAGAAATTAAATTACTTAATAAACATAAATAAAAAACATATATTTACACAAAATATTTTATATTAAACTATTCAATATCAAAGATTTCTTAAATATTTTTAATTTATTTACTGAAAAAGAGATGATGGAGATAAAGATAATTATTCTCTATTAGAGACAAAGTCACAAATTAATAAAAATAAAATAAAATGGGAAAATTCTAAGAAAGAGAGATAAGAGATGATTTAATGAAAAAGAGAGTTAAAGAGGAAATAAAAAAGTAAAAGAGAGAGAAAAAGTAATAAAAAGGTAAAGAAGGGCAAAAAGGAGAGAGAGGCTATAGAGAATATAAAAAAATAAAAAAGGATACAATAAAATGATGATAGAAGTGAGAAAAGGTGAGAGAATATGTGACATATTTTGATAGAGAGAAAAAAGACAAAAAATTAAATTAATAAAAATTAAATTTTAAAAATTAAAATTATAATATTTATTTTATATAACAAGTAAAACATATATAAGATTTAATAATAATAAAATATAAAAACTAATTAAGGTTCATGATTCTATTAAAATGTTAAAAATAATTAGAGAATATTATCACTACTAATCTAATATTATCTGTTTTGTACCTAAATTAAAAAATTAATTATATAATAAATAATATAATTATCCTAATGTATTATATTTATATATTTTTTAATATAGATACAAAATATAAATAATGTTTAATATTAGTAATATAATTTTTTATTTCTAATATTTTATAATATAGGGTTTCTTCATCTAAAATATTCCATGCACATCATTTATATATAATCATAAATACAAATTAATTCAAATTTATTACAATTCATGTAAGTTATTTTATTATATTATATGATTTGCCATATTATAAATTTATGAAATTAAAAGTAATGTTATAAAGCATTATTAAAAATTAAATACATAAATGATAATTATAAATAAACATTTGTAGGAATTTACTTTTTTTTAATATTAATGTGTTATAAAAATAAAATGTCATACATTAGAAAATAAAATGCCATGAAAATATATGTGCAACACAAGGATTTATGAATAGGTCAGCCAACTCAATACTACTCTTTCCCAAGGAAGCTTAACATTGTTTTTCTAATGAGATCAAGTGCCATAATGGTGTTGTGGTCACACATGAATGCATAGGAAAATATAAGAGTCTTGCTGTTAGACTTTAAGATAATGAATAATTTGTTAAATTTTCTAAATTATCTAATGAATTTACTTTTCAAAAATATTTTATGCTAATTATATATGTGATAATATTTTATAATATCAATATTTTATTTATATATAATTAATAGAGAATTATGTATAATGTTAGTTTTTATAACATACATATTAAAAGATAAGATTTTCTTTGATTATATTATCCTTCTTATAAATAAAAAATTAAATTACTTAATAAAAATAAATAAAAATTTATATATATTTTAAAATATATTATATATTAAAAAATGTAATATTAGATATTTCTTAAATATTATCAATGTATTATTTAAAAAAAGATGATGAAGATAGAGATAATTATTCTCTGAAGGAGAGAAAGTTACAAATTAATAATCAACAATTAGAGAGGAAAATAATAAAGTTAAGAAATAGTGATAATTTGAATAAAAAGGAAAGAGAAGAGAGAACATAAATAAATAGAGAGAAAAAAAATAAAAAAGTGAGAGTGACAGAGAAATAAGGTAATAGAGAAGGATAAACGAAAGAGATAAGCGAAGAAAAATATATAGAAAGATAAGAAAGAAGAGAGAAATAAAAAAATGATAATAAGATAAAGGAAAAAGAAAATATAGGAGACATTATGATACAGACAAAAAAGTAAGAAAAGAGATTTAAAAAAATAATTTTTTTTTAAAAATTAAACTTATAATGTTGATTAAATATAATAACTAAATGATATATAATATTTAATAATAATAAAATATAAATAATATTTTAGGTTTATTATTTTTTTAAAATACTAAAAATATTAAAGAAACTTAGCTTTTAATTTGATATTATTTTTTCTCAAAACTAAAATTAAAAATTTTAATTAAATAATAAATTTTATAATTATTTTAATATATTATCTTTATATGTTGTAAAATAGATAATAAATTTAAAAAATATTTAACATCAATGATATAATTTAATATTATTAATTTTTAATTTCATAATATTATTATACTAAAAAAATTATATAAATATCATATATATATTTTTATAAAAATAAATTAATTATAATTTATTATATCATACATTTTATCATATTTAGTATTATATTAAAATAATAATAATATACTAAAATAATTATTAAAAATTAATCACTAAAATTCTAATTAAAAAAATCATTTATAATAATTTTTTAAAATTAACATTTAAAAATTAATTAATATTTATAGAATATAAAATGATATGAAAAAGCATGTGCAATGTGAGAACTTCTCAAGGGGTTACCCATCCCAATGCCACTATCACCCAAGCATGCTAAACTTTTGAGTTTTAATGAGATCAAGTACTACAATACTGGTGTGGTCACACATGCATATAAAAAATAAAATATCATAGTTATGTGATTATTTTCTTAAATATAGAAAACTATTTCTAAAGTTTTCTAAATTATCAATCGTATACACTTTTAATAAAATTTATTCTTATAATATATGTTATAATATTTTATAATATCATTATTTTATTTATATGAAATGAATAACAAATTACATAAGCTATTATTTTCAGTTCAGTAGACATTAATAAATGAGATTTTTAAACATTATGTTATCAGTCTTATAAATAAAAAATATTTAATAAATATAAATAATAATATATATATATTTATAAAAAATGTTACATATTTAACTTTACAAAATGAGAAATTTTTAAATATTATTGATTGATGAGCTTGAAAAAAGATAATAGAGATAGAGATAACTAATCTATAAAAAGGGAGAGAAAGTGAAATAATAAGTGAAAAATAGAAAAAAAAATTATAGAGAGAGTTGAGTGAATATTTAACATAGAAGAAAAGAAAAGAGAACATAGAGATAATAAATAATTAGAAGAGAGAGAAATAAGAAAAAATAAAAAGAAAAAGGGGGGAGAGGCCATGAGAAGTAAAAAAGATAGAGAGAGAAGAAATAAATAATAGAATAATAATAAGAGAGAGAATAAAGTTAGAAAATATGAGAGATATTGTATGAGAAATAATTAAATAAAAGTTAAATCTGGTAATTAAATTAATAATATTTATTAAATATAACGAGTTCATCGCTTATAATATTTTAAAAATTAAAAAATGAAAAAATATATTTTTATAATTATTTTAGAAAATTAAAAAATATTTAAAGTTATTTTGATAATTAATTTAATATTATATTATTTATATTAAAATAAAACATTAATTATACTTAAAAAAGTTGAATCTAAAATATTATATTTATATGATCTAATATAGATAATAAATATATTAAATATTTGACATTAATAATATAATTTTTTATTTCTAATTCTTTGCAATATAATAAATTTATATTTAAAAATTCCATGCACATCATATATTTACTATTATAAATATAATTTAATTGTAATTACAAAAATTGTAATTATAAAAAATAATTTATAAGAAGTTACTTTTTCAACATTAACATGTCAAAATGAATTATCCTTCTGTAGAAAAAAGAATGCTATGAAATAATTTGTGTAAATCATCCACCCCAATAATACTCTAGGCCAAGCATGCTTAAATTTTGTGTTCTAATGAGTTCTAGTGCTATAATTCTTTTGTCATACGTGCATGCATAGGATAAAAATTTGAAGTTTATTTATTAGCCATAAAAATATGAAAAATTACTAAAATATTTTAAATTATCCAATATATGCACTTTTTTGAAACATTTTACGCTCATTATAGATGTCATTGTATTTTATAGCATTAATATTTTATTTATATTTAATAAATAAATAAATTATTATTACGATTAATTTTTATAAAAATAAATTAAAAGCATATATTAATCAAAAAGTTTATATAGTTAATTATGTAATACGATAGATTTCTTAAGAATTATTAATTTATTTGTAAAAAATTAATGATGGAGACTTAGATAACAATTCTTTATTAGAGAGAAAGTCACAGATTGATAAAAGCAAAATAAAAAGAAAAATTCTAATAGAGATGTAAGAGATGATTTAACCAAAAGGAAAACAAAGAAGAACATAAAAGAGATATAAAGAATAAATAAAAAAATAAATGAGAGAGAGGGAGAAAGAATTGAGAAAGTAGAGAAGGATCGAGGAGAGAGAGATGCCAAGAAGAATATAAGTAGATAAAAAATAAATAGAGAAAAAAGAATGAGAGAGAGAGAAAATAATGAGAAAGTAGCGAAGAATCAAGGTGGGAGACGCCAAGAAGAATATAAGAAGATAAAAAATAAAGAGAGAAGAAAAGAGAGATAATAGGAGTGAGAATAAGAAATATGAGAGATATTATGATAAAGAAAAAAGAGCAAAAAATAATTTAATAAAAACTAAATTAAAAAATTAAAGTTATAATATTTATTAAATGTAATAAGTAAATCATATATAATACTTAATAATAATAAAATACAAAAAACTATTTTAGGTTTAATATTATATTAGAATATTAAAAATAATTAGAGAATATTACCACTATTAATTTGATATTACCATTTTAATACCTAAATTAGGAAATTATTTAAATAATAAATATTATAATTGTTCTAATATATTATATTTATATTTTATAATATAGATACTAAATATAGATAACATTTATTATTCATAATATAATCTTTTATTTCTAATATTTTATAATATAATATTTATTTATAAAAAAATTCTATAAACAACATATATGTAATATTATAAACATAAATTCATTTATAATTCATATAAGTTATTTTACTCAATATTGAACAAAATTAAATTTATTATTTTATTATATCAAATGATTTACCATATTTTTTATTTTATAAAATTAACGATAATGCTATAAAGAATTATTAAAAATTAATTAAAGAAAAAGTAATTTTAAAAAATCATTTAAAAGAACTTATTTTTTTAATATTAATATGTTGTAAAAAAAATTGTCAGTCCTTACAAAATGGAATGCTATGAAAAAAAGTTCAAGATAAGGACTTCTGAAGAAGTCAGCCAACTCAATACTACTGTCACATAAGGAACCTTAACTTTGTAGATATAATATGTGTTAGTGCTATAATGTATTTATGATCACACATGAATGCATAAAACAAAAAATCTGAATTTTGTTGTTAGTCTTTGTGATAATGAACAATTTGTAAATGTTTCTAAATCATCTAATAAATACACATTTTAAAAATATTTTATGCTAATTATTTATGACATAATATTTTATATTATTAATATTTTATTTATATATAATTAACAAAATATTATATAGAACTTTATTTTTTTTATAACATAGGCATTAATATATCAGATTTTCTTAGATTTTATTATCCTTCCCATAAATAAGAAATTAAATTACTTAGTAAATATAAATAAAAATTTATATATATTTATCAAAAATATTGTATATTAAAATACATAACATGAGAGATTTTTTAAATATTATTAATTTATTTTTTGAAAAAGAGATGATTGAGAAAGAGATAACTATTTGTTAAAGAGAGAAAATGATTTAATAATAAAACATTGGAGGGGAAAATAATATAAGTGAGAAATTAGAGATGGTTTAGAGAAAATGAAATGAAAAGAGAGCACTTAGATGAGATAAAGAGAATAAAAAAATAAAAGAGAGAGAAATGAAATAACAAAGAAGGATAAAGGAGAGAGACATGCCAAGAAAATATATAAATACCTAAAGAATGAAGAGAGAAACAAAAGAATGATAATAGAATTAAGAACGATAAATAAAAAAATATAAGAAACATTATGATATAGAGAAAAAGTAAAATAAATCATTTAATAAGAATAAAATTTTTAATGATTAAAGTTATAATATTTATTAAATATAATAATTAAATAATATATAATATTAAATAATAATAAAATATAAAACTGTTTTATGTTTTTTAAAGAATATTTAAAAAACTTTAAAAAACATTTAACTATTAATTTAGTATTATTTTTTCATATTTACAATTAACATAATTCATTAAATAATAAATTATATAATTATTCTATAATGTTCTCTTTGTATGATGTAACAAAGAAAATAAACATAAATAATATTTAACATTAATTAAATAATTTTAGATTATTAATATTTAGTAACATAATATTATTATATTTTAAAAAATGATATACATATTATATATATATTATTGTAAAAATAAATAAATTATTATTTATTATAATAATTATAACTTATTTTACTTAATATTAAATAATAATAACACTATTGTTTTCTTATATCATATTATTTATCATATTTATTATTATATGAAATTAATAATAATATCATAAAATATATTTTAAAAATTAATGACAGAAATTCTTCTTATAAATAATCATTTATAATAATTTTTTAAAATTAATATTTAAAAAATAATTAATATTCATTAAAAATGGAATACCATGAACAAATTTCTAAAGCATGAGGACATCTCAATGGGTCACCCATCCCAAAACTACCACACCAAAGCATGCTTAACTCTTATGTTCTAATGAGATCAAGTGTTGGAGTACTACTTTATAGTCACAGATGCATATAAAAAAATATCATATTTATGTGATTATTTTCTTAAATATAGTGAACAATTTCTAAAGGTTTTTAAATTATCAAGCATACATAGTTTTGAATAAAATTTATGCTTATTATATATTTTATAAAATTTTATAATATCAATATTTTATTTATATAAAATAAATAAAAAATTACATAAGTTATTATTTTCAATTAAGTAGACATCAATAACTGAGATCTTTTACAATTATGTTATCATTATTATAAATAAAAAATTAAATAATGTAATAAATATAAATAATTAAAAATACATTTATTGTAAATATCATATATTTAACTTTATAAAATAAGAAAACTTTTAAATATTATTAATTGATGGTTTAGAAAAGAGATAATAGAGATAAAGAATACTAATTTATAAATGAGAGAGAGAAAATCAAAGATTAATAAATAAAAAATAGAAAAAAATTATAAGGAGAGATGAGTGATGATATAATGCAGAAGAAAAGAAAAGAGAAAATAAAGAAGATAGATAGAATAAATAAATAAGTAAAAGAAAAAAAAAATAAAAAAAATGATAACTGATAAAGGAGAGAGAGGTAATAGAAAATATTGAAGGATAGAATGAGAAAATACAAAAGAGAATGAAAATAGGAGAGAGAGCAAAGTGAGAAAATATGAGAGATATTGAGATAAAGATAAAAAAGTATAAAAAATAATTAAATAAAAGTTAAAAATATTAACAATTAAATTTATATTATTTATGAAATTTAGGAAGTTAATCATATATAATGTTTAATATAATTTTGAAAAATAAGAAACTCTTTTGTAATTATTATTTTAAGAATATTAAAAACTTTTTAAAAAATTTATGAATATTAATTTTTTATTACCTTATTCATATTTAAAAAGTAATTATATAAAAAGTAATAAAATTAATCAAAAATATAAATTTTCTATGATGTAATTTAGAAATAAATATATATAATATTTAACATTAACAATATAATTTTGTCTTTCTAATACTTTATAATATATTATTTCTATAACTAAAAAATTTAATACACGACATATATATGATATTATAAATATAAATTAGTTATAATTACAAAAATTGTAATTATAATCAATACTTTATAAGAATTTACCTTTTTAACATTAGCATTTGGTAAACATTACTTATCATTCATTGGAAAGTAGAATGCTATGAAACAATATATCCAACACGAGTACTCGTCAAGAGGACATCCAACCCAATACTACTTTAGGCCAAGCCCACTTAAATTTGGTGTTTTAATGAGCTCTAATACCATAAAGCTGTTGTTGTTGAACATCCACGCATAAGGCAAAAATTCAAAGTTGATTTGTTAGCCTTTAAAATAGTGAATAATTTCTAAAATTGTCTAAATTATCTAATATATGCACTCTTTTAAAACATTTTATACTTATTATATATGTTATAATATTTAAAAGAATTAATATTTTATTTATATTTAGTTAACAGACAATTATATATATTATTATTTTTTTATATCATAGATATTAATACATAAGATTTTCTTATATTATATTATCATTCTTATAAATGATAAATTAAATTACTTAATAAAATTAAATAGAAAAACATATTTATCCAAAATATATTATATATAAAATTATGTTTCATGAGAGATTTCTTAAATATTATAAATTTAATTATTAAAAAAGAGATGTTAGAGATAGAGATAGTTATTCTCTATCAGAGAGAAAGTCACAAATTGATAAAAAATAAATAAGAAAATTCTTATAGAGAGATAAGAGATGTTTCAAAGAAAAGGAAAAGAAAAGTGAGAACATAAAAGATATATGAAGAATAAATGAAATAGTAAAAAGAAAGAAAAAGAAATGAGAAAGTAGAAAAGTAAAGGGAAGAAGGAGAAGCGAAGAAGAATATAAGAATATAAAAAATGAAGAGAGAAAAAAATTGATAAAAGGAGTTAGAAGTAAGTGAGAGAATATGAGAGATATTATGATGAAGAAAAAGATAAAAAAAATAAATTTAACTAAAATTAAATTTTAAAAGTTAAACTTAAAATATTTATTAAATATAATAAGTAAATCATACATAATATTTAATAATAATAAAATAAAAAAATTATTTAAGTTTTTTGATTAATTGAAAGCATTAAAACAAAATTAGGGAATATTATCCTTATTAATTTAATATTAGTTTTTGATACCTAAATTTAAAAATTAATAAAATATATATTTTATTGAATTAGATTTATATAATAGAATTTGTTCTAGTAAATATAAATAATATTTAAAATTAGTATTATAATGTTTTATTTTTAATATTTTATAATATAAATATTTCTTTATCTACAAAATTCTATACACAACATATATATGCTATTATAAAAAAATCAAGGTTTTGTTGTTAGTCTTTAACATACTGAACAATTTGTAAATGTTTCTAAAGTATCTAATATATGAACTTTTTAAAAACCTTTTATACTAATTATATATGTCATAATATTTTATAATGTAAATTTTTTTATATATAATTAATAAATAATTATATAGGATTTTATTTTTTATAATATAGTTATTAAAATGTATGATTTTCTTAGATTATATTATGCTTCTTATAAATAGGAAATTAATTAATTAATAAATATCATAAAATTATATATATATTTAATAAAACTGTTATATATTAAACTATATAACACTAGAGATTTCTTAAATATTATTAATTTATGTGCTATAAAAGAGATGATGGAGATAAGGATAATTATTCTCTAAAGGAGAGAACATTACAAATTAATAAATAAAAATTAAAGAGCAAAATGATAAAAGTGAAGAATGAGATTTAATGAAAATGGAAACAAATGAGTGAACATAGATGATATAAAGAAAAAAGAGAGAAAACTCATTTAATAAAAATTAAATTTTTTATTGTTAAATTTATAATATTTATTAAATTTAACATGAAAATCATATGTAATATTTTATAGTAATAAAATATAAAACATATTTTAAATTTATTATTATTTTAAGATTATTAAAAATATTTAAATTTTTTTTAACTATTGAATAAATACTATTTTATACAAACCTAAAAGGAAAAGAGTTAATTAAATAAAAAAATTTATAATTATTCTAATATGTTATCTTTATATGATGTGACATACATAATAGATATATATAATATTTAATGTTAATGATATAATTTTTTATTATTAATTTTTAATAACATAATATTATTATATTTAAAACATTTTATACATTACAAATATATATTATTATAAATATAAATTAATTATAATTAATATATCTTATTTTTATAAATATTAAATAATAATAAAGCCATTATTTTATTATATCATATAATTTATCATATTTATTATTATATGAAATTAATAATGATTTCATAAACTAATTACTAAAAATCAATTACTAAAATTTTATTTAAAAACAATCACTTATAAAAGTTTATTTTTTTTAAAATCAAAATTTAAAAATAGATTAATATTGATTCAAACACTACTCTCACCAAAGCATGCTTAACTTTTGAGTTCTAATAAGATCTAATACTATAATTCCAGTGTCATCACACATGTAGATAAAAACAAAACTATCATGGTTGTATGATTATTTTTTAAATATAATGAATAATTTCTAAAAGTTTATAAATAACCAAGCATATAAACTTTTGAATAAAATTTATGCTTATTATATGTGTTATAATATTCTTTAATATCAGTATTTTGTTTATATATAATGAATAAAAAATTACATAAGCTATTATTCTAAATTAAGTGGATATTAATGAATAAGATTTTTAGCATTATGTTATAACTTTTTTAAATAAAATTGAATTATGTAATAAATATAAATAATAAAATATATATTTATCATCAATAATATATATTTAACTTTACGAAATGAGAAATTATATATATATTATTAATTAATGAGTTAAAAAGAGATAATGTAGAAAGAGATAACTAATCTATAAAAGAAGCAGAGAAAGTTAAACATTAATAAGTGAAAAAAGGTAAAAAAGTTATGAAAGGAGATGAGTGAAAATTTAATGTGGAGGAAAAACAATAAGAACATAGAGAAGATAGAGATAATAAATAGATAAATAAAATAGAGAGAAATAAGAAAATGATGAAGGATAAATAAGAAAGAGGCCATAAAAAATATAAAAAAGATTAAAAGTAAAGAGAAATAAGTGAATGATAATAAGAGAGAATAAAGTAAGAAAATATAAGAGAAAGAGATAAAGAGAAAAAATCATGAGAAATAATTAAATAAAAAGTTAAATATTAATAATTAAATAGATAATATTTATTAAATATAAAAAATTAATCATACATATTATTTAACAAAAAAATTATTTTTTTAATTATTATTTTAAAATATTATTAATATTTAAAAGAAATTAATATTCATTTGATATTACATTATTTAAATTAAAATTTAATTTTTTTTAATAAAAATAATAAAATTATAAAATTAAATTTTATTTATATAATGTAATGTAAATAATAAATATAAATAATATTAAATATTAATTATATAATTTTAATTTTAAATATTTTATAATATAATATTTGTATATTTAAAAATTCCACTAAAAATATATATATATTATTATAAATACAAGTTAATTCTAATTTATAATAATTAATAATGCTTTTTTATTTTTGAAATAAATTAAAGTTATTAGTTTATAATATCATATGATGTGCCATATTTATTATTATATAAACATGATAACAATGTTATAATGATATTATTAAAAGTAAATTACAAAAATTTTTCTTCAAAATAATAACTTATAAGAATTTATTTTTTTAAACTATTAGAAAATATTTAAAACATTTTGACTATTAATCTAATATTTTTTATTCATACCTATATGTAAAAAAAGTTAATTAAATAATAAATTTCATAATTATTTGAATATTTTATTTTTATATGATGTAAGATAAAAAATTTATATAAAAAATATTTAACATTAATGACATAATTTTAGATTATTAAATTTAATTAGCATAATACTATTATATTTAAAACATTCTAAATAGTATATATATACTACTATGAACATAAACTAATCATAGTTTATTATAATTAATATAGCTTATTTTTCTAAAGATTAAGCAATAATAAAGCTATTATTTTATTATATCACAAGATTTATCATAGATTATTTTTTATGAAATCAATATTAATATCATAAAGTAATTATTAAAAATTAATCATTAAAATTCTAATGATAAAAAATCATCTATAAAATGAATAAAAATTTACATAAGCCATTATTTTCAATTAAGTGGACATTACTAAATAAGATTTTATACTTTTATGTTATCATTCTTTTAAATAAAAAATTAAATTATGTAATAAATAAATAATAATATATATATTTATCATAAATATTATATATTTAACTTTAGAAAATAAGAAAAGTTTTAAATGTTGTGAATTGATGGGCTAAAAAAGAGATAATAAAGAAAGAGATAACTAATTTATAAAATATATAGAGAAACTCAAAAAATAATAACAAATTGAAAAAGAAGTCATAGAAAGAGATGAGTGATGATTTAATATAGAAGAAAAGAAAAAGAACATAAACAAGATAGAGAGAACAAATAAATAAGTAAAAGAGAGAGAAATAAAAAATAAAGAAGAATAAAAGAGAGAGAAGCTATGAAAAATCTGAAAAGATAGAGTGTGAAGAGAGAGATAAGAGAATGATAATAAGAGACAGAAGTGAGAAAAGATAAGAGATATAGAGATAAAAGTGTGAGAAATAATAAAAAAAGGTTAAATCTTAATAATTAAACTTATAACATTTATTTAAAAGGCAAAGTTAGACATATAAAAAATTTAATAATTATAATAAATTATTTATTCTATTTTTATTTAAAAATATTGCAAATATTTGAAAAATATTTTTTTTCTATTAACTTAATATTACATAACTCATAGTAATATTTTAAAAAATAATTATCCCAAAAATAAAACAATTATTCTAATATATTATATTTGTATAATTTAATAAAACTTTAAATATAAAAAATTAACATTAATAATATATTTTTAGATTTCTAATGAAAATTAAATTTTAAGAATTAAACTTAAGATGTTTATTAAGCATAAAAAACAAATCTTATATAATATTTAATAATGAAATATAAAAGCTATTTAAGGTTTATTATTATTTTAGAATATTAAAAGATATTTAGAGAATATTTTGATTCTTAATTTAATATTATCTTTATATTATTTCAAATTTAAAAATTTTATTATATAATAAATATTAAAATTATTTCAATATATTGTATTTCTATAATTTTAAATAAATAATAAATAAAAATAATATTTAACATAAATTATATAATTTTGGATTTCTAATTTTTTAATATAATATATCTATTTTTAGAAAATTTTATACATAGGATATATATATATATTATTATAAGAATAAATTAATTCTAATTTATTATAATTCATATAAGTTATTTTACTAGATATTAAACTAAATTAAAGTTATTTTTTTATTATATCATATGATGTGCCAAATTTATTATTTAATGAACTTAATATTATTGTAAAATTATTATTAAAATTTAATTTCTAGAATAGTAATATAAAATAATTATTTATAAAAAAAATATTTTTTAACATAATATGTTGAAAAAATTAATTGTCATTCATTATAAATTATAATGCTACGAAAAAATATGTACAACAAAAAAACTTATCAAGAGTTCCACCATCCCAATACTACCCCCACCCAACCGTGCTTAACTTTTGAGTTCTAATGGGATTTGATGCCATAATGTTGGTGTAATCGCACATCCATATGTAGGATAGAATTAACTGTCATGTTATTAGCTTTTAACATAATGAATAATTTTAAAAATTTTCGAAATTATCAAATTTTTGCACTTTTCAAAAATATGTTATGATTATTATATATATCATAATATTTCATATTGTCAATGTTTTAGTTATATATAATAAATAAAAAGTTACATAAAATATTTCTTTTATGATGTATTTAGTAATGCATAATATATTCTTATATCATATTCTCTATCATAAATAAATAAGAAATTAAATTACATAATAAAAAAATGAAAAAATATATATATTTATAAAATATATTATATATTGAACTCAACAATATAAGAGATTTTTTAAATAATTTTTAATTTATGTGTTCAAAAAGAGATGATGGAGAGGTAGATAATTATTCTCTAAGAAAGAGAAAGTTACAAATTGATAATAGCAAAATAGAGATGACAATAATAACAAAGAGAGATGAGAGATGATTTTATAGAAAGAAAAAAAAGAGAACATGGATGAGATAGAGAGAATAAATAAAAAGGTAAAAATGAGAGAGAAGTAAGAAAATATAGAAGGATCAAGAATAAAGAGATGACAAGAAGAATATAAAGAAATAAAGAATGAAGAGAGAAAAAAAAGTTATAATAGGAGTGAGAAAAAATAGATTATATGAAAGATATTATGATAAAGTGAAAAAAGCAAGAAAAATGTTTTAGTAAAAATAAAATTTACAATAATTAAACTTATAATATTTATTAAATATAACATGTAAATAACATATAATATTTAGTAATAAGAAAATATAAAAATTATTTGAGATTTTGCTATTATTTTAAAAGATAAAAAAATATTTAGAAAATATTTTAAGTATTAATTTAATATTATTTTTACTCTTATCTAAAATTAAAAAAATTTAGTTAAACAATTACTTTTATAATTATTATAATTTATTGTCTTTACATGATGTAAAATATTTAATAAATATAAATAATATTTAATAATGATGATATTATTTTAGATTATTAATTTTCAATAATATAGTAATATTATATTTAAAAAAATTAATACACAACATATATATGCTATCATAAAGAAATATTAATAATAATTATTATAATTAATATAGGTTATTTTGCTAAATATGTTACTAAAATAAGCAATTATTTTATCATATGACATGATTTACCATATTTATTATTATATAAAATTAATAATTATATTATTACCTAATTCTTAAAAATTAATTACAAAAATTTAGACTAATTATAATCATTTATAATAATTCTTTTTTTAAAATTAACATATTAAAAATTATCATTCATTGGAAAAGATAATGTTATGGAAAAATAGGTAAAACATGAGGAGTTGTAATGATTAAGTTTGGAGTTGTAATGAGATCTAATGCTATAATATTGGTTTGGTTATAGGGGCATACAAAAAACAAAATATCATAATTATGTGGTTACTTTTTAAAGTTATAATAAATCATTTCTAAATTTTTTTAAATTATCAAGCATGTGCACTTTTGAATAAAATTTATGCTTATTATATATTATGATATTTTATTTATACAAAATAAATAAAATATTGCATAAGTTTTTATTTTTGATTAAGTAGACATTAAAATGTGAGATTTTTCATTATTATATAATTATTCTTATAAATAAAAAATTAAATTATTTAATAAATATAAATAATGAAATATATATTTATCATAAATATTATATATTTAAATTTACAAAATGAGAAATTTCTTAACTATTATTTATTGATAGTCATGAAAAAAAGATAGTAGAGATAAAGACAACTAATCTACAAAAGAGCGAGAGAAAGTTAAAGATTAAAAAGTGCAAAATTAAAAGAAATGTTATAGAGAGAGATGAGTGATTAATTAATGTAGAAGAAAAAAGTGAGAACATAGTGGAGATAGAGAGAATAAATAAAACATAAGTCAATAATAATTATCAAAGAGGCCATGAGAAATATAAAAAAATAGAAAGTAAAGATAAAAATAAAAGAATAATAATAGGAGTAAGAAGAAAGTGAGAGAATGTGAGAGACAGAGATAAAAAGAAAATATTGTGTGAAATAATTAAATAAAATTTAAATGTTAATAATTAAATTAATAATATTAATAAAAATAAAAAAATATTAATCATTTGTAATATATTTAAAAAATAAAAAAATCTATTTCTATTATTATTTTAGAATATTACAAATATTTAAATAATATTTTGACTATTAATTTAATATTACATTTTTTATATTAAAATTAAAAAAGTATTAAATATATTAAAAGGAATTAAATTGTTATATTATTTTATTTCTATAAGATAAAATATTGATAATAAACATAAATAATTGTTAAAATTATTAATTTAATTTTATGTTTCTAATATTGTACAATATAATATTTACAAATTTAAAACATTCCATGCATAACATATATATATTATAAATATAAAGTTATTTTTTATTTTATTATTTGATCTCATATTTATTATTTTATGAAATTGACATTAATGATATAAAATTTATTAAAAAATAAATTACTAAAATGGTAATTATAATCAATAATTTATAAGAATGTATTGTTTTAACTTTAACATGTAAAAATTAATTATCATTTATTAGAAAAAAGAATGCTATATAAAAATATGTAAAACAATAGTAATTCTTAAGAGGTTACTCATCTCAATACTACTCTAATCCAAGCATGCTTAACTTTCGTGATTAAGTAGATCTAGTGCCATAATACTCGTATTGTCGCACATGTATTTATAAGATAAAAAAAAAATCAAAGTTTTGTTGTTAGCTTTAAAGATAATGAATTATTTCTAAAATTTTCAAAATTACCTATATTTTTTATAAACGTTTTATACTATTTATATATGTCATAATATCTTATATTATTAGTATTTTATTTATATATAAATAATTAAAAATTATATAGATTATTATTTTCATAACATAAATATTAATACTAAGATTTTCTTATGTTATATTATCATTCTTATAAATAAGAAATTAAATTACTATATAAATATAAATAAAAATTTTATATTTATAAAAAATATTATATATTAAATTGTGCAAGACGAGAGATTATATAAATATTATTAACATATATTTTGAAGAAGAGATAATGGAGATAGAGATAACTAATCTTTGTAAGAGAGAAAGTCACAAATTGATAAAAGAAAAATAAAAAGAAAAATTCTAATAGAGATAGATGAGAATTGATTTAATCGAAAAAGAAAAAAATAGAACATAAAAGGGATAGAAAGAATGCTAGTGTGGTCACATATGCATGCATATCACAAAAAATTAGAATTGTGTAGTTAGCCCACAAGAAAATGATTAATTTCTAAATTTTCTAAATTATTTAACATATGCAATTTTTAAAAACATTTTATGCTTTTTAATATGTCATAATATTCTATATTATTAATATTTTATTTATATATAATTAATTAAAAATTACATATAGCATTACTTTTTATAACATAGATATTAATACACAAGATTTTATTGAATCATATTTTCCTTCTTATAAATAAGAAATTAAATTATTTTATAAATATATATGGAGGTATATATATTTATAAAAAATTCTCTGTATTAAACTATATAATATAGAATTTCTTAAATGTTATTAATTCATGTGCTGAAAAAAAGATGATTGAGATAGAGATAAGTATTTTCTAAGATAAAGTTACAATTTGATAACAACTAAATAGAGAAGAAAATAATAATAAAGAGAGAAGAGAGATGATTTATAAAAAGGAAAAGAAAAGAGAAAACATAGATAAGAAAGAGAGAATAAATAAAAAAGTAAGAGAGATTTGATAAAATAGAGAAAGATAGAGAAGAGAGAGAAGCAAAAAAGAACATAAAGAGATAAAAAATGAAAATAGAAATAAAAGAATGATAATAAGAGTGAGAACAAAAAAGAGACTACGAGAGATAAAATGATAAAGTAAAAAAGGAGAAAAGCTATTTGATAAAAATTACATTTTTAAAAATTAAACTTTTAATATTTATTAAATGTAATAAGTAAACCATATTAAATCCTTAATAAAAATAAAATATAAAAACTATTTTAGATTTATTATTATTTAAGGAGATTAAAAAATATTTAAAGAATAATTTAACTAATAATTTAATATTAATTTTACATTATTAATTTTTACAAACACAATATTATCATATTTAAAAAATTCTTTACACAACATATACACTATTATGAAAATAAATTAATTATAATTTATTATAATTAGCATAAGATATTTTGTTCAATATTAAACGAAAATAAAGTTATAATTTTTTTATATCATATGATTTACCATATTTGTTACTGTACAAAATTAATTATAATTTATTTTTTTAAAAATTCAAATGTAAAAATTGATTATCATTCATTAGGACTTCTTAAGAAGTCACGCAACCAATTACTACTCATTCCCAAGGAAGCTTAACTTTGAAGTTCTAATGGGATCTAGTGCAATAATACCTATGTGGTTACATATGCATAAAAAAGATAAAATATCATAATTGTGTGATTACTTTTTTAAGTATGATAAACTATTCTAAAAGTTTCTGTATATATCAAGGATATAATTGTTTGAGTATAATTTATGCTTATTATATATGTTATAATATTTTTTAATGTCAATTTTTTATTTATATAAAATGAATAAAAAATTATGTAAGTAATTATTTTTGATTTCATAGGCACTAATACATGAGATTTTTTAGCATTATGTCATCATTCCTATAAATAAAAAATCTAATTATGTAATAAATATAAATAATATATATATCATAAATATTATATGTTTAACTTTACAAAACAAGAATTTTCTTAGTTAATATTAATTAATGTGCTATAAAAAAGTTAATGGAGACAAAGATAATAATCTACAAAAGATAAAGAGAAAGTCAAATATTAATAAGTGTAAGTTAGAACAAAAAAGTTATAGAGAGATGACTGACAATTTAATGTAAAAGAAAAAAAATAAAGAATATAGTAGAAATAGAGAGAATAAATATATATGTAAAAGAGAGAAATAAAAAAATGGAGAAGGGTAAAAGAGAGAGGCCATGAAAAATATAACATGTTGAAAATTAAAGAGACAAAAAAGAGAATAATAATAAAAAATAAGAAAGTGAGAGAACTTGAGAGATATTGAGATAAAAAAGGAAAAGTGTGAAAAATATTATATACAACTTAAATCTTAATAATTAAACTTATAATATTTATTAAATGTATTAAATTTTAATCACATATAATATTCAATAAAAATTAAAGAAATTAATTATTATTATTATTTTAGAAAATTACAAATATTTAAAGAATATATTAACTATTAATTCAATGTTATATTATTTATATTAAAATTTTAAGCATTAATTAAATTAAACATAATAGTTTTAAAATATAAAAATAAAATTTATAATATTTAAACTTATAATTGTTTTAAAATATAACAAGTAAATAATGTATAACATTTAATAATAATAAAATAATTATTTTATATTTATTATTTTTTAAGAAGCTTGAAAGTAATTTAAAAATTTTTTAACTATTAATTTAATATTATTTTATTCATATCTAAAATTAAAAAAAGTTAATTAAATAATAACTTTTTGAATTATTCTAATTTATTATCTTTATATGATATAAATTAAATAATAATTATAAATAATATTAAACATTAATGATGTAATTTCAAAATATTAATTTTGAATAAAATAATATTATTATATTTAAAAAATGTTTATACACAGTATATTTAAAAGGTATAAAATTTAATCAATTATGATTTATTATAATTAATTTTGGTTATTTTGCATAATATAAAACTAAAATAAGGCTATTATTTTATTATATCATATGATTTATTATATTTGCAATTATATGAACTTAACAACAATGATATAAATTAATTATTAAAAATTAATGTCTAAAATTCCAAATACAAATAATCATTTCTGATAATTCATTTTTTTAAAAATGAACATATAAAGAAATTTTCATCCATTAGAAAAAAAATTTTTTAAAAAAATATTTACAACACGAGGACTTCTAAAGTGGTCACCTATCCCAATAGTACTCATCCAAGCATGCATAACTTTTGACTTATAATAACATGTAGTTCTATAATGCTCACATGGTTACACATGCATACAAAAGATAAAATATCATAGTTATGTGATTACTTTTTTAAATTATAATGAACCATTTCTGAAATTCTTTACATTATCAATCAAATATATTATTGAATAAAATATATTCTTACTATATAATCTATAATATTTTATAATATCAAGATTTTATTTATATAAAATTAATGAAAAATGCATATGTTTTAATTTTAAATTTAATAAACATTAATACATGAGATTTTTTACCATTATGTCATCATTCTTCTAAATAAAAAATTAAATTACGAAATAAATATAAATAATGAAATCTATATTTATCATAAATATTATATATTTAACTTTACAAAATAAGAAATTTCTTAAATGTTATAAACTTATCATTAGTAGAGGTCTTTCCCTAATTTTATTGATTTTAGTTCCCCTACAGTCTCCTAAGAGGCGCCCCCCATTCATCGTGTTGATGATTTTCATCTCATCAGTCTTCACTCTTGATTGGTGTTAGTAGTTAGCACCTTTCCTTGAAGATGTGGAGTGCAAAGGAGAGAGAAGGATTTTCCCACAAAAGAGGCTTCTCTTTCATTTCATTGGCATTATCATAAGTTGGTTCTATGAATTCAACTTAACCTTTCACTAGATTTAGATAATATTTACTATAATTGAAAGCTAAGCTTCACACTCATTTCCTCTTTGAAGTTCTTCCTACTTAAAATAAACAGACAAGAGGGGGGTGAATTGTGGCAAATTTTTTTTTTGAATTTTCCCTCAATTTTCAGTTAAATTAAAACTTCAATTTTTTAAGCAAGAACAAGTAGTAAACAAGATTTTTAAGATGGTTCAACTCAAAATAGAGCCTACGTCCTCCCCCAACTGATGTTGGTAAAAAGCCACTAAAAATCACCAAATTACAAGCGAGATTTTTTGTATGGCTCACCTCAAACCTACTTGAGATTTCATATGTGGCTAATCCCGAATCTACAAGAGTTTTGCCAGGCTCAACTCAAACCTCGAGCTTTTGCATAATTGTTGGGTTGCCCTTATCCCATGGAAACAAATACATTGATTGGCAACAAAGTATAAACTTAAGACAATTTAAAAAAAAGAGTAATTGTTGGGATGCCCTTAATCTCATGAGAATGTTATGTCATTTTAGCATGATTTAGCTAGACTAATTAAATTAATGACGTTTCAACCATAATAAATTTTTTTTAATACTATAATAGTCATTTATTATTATTTACGATTATATACTTTAGTAATCCATTGTAATTACAAATGAGGCCTCATTGAGATGAAACAAATTTCATTGGAATCATTTTGACAAGCTCTATTCAATTAAATATTCAATTTTATATTTATAAGTATTTTCTTATTTAGGGTCATAGCACACTTTTTATGACAGTTTGTTTCATATCTAATTATATGATCAAGTATGTTAAACACGATCTCCCTAGTATCTTCAAGTGCAGCGTTCTTGTAAAATATTTCCTATTTGTTCATTATTTTCGTCTAATTTGGTTATACTATTATATAACTCTAAATCTTGTCTCATGTGACATTTACATCACTTTGATTGAGTTATATACAATGAATCAATTTATCTCATTTCAACTTGAATATATATTTTCATAGCCTTTCAATAACACTTTACTATCATTTATGCATATTTTGTTTTGTAATTTTATTAATTTTAAAATAGCTTCAATTAAAATGAAAAAAAAAGTTATTAAACTCATCTCGATGAGCTAAATTCATCAAATATTCCTCTTATCCATCTTAAAGCATTTTAATTTCTACAATTTTTGTACATTTTTAAGTATATTTATTCATACCTAGTTTGATATTCAATGATGTTACACTCAACTGCCTTAGTACCCATGAATATAGATTTCTTATACAATTTATATAATTTTTTCAAGTTTTTCTCCTTGATTTAATTTTTTACTACGTAGTTGTATATCTCGCCAAGTGCAGTTGCTACATCGTGTCAATCATATTAGTACATTTCTTTAATTTATGTTATTTTAGCTTTAATATATATTTGTTTAATATTTAAATAATAATAATAATAATATGTGATTATTTATACTTCTTTATACTAGTAATTTTTTATAAATATTTATAAGGTGAAATCAAGATGAAGAAAAGCAGATTGGACTTTTCTCAATACACTCTATTCATATAGAAATTCTTTCATATATTTTAAAACATTTTAATTCTTTTATTTTTGGCATGCTTTAATGGCATTTTGACTCCTACCCAGTTTCATAATCAAAGATATTACATTTGATCTCTTTAATATTTTGAAATGAAACTATCCCTCAATGTTTACTACATTTCTTAAAGTTTTTTGCATTACTTTGGAAATCTTTCCATGTATCCTTAATTCTTCTCTTAATTCACCTTCATATTACTTATATTTGGTTCTATTACATTGAATCACTCTATCTAATATAAGCTTGGATAAATAGTTGCATAATATTAAAATAATATTTTATTATTATTTATGTATATTTACTGTTGTAATTTGTAATAATTTTAAACAAGGTCTGATCGACAAGAAAGTAATATCATTGAACTCGTGTCAATGTGTTATACACAATTAAATATTTGTTTCCAATTTTTAAATATTTTTCTATTGTATTTACATTTTTTATAAGACTTTTATGTATACCTTATTTCATAATTGAAGATGTTATACCAGATATAATGTAATTTAAGTAATTTCTAATTTGCCACTTTTATTTCGTAGTCACATTGTAACACCAAATCTTCTCTCATATGATGTTTACAATATTTTTATTTGGTTATACTACATTGCTTCAAATTATGTCATTAATCTTTAATATATATATTTATTCATTATAAATGTAGAACTTTTTATTATTTGTCCTTATTTTCTTTTGTAATTTCTTATAATTTAAATAGATGTTTGATGAGATGGAAATAACTTCATTAGAGTGATTTGAATGAGCTATACCAAATTAAGTATTCATTTCTAAAATTTAATAATTTATTTTCAATTGTTTTGGTATATTTTTTGAGACATTTTCATTCAAAGATGATTTGATAATCATGTATATTATACTATATCTGTTTATTATATTGGAGCGCAACTTTTAAGTATAATTTATTTCATTTCTTAAAAAATTTGCATCTTATTTGGTAATAATACTTGAAAACTCTAATTCTTTGGATGTGTTACCTTTACATGTCCTTGATTTGGTTATATTAGATTGCTTTACATAATCTCATTTTCATTTTAATATAAAATTACTTAATACTAAAATAAATTTTTTTTAATCTTATTTATTTTTATAATTCACATTAATACGAAATGATGTCTGATGAAGATGGCACAAAATTTATTATTTTAAATATTTTATTTTCCATGGCTTTCGCAAGTTTTTCTAAACATTTCAATTTGAATCATATTTGCTGATAAAAATGTATGCTTGATGTGTCTAATATATTGGAATGGAACTTTCTCATCCAATTTTTCTCTTTTTTTAAATTTTTTGCATAGATGTCAAATTATTGTGTTACTTTACATCCCTTCATATGTGACATTTACGTCCTCTTCATTATTTGATATAGCATCAGTTCAATTTATCTTATTTTCATTAATACATATTTGTTTAATGTTTAAGAAATATTAATATTTATTGTTATTTACATTGGTAATTCATGGCACCACTAAGCAAGTTTGATTAAGACAAATGAAACATTATTATACCTCTCTTAGAGACCCTTATTCAATTAAAAAATTTATGTTATAAATAGTTTTTTTCTAGTGTTTTTGATTGTTTTATGAGACATTTTGATTTGTATCCTATTTCATAATTGATGGTGTTACACTCGTTCCACTTAACTTTATGGAATGCAACTTTATTGTAAACTTTTACTCAATTCATGAACATTTTTCTTTTATTTAATTATGGAATTATATAGCCTAAATGTTTTGCTGTGTGAACTTCACATCAGTTTGATTTGGTTGTAATATAGTGACTCAATTTACCTCACTTTAATTTTAATATATATTGACTTAAAAGAAATGTAATACTTCAATTTTATTCTAATTTGTCTTGTTGAGCTTGTCACATTTAACATTCATTTCTACAATTCTAATTTGTCTTTGAATATGATTTGACCTTCGACAATATTATATTTGATCACCTTATTGTCTTAGAATGTAATTTTCCTTTACAATTGATCTCACGTTTTATTATTTTTTCTTTCTTATTTGGTCAAAATGCTATGTAACTCTAAGTCTCCTTTTATGTGATCATTAAATCTCCTTGACTTGGTTATATTACAGTAATTTAATTAGTCATATCTTACATATAATATATATTTACTTAATATTTAAAAAATAGTTTTTTTATTAATTATACTTCCTTATTTAGGTAATTAGTTGTAATTCCAGATGAGGTGTGATCGAGACAAAATAATTATTATTTTGTCAAAAAACCCCTATTTAATTAATTATTATTTGTTAATCTTTTTAATATTTTATTTTATAAGGCTTTACCATGTTTTACAAGGCATTTTAATTAGTATATGATTAGACAATTAGGGATGTTACATTTCATCACCTTTATATCTTGGAATGATAGTTTTTTTTATAATTTATCACATTTTACATTTAATATATTTATTTAATATTGAAAATAATAGTAAATTATTATTGTTGCTCATTTAATATGGCAATTAATAGCAATTTCAAATGAGGTCCATTCATGAGAAATAAACATCATTGGACTCATCTCGACAAGCTCTATTTAATTAAATACACTTTTTTGTTACTTGAAAATATTTTATTTTAAAAAGTTTTTGGCTTACATTAAAAAGAAGTTTTTCGAATATAAGTTGATAATTAATAATATTGAAATGCTACTTTCTCACAAAATTTATCTTATTGCTCCAAATAATACACTTTGATTTTGATTTTGTTATGTTATTAAATAACTCTAAATCTAATCTCATGTGACCTTCACATCACTTTAATTTTGATATGTTACGTTCCCTTATTTTTTTTAAATTTTAGCATTAATATATGTATAGTTAGTATACAAATTTTTTAATATTTATTCTTATTTAATTTAGTTATTTTGTAGTAATTTCAAATATGTTCAAATGGAGATAAAACAAATTTTCATTTGACTCATCTTGATGAGCTCTCTCATTTTCAAATATTCATTTCTATGTTTTTAAAAATTTTATTTTGAAGGATTTTTGTTTACTTTATATGATAGTTTGATTATTATTTTTATTTTATGATCAATTATATTACACTCGATCTTTTTAGTTTCTCTAAATGCCACTTTCTTAAAAAGTTTATCACATTTCATTAAATGTTTTGTTTTATTAATTTTTAATGTTTAATTTCTTCTTATGTAACGTTTATATTACTACAATTAAGTAATTATTTTTTTATTTAATTGATATCATTTTAGCACTAATATAGTTTTGCTTAATATTCAATTGGTTACTTATTATTATTAACAGTTATTTATTTTTATAATTGGTAGTAATTTAAAACTTGATTGAATTTAGAAATCATAACCTCCATTTGACTCTTCTTGAGGAGCACTGTATAATTAATTGTTAATTTCTATTTTTTAAAATATATTTCAATTAAATTTTTTGCATGTTTTAAGGAGCATTTTGATTTGTAATTGATTTTATAATCTAACATATTACACTTGATCTCCTTACTATCTTGAAAAACAATTTTCCCATATTACTATTTCTTTACTTCAAAGTGTTTGCTTGGCTTTGCTTGGAAAATAATGTAACTCTAATTCTCTCCTCGTGTTGCCTTTATATCATTTTTATTTGGTTATATTTCATTCCTTCAATTTGTCTTACCTCAACTATAACATTTATTTACTTAATATTAAAACAATAATTTTTCATTTTTGTGTTTATTTATTTTTGTAATTGATTATAATTCCAAATGAGGTATGATCAAAATGAAAGAAATGTTAATGGGCATCTTATGTTCAAATTAAATGTTCTTTTTTATATTTTAAAAAAATGTTATTTTCTAATGTTTTGGCATACATTATGAGACATTATAACTTACCCTCATCTAGCAATTAAGGATGCTACATTCGATCTCTTTAGTATCTTCGAATGCAACTTTCCACACATTTTATCACCTTTTTTCAAATGGCTAGCTTTGATTTGGTCAACTATAATGCATCTTTGAATCTCACATGAAGCAACCTTTAGATTGATTTGATTTTGTTAATTAAATTACTTCAATTTATCTTATTTTAGTATTTATATATATTGACCTAAATTTTAAATAATTGTTTATAATTTTTTGTGCTTATTTACTTTGATAGTTTGAGCTAATTCCAGAAAAATTCTTAATGGGAAGAAGCAAACAACTTTTGACTCCTCCTTATGGGTATAAATAATTAATTTTTCATTTTTTGTGTTTTAAAATTTTTTATCTTGTATAGTTTTAGCATGCTTTACTAGATATTTTAATTCTTAGATAATTTGACGATTAAGAATGTTAGACTTAATGGTTCTTATTATCTTGGAATTCAATTTTCCTAAACCTTTTGTCCTATTTATTAGATTTTTTCCTTTGATTATTTTATTTTAATATATAGCACTATATCTCCTCTCTTGTGACCATCACATTAGCTTTGTTTTATTATATTATGTTCCTTCAATTTGTTTTATTTTTGATTTAATATATATCTTTAAAATGTTAATATAATAATTTATTATTGTTTAATCTTTTCTAATTTGTTGATTGTACGAAAATCTTAACAATATGTGATTGAGATTAATGTAACATCATTAGACTTGTCTTGATGAATAATATTAAATTAAATATTCATTTTTATATTCTTAAATTTTTAATTTTCTTAGATTTTTGTATGTTTTATGAGATATTTTGATTCAAGCTAAATTAATGATAAAGGATGTTAAATTTGTTTTTATTATCATATTGGTATGCAACATTCTTATAAAATTTTTCTTATCTTTACAAAAGTTTTCCTTGATTTGGTTTTAATTCTATGTGACTCAGAATCACTTCTCATGTAACGTTTACTTCGCTTCAATTTCGATTTATTGCATAGCTTTAGTTTATGATTCTTTAGCTTTAATATATATTTTTTATAATTAAAATATAACTTATTGTTATCTATGTATATTTGATTTAGTAATTCATAGTATTTCTAAACTAAGTCCAAATGACATGAACAAATGACACTGCTCTCATCTTGACAACCTTTCTTTCTTTAAATAATAATTTTTTTATATTTATGTTCCATGACCTTTTTCATGTTTTACAAGATGTTTTGATTTTTACTTTTTTTTATCTATTGAGGAAATTACACAAAATCTCTTTAATTTCCCAGAATATAAATTATTTATATAGTGTATCTCATTTCATTACTCTTTTATTTAACATTTTTGTATTTTTATGTAACTTAAAAAACTGATTGCTAGAACTTTACAATGATTTGATTTAGAAATGGCACATTACTTCCATTTATCTCATTTAAAGTTTAAGGTACATTTACTTATTATCAGAATAAATTACTAGTATTGTAGTACTAGTATTTCATTTTATCAAAAAAAAAAAGAATAAATTACTAGTATTTGTTTTTATTTTCTTTGGTAATCGGTAATAATTCGAAATGAATTCTGTTCTAAAAAAGTAAGTTGGCCCATCTCGATAATCTATTTGAAATTATATTAATATCCATATTTTTAAATATTTTTTAGGTTTTTGGAAAACTTTATGACCTATATCGATTCCTAACTAATGTAATGATTGAGGATGTTACAAATTAATTCCTCACTATGTTAGAATGGTACTTTCATGCACATTATGTTTCACTTGTTGAAATGTTTTACTTTGATTTGGTTATTTTTCTAAGTTAGTCTATCTTGTTTGTTGTGTGACCTATAATTTTCTTTTGATTTGATTATATTATATTAATCTAATTTTTCTCAGTTTAACTTTAACATATATAAACTTAATATATAAAATAACACTTAATTGTTATTTTATGTTTAACTTCTTTTTGCAATTGATTATAGTTTGAAATGAGATCTAATTGAGATGAGAAAAATTATGCATTTTTGCCTTAATCGACTTTATCTAAAAACATCAATTTCTGTATTTTCAAATATTTTATTTTCAATATATTATCTTATTTAATGAGGTATTTCAATTCTTGCATAATTTGATAATCGAGCATGTTTGTCTCAATTTTCATTGATCTCAGAGTACGACATTCCGACAAAATTGGTTTTCTAATCAAAGTTTTTTTATTGGTTTATATTACTAGGTAACTCCAAATATCCACATGTATGACTATACAATTCTTTAATTTATAAAAAGTTTCTTTAATATGTGTTTCGTTAATGCTAAAATTATAATTTATTAATATTTTTGCTTACTTACATTCCAATTTGAAGTAATTCCAATTCAAGTTTAATAAAGATGAAAAAATATTATTGGACTTCTTTACTCAAGGTCTATACTGTTAAACATTCTTTTAGATATTTTTAGTATGTTAGTCTAAAGCATTTTAACTTCTTTAATGGGGCATTTTGAATCATACAAGATTTAATGATTGAAGATGTCATATTGGATCTGCTTTGTATCTTAGAATGATATTTTTCCTGTATAACTTAACTCATTTCTTCAAATGTTTTTCTTTGATTTGGTTATATTATTATCAAATTCAAATTCTCCTCATGTGTTATCATTACATTACTTTAATCCTGTTATATTGCAATGCATCAAATTATCTCATTTTATTTGTAATATACATATATCTTGTATTAAAATAACAATTTATTTTTTTATGCTCAATTATTTTTATAATTTAGAGTATTCGAAATGAGGTTCAATTGGGGCCAAACAAAAATGGTTAGGCACACCTTATTTATTTGAATTACTAATTTTTAGTAATTAAAAATAAGATCTAAATGACATGAAAATATTATTGTTGGACTTCTTTTAATGTGATATTTAATTTTAAATATTAGTTTTTATATTTTTAAAAATTTCATTATTTAGAGTTCTAATATGCTTATGGAGACATTTTTTTAGTATATGATTTCACTATTAGGGATGTTTCACTCAATCACTTTTGTGTCTTGGAGACATTTTATTTTTTTGTTTGATTTAGTTATTTTATTATGTAACCTTGCATCTCCACTTGTTTTATAATTTCATAACCTTGATTGGGATGTAAGAATTTCTTCAATTTAACTCATTTATTCTTTTATATATTTTGTAAACCAAATATTAAACTAATAATTTATTATTACTTATGCTTCTTATTTTGTCACTTTATAGTAATTTAAGATGAGGTCTTACTGAGATGGAACAAACATCATTGGATTAGCTTTGATGAGCTGTATCCATTTAGGTATTAATTTCTTAATCTTTAACATTTCATCTTCTATAGTTTTTGAATATTTTATGAGATATTTTGATTGGCACTTGATTTAAGGATTAAGAGTGTTACACTCTATCTTCTCTGTATATCAGAATGCGACATGCTCATAAACATTATCTCATTTCATCAAATTTTTTCTTTGATTTGGTTATAGTACTAAAAATGCTATATCTTACCTCACGTGACTTTTACATTGCTTTATTTAATTATATTATTGTGCCTCAAAGTTTCATATTCAACTTTAATATGTAATTACTTATTATTGAAAAAAATAATTTTTATTTGAACTTATATAATTGCAAATGAAATTTGATTGAGATTAAACGAATGTCATAGAACTCATCTCCAAAAGCTCTATTAAATTAAGTAATTATTTTCATATTTTTAAATTTTTTATTTCAAGTATTTTGGTGTATTCTACTTCATATTTCAATTGGTATCTCATTTAACTACTAAAGATGTTAACTTGACCACCTAAGTATCTTCGAATGTAACCTTGTAACATAACTACTCTAATTTCTACAAAGTTTTTTCTTTGAATTAGTAAAGAAGACCCTTTAATTATCCTCTAGTTTTAGCTTTATATCACTTTTATTTCGTCATATTGTGTGGTTTTAATTTCTCTTACCAAGGATTTTAATATACTTAAACTTAAAATAATAATTTATTATTATATATGTTTATTTATTTTTGTAATTTGTATTAACTTAAAAAAGAGGTGTGTTCGAGATGAAAGAAAGTTCCTTGGACTCATCTTATCCACCACTATCTAATCATACATTCATTTGTGTTAATTTAAAAATTTATTCTTATGGTTTTATTAGTATTAAGAGACATTTTTGTTCACAATACATATATTATAATCTATCTTTCTATATAATTTATCTCATTTCTTCAAATTTAATATATTGATTTTTGTTTATTAATAGTATACTCAAACTCTCTTCTCGAGTTATCATTACATCACATTGAATTAATTATATTATATTGCTCCAAAGTATCTCAATTTAGCTTTAATATATTTATACTAAACACTAAAAACAATAATTAGTTATATTTTATGCATATTTTCTTTAGTAATTTGTAGTAATTTTAAACAAGGTTTAATCAAGATGAGATAAATGTTTTGGGAGTCCTCTTGATTGTCATTAAATTTTTTTGAAAAATTATCTTTTCATGTATTTTGACATGCATTATGAGATATTTTGATTCTTATCATATTTGATATTCATGGATGTCACATTTTAGCTCATTAGTATCATAAAAAATTAAATCAATATACATTTTATCTCTTATCTATAACTTTTTATTTTAGTTTGGTTATTTCACTATAGAACTCAACATCTCATCTCATATTGACTCTACATCGCATTGGTTTTGTTATATTGCATGGCTTAAATTAAACTGACTTAATCTTTAATGTATATTTGTTAATGAATAAAATAATCATTTCTCCATATTTATGCTTATTATCTTTGGTAATTCATGGTAATTTCAAATGAAGTCTAATTAAAATTAATTTCTTTATTTTTTTATATATTTATTTTTTAGAATTTTGGCATATTTTGTGAGACATTTTAATTGTTAGCTAGTTTCATGAACGAAGTTGTTACACATCTTTGTTTGGTGGAATGCAACATTATTGTAGAATTTATCTTATTTAAGTTAAGTTATCACTTTGATTAGGTTATGATGTTATTCAACACAAAATCTCTTCTCATGTGACGTCTATAATAATTTCTTTATTGATATTATGTTTAGTAAATCTTTCTTATTTTAGATTTAATATATATATGTACTAAATTTTAAAATAATACTTTAAATATATGCACTTAATATGGATCTATATGTGCTTTATTGAATTAAATATTTTCTTTACTTTTTTTTAAATTATTTTTCTAATGTTGTTATATGCTTTATAATATATTTTAATTTCTATATGGTTTGATGATTGAGACATTTGCACTAATCTCCTTTTTATCATGAAGTGCAACTTTTTCTTATAATTTAACTCATTTCTTAAAATTGTTTTCTGTGATTTGGTGAAATTACTATATAACTCAAAAATGTCATATTGTGTATACTTTACATTAATTTGAGTTTTTCATATTGCATGATTTTAATTTATTTTGCTTCAAATTAAATAAATATTTACTTAGGATTAAAATATTAAATTATTTGCGTTAATTCTTGTTTGTTAAAATAATTAACAATAATTACAAATGAGGTCCCCTCGTGATGAAATAAATTTATTTGGAGTCATACCGATAAGTAATAATCAATGAAATATTTGTTTCTATATTTGAAAATATTTTTTTTCATGGTTTGGATGCACTTTACAATATTATTTTTTGCACCATATTTGATGATCAATGATGTCACAATCTAACTCCTTAGTATCCTGCAAAGTAGTTTTAATGTATAATTTCTTTAATTTGTTCATATTTTATTCCACGATTTGTTCATGTTATTATTAACTATAAAACTTCTCTTATGTCACATTTATATCACTTTAGTTTGGATCATTTTTGCATTATTTTAGCTATTTAATAACTATGCCTACTTTTGCAATTAAAATTAATTCAAAACTCGGTTTGAACAAGATGAGAACATCGTCATTGAACTCATCTCAATAAGATCTATTAAATTAAATCATATTTTTATATTTTGTAATATTTTTATTTTCAAGAGGTTTTTCTTAATCTATAATAAGTTTGATTTTTAATGGAGTTGATGATTGGGGATATTACACCAGATCTACTAAGTATTTTGGAATGTAACTTTCCTATACAATTACTCTTATTTCTGCAAAGTTTTTGCATTAACTTGGCTATGTTATGCTACTTAATTTTATCTCATTTTAGATATAATATTAATTTTTTAAATTTTTAAATTATAATTTATTAAAATTTTTTCTAATTTACTTTTGTATTTCCAATTGAGGTTTGATCAAGACATTATAAATGATGTTACAATGACCATAATAGGCTTTAAAAACTTACATTTTTATTTTTTTCAATTTTAAAATATTTTATTATCTATAGCTTTTTAGATGCTTTAAAGTTATTTTAATTTGTATATATTTTGATAAGCAAGTGTGTTACACTCAATCTGCTTAATTTCAAGGAATGCAAGCTTTTTGTAAAATAAATCTCATTTCTTCAACATTTTTTCTCTGATTAGGCAATATTAGTACAGGACTCTAGTTCTCTTCATGTGTAACCATTGCATGGTTTTGAGTTTGTTATATTACATTTCTTTAATTAACCATAATGTTATTTTAATTTATTATCATTTAATATTAAAATCAAATTTTGTTATTATTTGTGCTTATCCACTTTTGGAATTCATAATAATTCAAGTGAAAAAAAATTTGCCAAACAAATGTTGACTAGCTTTATCTAATTAAACCAAAGGATTTATAATTTAGAATATCTCATTTTCCAAGTATTTTTGCTCAGTTTATGAGACATTTAGTTTCGCACATATTTCTTGCTCAAGGTTATTATACATGGTCTACTTAGTATCTTGGAATTAAACTTTACCATGTAATTTAGCTCATTACCTTACGATTCTTTACTTTGATATTGTTAGATTACTTTGTAACCCTAAATTGTTAGGTTTGACCTTTGTAGAGCTTTGACTTTATTATATAATATTGCCACAATTTACCTTTATTTATTCTTAATATATATTTACTAAATATTTATGCATTTATTTATGTTTTTTGCTTGTTTGTTTTAGTAATTTGTTCTTATTTAAGTTGTGATCTTATTTTGATGGAATAAACATAATCGACCTCCTCATAATATGCTCTATCAATTAAAACATCTACATATATAAAACATTATGGGATACTTCAGCTCATACCTAAATTGAATGTAAAGGATATTATCCTACATCTTCGTGGTATCATGCAATGCAATTTTCTCATGAACATCTTTTTTCTTAAAATTTTAGATTAAGATTTGATTACATAACTATTTAATGCTACATTCATTTTTTAAGTTTTTAGATTTTTTTTGGCATTTCAGTATGCTTTATGAGTTATTTCAGTTGTACATAATTTCAGGAGTTGGATTTACATTTGATCTCTTTTGTATTCTAGAAAGCATCTTTCTCACATAATCTACCAAAATCCATATAATGTTTCATTTGATTTGATCATATTACACTGTAAATCTAAATTTCCTTTAATGTGACATTTACCTTTCTTTAAATTATATCACTTTTTCTTTATTTTATATTAAATAAAAATTTGACATTAATGTTTCTTATTTACTTTTGCAATTTTTAATAAATCCAAAAATGGGCTTATAAGATAAAACAAATGCCACTCAACTTGCCTTGATGAGCATTATCTAATTAAATATTCTTTTTGATATATTTTTATTTATTTTTTAGAATTTTTGTGTTATTTATAAGAAATTTTTTTTCGATCCTAACTTAGCGATTGAGAATGTTGTAGTAGATCTACTTTGTATCTTTGAATGTAATTTTTTTTTATGTAATTTATCTTTTTTCATATTTTTGCTTTCATTAGGTTATATTTCTATGGAACTCTTATTCTCCACTTATGTGACTTTTGCATCACTTAGATTTTGTTACATTGTATTACTTCAATTTATCTTTTTCAGCTATAATATACTTAATATTAAAATAATATTTTGTACTTATTTTTTCTTATTAATATTTGTAATTCATAGTTATTGTAAATGAGGTTCAACTATGATGAAACAAACATCGTTATACTGATCCTGATAGGAATTTATGAATTTAATATTTATTTTTATATTTTTTAAAATTTATATATCTTAGGGATTTTGCATAATTGATAAGATATTTTGATTTATACATGTTTTGACTATCGAGGATAATACACAAGATTATTTACTATCTTGTAGCAAAAATGTGTCATATAATTTATGGAAATTTTCTTAATTTTTTTTGTTTTTATTTTATTATATTACTATATAATTCTAAATATTCTCTCATGTGATCATTAAATTACCTAGTTTTGTTACATTTTTGTATTTAAATTTACCTAATTTCAACTATAATATATACTAACTTCTTGTTGAAATAATAAATGATTTTTATTAATGCTTTTTTACTTTTGTAATTGTAGTAATTAAGAACTATATTTTGATCAAAATTAAGAAAAACATTAATGGTCTCATCTATATGGGCTCTATGAAATTAAATGTTTATTTATACATATTAAATATTTTTTAAGGTATTATGATTTATGAGATAATTTTATTCTTACATGATTTAATCATTAAGGTTGCTACAATAACTCTTCTTAGTATTTTAAAATATATGTTTTTTTTTCAAAATCTATCTCTTTTCTCTAAATTTATGTCCTTGATCAGGTTATTTTAATATGAATCTAAAAATTTCCTCCTTTGGAAGCTTTACATTAATTTATTTGTATCACATATATTACTTCAATTTATTTTATTTTAGAAATCCAATATAAATAAAAACTATTAAAATAACAATTTACTATTTCTTATGCACATTTACTTAATAATTCCTAATATTTCAAGATGAGGTTTGATCGTGGTGAAATAATTTTCGTTGTACTCAACATGAGGAGCTCCACAATATTAAGCATTTATTTTCATATTTTTTAAATAATTGTTTAAGGGTTTTGTGATACTTTATGAGAAATTTTGATTTGTACATAATTTTGTGATCAAGGATGTTATACTCGATCTCCCTCATATCATTGAATTCCACTTCTACAATTTATCTCTTTTCTTCAAAAAGTTTTCTTTAATTTTAAAATATTTCTATGAAACTATAAGCATGCTCTCTTGAGAAATGCACATCACTTTCATTTAGTAGCCTTACATTGCTTTTATTTATTTGATTTTTTCTTTAATTTGTGTTTACTTTTTATTAAAATAGTTATTTAATGTCATTTATACTTATTTATACCAAACAATTGTAAAAAATCTTAACAAGGTCTTACGAAGAGGAAATAAGCATCATTTGACTCATCTAGACAAGTATTATCTGATTCAATATCCCCTTTGATATTTTAAAATATTTTTACTTTTTAATACTGGGGTGCTCCTTATAAGAAATTTCTATTTGCATCTAACTTGATGATTGAGAATGTTACACTCGAACTCTTTTTTATATTCGAATTCATTTTTGCCAAATAATTTATCAAATATCCTTTTTACTTTGATTTTTTTATTTTACTATATAGTTGTAAATCTCACCTCATTTTACTTTGACGTTGACTTCATTTGATTAAATTATATTGTTTTAATTTATCTAATATTAGCTTCAATATGTACTTAATATTGTTTTAACTTATCTTACATTATCAATTATTTTGTCATACCTAATTTGATGACCAAGGATGTTAAGTCAACCTTCTTAGCATATTGGAATGCAAGTTTTTGAAAAAATTTATCACATTTTTGCAATTGTTTTACTTTTATTTTCATTTCATTCAACATAACAAAAAGTTTCTTTGTGTAACATTGATGTTGCATTGATTTGAATACATTAAGTTATATCATTTCGTTGTTTTTTCTTATTCATTTTTGAAAAGTTTAGTAACTCCAAATTTGGTCCAATCAAAATTGTAGAGACATCATTGATCTCACCTCAATGAGAACTATCAAATTAAAAACTTTGAACAATATTTTTAATATATTATTTTATTAAATTTTAGTAAGGTTTATGGCATATTTCAATTAATAGTAGATTTCATGATTGTGGATGCTACACTCGAACCCTTTTGTATCTTGTAATGCTAGATTCTATTAAAATTCATTTCATTTCATTTCTTGAAAGTTTTCAATTTTAAATGGTCATAATAGTAGAAAATCCCAATCTCCTGTTGTGTGACCTTTGCATTGCTTTGATTTTGTTGTATAACACCTTTTCAATTTTTTTCATCCTATCTTTAATTCATCTTTACCTAATATTAAACATTAATTTCTTTTTGTTTTGCATATTTAGTTTAACATGTTGCAACATTTTTAAATGAGGCTTTATTAAAAACAATAAATTTCATTACACTAGTATGGATGAGCTCTATCTAATTAAATACTTATTTCTATCTTTTAAATATTTATTTTCTAGAGTTTTTACATACCTAATAATAAATTTCTATACATGCAAGATTTGAAAATTGATTACGTCACACTTGATCATCGTAGTACATTGGAATTCAACATTCTTGAATAATTTATCTCATTTCTTAAAATTATTTAATTACATTTTGTTATATTACTGTGAAATTCTCATTCTCCTTTGCCACTTTATATCTTTTTTATTTGGTTATATTACACTGTGTAAATTTATCTTGTTTTAACTTAACATGTGAAATTCATAGTGATTCTGAATAATATCTAATGAGGACAAAACAAATACCCTTTGACTCATTTAGAAAGGTTCAATTGAATTGAAGATTCTTTTACATATTTTTATATAATATAATTTTTAAGACTTTGTTGCACTTTATGTGACATATTGATTTATAACTAAATTAATAATTGTGATTATTACAATGTATTAAAAATCTCCACTAATGCTATTTTTCAATATAATATGTGCTTACTTTTGAATAAAATAATACATTATTATTATTGTTATTATACATATTTAACTATCTAATTAATGTTAAATCTAAATGAGGTTTCATTAAGACAAAAAAATCATCAATGGCCTTGTCATAACAAGCATTACAAAATTAAAATCTCAATTCTATTCCTTGAAATAATTTATTTTCAAAGGTTCTGTATGCATGGTGGCTAATTTCTATTTGTACATAAATTAGAAATTTAGTGTGTTACCCTTTGTATCCTTAGTGTCTCAAAACTCAACATTATCATGTAATTTACCTCGTTTCCTCAAATGTTTTGCTTTTATTTTGTAATATTACTATAAAGCTCCAATTCTCATCTCATGCGACCATTATATCAATTTGATTTTTTTATATTACATTTCTTAAATTTATTTTGTTTCTACTTTATTATATATTTACTTAATTTTAAATTAATAATTTATTGCTATTGTGCATATTTAGTTTATTAATATTCAATGATTACACATGTCTCAATCAACTCTATATATTTAAATGCTAATTTCTATATTTTTAAATCTTACATTTTCAAGAGATTGTTATGCTTGATGAGTCATTTGGGTTTGTAACAAATTTGTTGATCAAGGATTTAGCATTATATCATTAGTATCTTGTAATGTAACTTTCCTACATAATTTGTCTAATTTTATCCAATTTTTTCCTTTCACTAGGGACTATAAATCTCCTCACATTTAGTTTTATAATATTATTTGAATTTATGTCGATTCAACTTTATTGTATATTTAATTTGTATTAAAATAAATATTTATTATTTTTTCTTATTTATTTTAAAGATTATCAGTAATTCTTAACGAGCTCTAATAAATAAGAAACAAACATTGTTGAACTCATTTTGATGAGTTTTATGCAATTAAATATTAATTTCAATATTTTGAAATATCTTTTTTTTGTTTCACAAATTTTATGATATTTTTTATCTATCTTAATTTGATGAATTAAAATGTCATTCCTAATCCCCTTAGTTTCTTAGAATGCAATGTTCTAGTAAAACTTATCTAATTTCTTCAATGATTTTGATTTCATTTCGATATATTATTATTAAGTTCTAATTCTCCTTTTGTATGACTTTATAGCTTTGTGATTCAATTGTACAATATTTCTTCAAACTATCTCATTTTAGCTTTAATATACATTAAGTGAAAATTAAAATAATAATTTTTTACTATTATGTTTATTTACTTTGTTAATTCATAGTATATCCTAATGATGCTCGATCAATATAAGAAAAAGACTACATGACATATCTTGATGAGTTATATCAAATTAAATAATCATTTCAATCTTTTTAAATGTTTTATATCTTGTCTTTTTACATGATTTATGACAAATGTAAAGTCATATTTTATTTAAAAATTAAGTTTGTTACACTTGATCTCATCAATATCTTGGAAAGCAACATTCTAATATAGATTATGTCATTTCATCAATCATTTTGCTTTTTTTTTTGTTAATAAGAGACTCTAATTCTCTTCTTATGTCATCTTTACATCACTTTTATTTGTTTATATTATATGTTTTGAATTCATCTTATTTGTGCTTTAATTTATAATTACGAAATATTAAAGTAATAATTAGTTAATATTTATGCTAATTTAATTATGTCAATCATAGTAATTTTAAGTGAGTTCTAATCAAGAAGATACAAATGTTGTTGGACACAATGATACAACCTTTATCCAATTTTATATTTATTTCTATATTTTAAATTTTTTTTTCAAGAATTTTGAGACATTTAACATGATATATTTAATTATACCTGATTTAACTATTGATAATGTTTAACTCCACCTCTTAAGAGACCAGGAATGCAACTCTTTTGTAATTTTTTTAAAAGTATTTTATTTGGTTACATTTTATTATAATATTAAGTATCCTTTAATGTGAACATTAAGTCATTTTAAGTTAGTTTTATTACATTGGTTCAATTTATAACATTTCAACTTTAATATATATTTACTTATTATTAAGAAATTAATTTATTATTATTTAAGTGTATTTAATGAAGCAATTTATATAATTTTAAGCAACATCTAATCAAGAAATAAGTGTTTTTTGACTAATCTTGACAACCTCTATTAAACTTAATGATAATTTTCACAACATTCTAGTACAATTTCTCTTTTTCCTCCAAATTATTTCCATTGATTTTGTTATATTACTATGAAACTTAATTATTCTATAATGTGACCTCTACATTACATTGACTTGATTGTATTACATTTTTTCAATTTATAACAACTTAAATATCGAAATAAGAACTTAATATTACTTATGCATGCTTACTTAGGTAATTAAATGTATTTGTAAATGAGGTTTGATGGAGACAAAAAAACAACATTACATGCATCTCCAAAAGCTTTATTAAATTTAATTTTTATTTCAATATTTTAAAATTTTCTACCTTCCAATGTTATTGATAATTTTATTAGATATTTTTGTTTATTTCAGATTTAATGATCCTGGAAATTTCACTCGATCAACATGGAATCTTGGAATGCACTATTCCATTCATTTTTTTAATTTTCTTCTAACTTTTTTATTTCATTCTATTACATTACATTAATTTTTCTCATCTCAATTTTAATATATATTTTCTTAATACAAGATTTTCTTGTTATTTATGCTTATTTGCTTTGGTAATTCATAAAAATTCAAAATGCACTCAGATCAAGACAAAACAAATGTCCTTTTAATTATGTAGTGGAGTGCTATCCAATTAAATATTTATTCTATATTTTTAAATATTATATTGTCTTTCATTTTTGGTATGATGTTTTAGGAAATTTAATTTTATTTCTTTATTTAATGATTGACTATGTTACAATCGATCATCTAAGTGACCTGAAATACAACTTTTGCACATAAATTATTTTTTTTTCTTTACATTAATTTTTTTTCATTTGGTTATATTTGTATGTAATACTAGATCTCCTCTTAAGGGAGCTTTATATAGCTTTGATTTACGAATATTACATCGCAACAACTTTTCTAATTTTAGATTTAATTTTTGTTTTATATAATATTAAAATAATAATTTGTTATGAGTTATACTTATTTACTTTCCTAATTTGTAATAATCTAATTGAGAAGAAACTAAATTAATATTTATAATAATAATAATTTTTCATGTTTGTTTGTACTTTTCAAAAACTTTTGAATCATTCATTGTTTCACTACCAATAATGTTTTTTTCTATCTCCTTAGTATCTCAAATTGTAACTTTCACGTATATTTTATTTCATTTATCAAAATGTTTTACTTGTATCTGGCAAAGTTACTATGAATCATTAATTCTAATCTTATGTGATTTTTACCTCATTTTAATTATGTTATATTACATTGTTTCAATTTATTATATTTTAGTTTATATATATTTGCTTAATATTAATATATTTATTATTTATCTTTGTTTACTTTATCAATTTAGAGTTATGCTATACGAGATCAAATTAAGCCAAAAAAGTCATCAGCCCTTCTCGATGAGCTCTATCCAATAAATTATAAACTTCGACATTTCTAAAAAATATTTTCTAATATTTTTAGGCATTTTATACGCAATTTTATTTTTTTACATAATTTGACAATAAGTATTATTATACTCTATCTCCTAAGTATCATGGACTTCAACTTTTTAATGAAATTTATCTCATTTCATTGAATTTTTCATTTTGATTTTGTTACATTACTTTGTAACTTTATATCTCCTATTAGGTGTCTTTTACATGACTTCGATTTTGCTACACTATATTATTTTAATTTATCTAATTTTAGTTTTAATATATATTTACTTAACATTATAATAATAATATATTCTTTTTTATGATTATTTGCTTTGGTGATTTGTTATAATTCCAAACAAGCTCTAACTAATTTAAAACTAATGGGATTAAGCTTGTTTCAATGAGATTTATCTAATTAAATAATTTTTTTGTTTTTTTAAGTATTTTATCTCACATAATTTTAGCATATCTTGCGAGAAAGTTTGTTTTGCACCTGATTTCATGATTGAGCATGTTACACTCAATCTCATTCGCATCATCGAATACAACTACGATATAGAATTTATGTTATTTCTTAAATTTTTTTACTTTTTTTGGATAGATTATGATGGAACTACGTTTCCTTTATAGAGTGACTTTTATAGAACTAAGTGTTACTTTATATCGTTTTGATTTAGGTAAACAACATTATTTCAATTTTTATGTTTTAGTTACAATATATTCAAAATTAATATTAAAATAAAATTTTAATATTATCTATACTTATTTATCATGAAAATTGGCCACAATTCCAAATAAGGTTTGATGCAGATGAAAATAACATCTTTAGAACTGCTTCTATGACCTTCATCTAATTAAAAATTTATTTCAATAATTTTAAAAAATCAATTACTAGAGTTTAGGCAAGCTTTACTAAACAATTCAATTGTTAGTGATTCAATAATTTGTGATGTTGTATTCCATCCCCTCAGTATATTTTGTCACTTTTCTTATAATGTCATTGTTTTCATTATCTTATTAAGAAACGTTAATTCTTTTATCGTGTTACCTTTACATCACTTTTATTTTATTATATTATATTTTTCAAATAATCTCATACCAAGTTTAGTATATAATAGCATAGTATTAAAATAATAAATTATTTCCATTTTATCTTATTTACTTTGTTATTCATATTTATTCAAAATCTTTTTATTTGTGCTTATTTTCTTCCGATCTTTGCTATATAATTTATCTTTGTGTGCAATATATTAATTTCTTCCATTTTTTAGCTTTGAATTGCTTAAATTACTAACAAACCCTAATTCTCTTCTAGTTTGGCCTTTACATCGAAATGATTTGGCGATATAACATTATTTCATTTTATCTTATTTTAGCTTTAACAAATGTTTAATTATTATTAAACTAATAATTTTTATTACCTATGCTTCTTACATTAATAATTTGTAGTACTTCCATTCATGTCTAATCTAGATGAAAATGATATTCTTTTGGTCTCATCCTAATGTGTTCTATAAAATTAAATATTCACTTTTAAATTTTTAAATATTTTATTTTAGCATATTTTGTGAGATATTTCTATAGATACATTATATCACAATCAAGATATTTCAATATGTACTTAATGACCTTTCCATTTGTTTTATTTTATAATATTACATTTCTTTAATTTGTCTCATTTTATCATTAATACATATTTACTTAAAATTAAATAAATATTTGATCATTATTTATGGTCTTTTTTCTTTTTAAAGTGTAGTAAATCTAAATGGGTCAAATCAAGAAAGAAAAAGATCATTTTAAATGTCTTGATGAGCTCTATACTATTAATTATTCATTTCTATTTTTGAAAATATTTTATTTTCCAACGTTTTATTTTCAAGTTGTCTTTAGAATCTCCTTGGTATCATAGGGCTAAACCTTCACATATTATTTAACAAATTTTGTCAAATATTGTTCTCCTTGATTTAGCTATATTACTATAAACCTCTAAATTTTCTCTTATACTACCTTTACATCACACTTATATGGATTTATTACACTACCTTAATTGGTCTAACTTCTTAAAAAAATTTGAATAATATGAAAATAATAATTTATTATTATAGGTGCTTGTTTGCTTGGTTTTTTGTAGTAATTTCTATTGTGGTTCAACTAATATGAAACAAATGGTGTTAAGCTCATATAAGAAATTTAAAACTACATCTAATAGAGATAAAGCAAATGTCGCCAGAGTTTTTATTTTTAAAATTTTTTTAAAGTTTTGGCAAGTTTATCAAATATTTTTACTTATACCTACTTTGACTATTGAAAATGTTACACTCGATCTACTTATTTCCTTTGCATCGAACTTTCTTTCATAATGTGACTCAGTTCTTCACATTTTTTTAATTGATTTATTCATGTTACTTGGTAAATTTTATTACTAATTCATATTGTCATTGTATAGTTTAGATATTGCTATATTATATTGATTTAATTTGTCTCACTCTAATCTTAAGAGATCTTCACTTAATATGTATCTATTTAAATTTTTTTTTAATTCTTTCATTTTTTAATTTTTGATATTTCAAAATTAGTCGATTCTGTCAAAGCAAACATCATTGGACTCATCTCATGGTCAACTACCAAATTATATATCTTTTTTTATTTTTAAATATCTTATTTTTTTGGAATTTAAGATGCTTCAAAACATATTTTGATTTGTACCTGATTTCACAATAAAGTATATTACTATTGTTTTCCATAATACCTTATAGTACAGTTTTTGTTATAATTTATCTCATTTCTACAAGTTCTTTCATTTGATTTGTTTATATTATTATTTTACAGTAAATCTTCTCTCATATGACCTTGATATGTTTTTGATTTGGTTATATTACATTTCCTTAATTTATATCATTTCAAATTCAATATGTATTTTCTTAATATTTAAAATAATAATTTTTTTATTTATTTATTTTTGTAGATTATTGTAATTCCAAATGAGGCTAGTCTTAAGAATAATAAATATCCTTGGGATTATCTCAACGAGCTCTATCCAATTGATTATTTACTTTTTTATTTTCTAAAGTTTTGCATGCTTTATGAGTCATTTCAATTTGTACGTGAGTTAAGAATGAAGAGTGTCACACTATGCCTTCATTGTAACTTAGAACACAAATTTCTTTATGATTTTTCTTATTTCTTCAAATGTTTCACTTAGAGTTTGATTTATTAATTTGAAACTCTAATTCCCTTATTTTTACACCACTACATCACTATAATTTTGTTAAGTTATATTTAGTTTATATTAAAATAATAATATGTTATTATTTATTCTTATTAAATTTCGTAATTTACAAAAATTACGAGCTAGTTCTTATCGAGACAAAAAACTATTATTGGACACATCTCATAGAGCTATGTCAATAAAATTTTTTTTTTTATATTTTTAAATATTTTATTTTCAATGGTTTTGGCACACTTATGACACATTTTAATTTTAGCTAATTTGATGATCAAACATGTTCATTACATCTGTTCAGTAACATGGAATGCAATTTTCTTGTGCAATCTATCTCATTTCTAAATTTAGTTTATCTTAATTTGTTTATTTTGTTATGTAACACAAAATCTTCACTTGTATGACCATTAGAATGGTTTGATTTTGTTATATTAGAATGCTTTAATTAATTACACTCTAGCTTTAATATATATCTACTTAATATTTAAAAATGTTTTATTATTATTTATATGTACTTAATTTGTAGTTCACAATAATTATAAACCAGTTTTGATTGAGATACACAAAACTTTTTAGACTCATCCCAAAAGATTTATCTAATTAGTTGTTCATTTTTGTATTTAAAAAGAATTTATTTTTATTTTTTTTAGCATGCTTTACAAGGTATTTCAATTCGTAGCTCATTTAACGATTTAGGATGTTATAATCGATCTCATTAATGTTTGGGAATGTGACTTTGTCATGCAATTTAGCTCCTTTCTTAAAAGTTTTTTTTTATTTGCTTATATTCCTCTTGTATATTTTTTTTGATATTCTATGATTCTTAAATTTAACTTATTTATACTTTTTTATATATTTTTTCTTAACATTAAAATTGTAATTTATAATTATTTATTTTTACATAACTTGGCAATTATTAGTTATTCTAAATGAGGTTAGATTTAGACAAAAAAGATATCACTGGACTCATCTGACAAACTCTATCATATTAAATATTAGTTTCTATATTTTTAGATATTTTCTTCTAGTGTTTTGGTAAAAATAAGAGTCTTTTTAATTCTTACCTAATATAACGATCGAGAATTTTACATTTAATCTCCTGGGATCTTGAATCCAATTCTCATGTACGATTTACCTAGTTTATAAAAAAATTCTTTGATTTAGATTTATTAAATAGTAACTCTAATTCTTTTTTAATGTAGTGATTACCTCCATTAGATTTTTTATGTTATATTACTAAATTTATCTCATTTTAGATAAAATATATAGGAATATATAATTAAAATTAAGTTTATAATTTTATTTAATTTATGTTAATTTATTTTGATAATTCATAATATTTCCAAGTCAGGGTGGATGGAAACAAAACAAATGGCACTATACTCATGTTTAAAAGCTCTATTAGTTTAAACATTAATTTTTATAGTTTTTGATATATTATTTTCTATTGTTTGAGATCGATTAATAAGACATTTTGTTTCATAATAAATTTGATGTCCGAATAATTAACATTCAATCTCCTTTTAGTGTTGGAATACAACTTTCTCATCAAATTTTTTGCTGTTAGGTTATGTTACCAAGAAACTCTAAATCTCCTCCCATGTGAATTTTATGTGTATTTGATGTTTTTATATTCCAAATCATTGATTTGTTATTATTTATGTTTAATAATTTTTTAATTCATAATAATTAAAAATTAGGCTAGATCTAAACAACAAAATATTATTGGACTTGTCTCGATGAAATCTGACTAATTATATGTTAATCTTTTATAATTTTAATTTTTTTGCATATTTTTTTCCATGTTTTACAAGTAATAGAGATTACTACAATTTATAATCAAGGATGCTCCCCTCAAGTTTCTAAAAAATATTGGAAAGAAACTTTCTTTGATAGTCCAACTCATTTCCAAAAAGTTTTCACTTTTATTTGCTATTATTATTACATAACTCTAGCTCACGTCTTTTGTGACCTTCACATGTCCTTGGCTTGGTTTGTTATATTGCTTCAATTTACCTCAATTCAGCTTTAATATATTTTTTAATATTAAAATAACAATTTATTATTATTTATGCCTATTTATTGTGGTAATTCGTAGTAATTCTAAACAAGACAAAATAAACATTTTTTGACTCATTGTGAAGTGTTCTATCTTGCTAAATATTTATTTTTAAAATTTAAATGTTTTATTTTCTAGAGATTTGGCATGGTCTTTAAGATTTTTTAAGTTTTACCATTTTTGAAAATCTATGAAGTTACACTTGATATCTTTAGTATCTTTGAATGAACCTTTGTTATATAATTTATCTCATTTCTTTAATTTGTTTGTTTATTTGTATTACTATGTAACATTAAAGTTTCACTTGTTTGATCTTTTCATGCCCTTGTTTTTGTTATGTTGTATTACTTTAATTTATTCCATTTATTTTTTAATGCATATTAATTTAATATTAAAAATTTTTATTTGCCTTTATTTAGGTTTATTAAAGTTTGGTATTCTTTGTAATTGAAAACCATGTCTAATCAAGATGAAACAAACATATTTGTACATGTGTCAATAAGCTTTATCTATTTACATATTAATCCTTATTTTTTTAAAATATTTTATTTTATAGGATATAGATAATATTTATAAGAGATTTCATTTCATACATGTTGGATTGAAAATTCCAGATAATATTGTTCTCTTTTCTTAAAATATTTCTCTTTTATTTTATAATATATATCTATGAAATAACAAATCTACTCTTTCGTGATGTTTACATTACTATGATTTTATTGTACTACACTACTTTAATTTATCTCATTTCATCAATAATATATGTTTCTTTAACGTTAAATTAATATGTTTTTATTATTGATGTTTTTTCCTTATTAATTCATAAAAATATAACATCATATATGATTAACATAAAATAATTATTGTTGAATTCATTAGCATAAGTCTTTTGATTTAAAAATTAATTTTTAACATTCAAACATTTAATTTGCTAACTATTTCGCTCATTTTATGAGAAATTTGAATTCATACAACATTTAATGATTAAAGATGTTCATCCCATTTCCTTAATATCTTCAAATGTAATATTTTTAAGCAATTTATCTCAATGCTCAAAAAGTTTCACTCTTATTTGGTATACTACTATGTAATTATAAATATACTTTGGTGTAACCTTTATATTTCTTCTATTTGGTTATGTTAAATTATATTAATTTATCTCATTTCAATTTTAGTAAAGTTCAATTAATACAAAAATAACATTTTAAATTTATTTATGATTATTTTCTTTTGGAATTTATAGTAATTATGATTGAGGCCCAATAGAGATGAAGAAAAAATTATTAAACTTGTCTTGTTGTCCACCAAGTAAACATTGATTTATATTTTTTTAAATATCTTATTTTCAAAAGGTTTTGGCATGTTTTGTAAGAAATTTAGATTTATACCTAATTGGATGATTGCAGATGACAAGCTCGATCTCTTTTGCCTATTAGAATGTAACTCTCTCACACCATCTATCTAATTTTTCAAATTTTTTTAATATAGTTATATATCTATTATCTTATAAATCTCCTATCATGTAAACATTAGATGGCTTTTATTCGGTTATATTATACTACTTTTATTTATATTGTTTTTGCTGCAAAATATAATTGCATAATATAAAAAACAATTTCTTATTATTATAGTCTATTTACTTTCTATATTTTTTATTTAGAACATGTTTAATCTATCAAAGAAATGTTGGACTTGTCTTGACATTCTTTATCCAATTAATTTTTTTTAATTTTTAATTATTTTATTTTCCATAATTTTATTTTTGTTTATGAGGTATTTTAATTTTTATAAAATTTGACACTCAAGAATATTAACCCAGATCTCTTTAGTATCTTAGAATGCAACTTCCAATGAAATTTATCACATTTTATCAAACTAGATAATTTAATTTTTTTTATACTCTAATGTTATCTAAATCTCTTCTAAGGTAACACTTTTATTCTTATTTAAATTTTAATAACTATTTTCTTAATATTAAAATAATAATTTATTAATGCTTATACTGATTTACTTTGCTATTTCCTAATAATAATAATTATTTTTATAATTTTGGTAAACTTTATGAGTCATTTAGATTTATGCCTTATTTCATGATCATGTCAATTACAGTTTATCACCTTAATGGGTTAGAATGTAACTTTCTAATACAATTGGTCTTACTTCTTCATTATTTTTTTGCTTTGATTCTAATATATTATTATGAAATTCAAAATCTCCTCTTTCCTTACATTTACATTAATATCATTCGGTTATATTATGTTGCCTAAATTTATCTTATTGTTTTTTAAATATCAATTTTCTTAATATTATAGTAACTACTTATTATTTTTCTTTATTTTATTTCATAATCGTAAGAAATTCTGGACAAGATCTATGTTAGAAAAAATCATCGTTGGAGTCATGTTAAAGAGCTTAATCTAATTATATATATATATATATATATATATATATATATATATATATTAGTTTCTATGAGGTTAGCAATCGTTATGAGAAATTTTGTTTTATACATGATTTAACCATCAAAGATGTGCTCAATCTCCTCTGTATCATGGAATGCAATTTTTTGTTATGGTTAATTACATTTTTTCAAATTTGTCTTTTTGATTTTGTTATATCACTAAGCTCTAATCCTTTGCTACTGTGACCTTTACATGTTTTTTATTTTTCTAAATGATCTCTTAAATATCTTGGAATGAGACTTTCTTATACTATATATGTCCTTTGTTTAATTTCTTTGTTATTTGTTTATGTTACTATATACTTCTAAATGCCCTATCATGGGAACTTTATATCATAATTATTGATTCATATAAATAACTACAATTTATCTTATTATAATGTTAATATACATTTACTTAACATTAAAAATAGATTTTATTATTACTTATCCTTATTTCTTTCTATAATTCCTGGTGATTACAATTGTCTTTCAATACAAAAGAAATTAATGTCGTTAGACTCTACTAAATTAGCTTTCTCCATATTAATATTCATTTATATATCTTTAAATATTTAATTCCTTATTTTATCTCTTTAGTATCTTAGAGTATAACTTTCTAATACAATTTAACAAATCTATCCAACCTTTTCTCTTTAATTTTGTTATATTAATAAGAAACTCAAATTCTTCTCTATGTGTCCTTTACATCATTTTCATTTTGTTATATTAATATTTTTAAAATTTATCCCAATTGAGAGTTATTAAATATTTACTAAGAAAATGAAGCAAAAATTTATAATTTTTTAAGCTTATTTAGTTTTGTAATTCATAATAATTTTAAATGTCATTTCATCGAGAAGAATTAGACACCATTGGATAAGAATTGATGAGCTCTATTCAATAAAATATTGACTTTTATGTTTTTAGATATTTTCATTTTTGAGATTTAGGCAAAACTTATATGATGTTTTTATTTGTACTTGATTTGACAATCAAAGATGTTATACTTAATATTCCTTGTAACTTGGAGTACAACTATCTTGTAAACTATATCAAATTTCTTCAAATTTTAAATATGATTTTGATATATGAAACTCTAATACACCTCTCACGTGGCATTCAGACCACTTTGATTTGTTGATATTAGACTTTTTGAATTTATTTTCTTTTATTTTTAACATTTATTTACTTAATAGTAAAAGTAAATTTTTATTATTATTTATGATTTTTAACTTTTGTTATTTCTAGTATTTCTAATTGTGGGCTGATCAAGCCAAAACCAAAATCATTGTACTCATCTCATTGGACTCTACTAATCAAATGGTAATTTGTGTATTTTAATATATTTTATTTCTTTTGATTTTTGTATGCTTTTTTTAGATATTTGCATTCGATCAAAATTTGATTATTAAAGATATTATAATCTATCTCTTAAGTATCTTAAAATGAAACTTTGTCTTATAATTTACATTTTTACGATTTTTATATTTGATTTGGTTATATTGTTATACTTCTCAAAATCTCATTTCATGGGACATTGACATAACATTGATTTGGTTACATTAAATTATTTCAAATGGACATTGTTTTTCTTTAAAACAAAATATGTTCCCTTTATATAGGTAAAAAAATTAACAATAATAATAATATAGTTAACTTAACATTTAAGATAATAAGAAATCCATAAATATAATCTTAACATACTATATTCCATATTTCATGAACATAAAGAAATATTTAATATCAAAAAGATATCAATACTACCAATTCCTTTTGTACAATAAAACATATAATTTTATTATTAGTTTATCCAACATTATTTTAAACTCATGGATCTTGTTGGTCTTATCAAAATATAGGTACAAATACATATGTTAATACATAATCTCAAAAGACTTATCCACATGTCTTTTAAAATGCATTAAAAAAATATCATAATCTTCTCAAAAATAAGACATAAAACTTGTGTGTAGCTAAAGTTTTCATTCCCTTGGTGTTTTATTTTTTGACCTAAAACGTAAGTACATAATAAGCTTTAAACCCAAATATGTAAATTTTTATTTAAACAATAAAATGAGACAAAATATGATAACAAGAAAAACTATGAGAAGATTGCTAAGTAATATTAAATAACTTCTTATGATCATCATCTAGAGATGTGTATAAAATTAATTAGCTGAAACTTGATATTAAGATATAAAAAGATGTATAAGAATGCTAGACTATATGATCAAAATATACAAATGTATAAAGTAATCAATACAAAAAGTGAAGCACGAACATAAGTTTTAACTATTTACATGCATAAACATCTCTCTATCCATTAAAATTTATATTATCTATTTGAAATCAAATCTCTCTACATGTATTTAAAATAATTTTAATCTAGTAGTTTTTAACATTTTAATCTTAGTATTATTTTTACCTATTTCAAGGCACTCATACTTATCATTATGACAAAACTATTTTTCAAATAATCATTATTCTAGTGCCATGTAGTCTCATCTCATCTATATTAGGTTTTCATTAAGAAAATAACATGCATGTCTTATATCATATCATCAAATATACATCATAACATATGGACCAACTAATAGGCATACCACATCAAGTACTCTTCAAAGTAGATTTTACCTATAAGCTTTTAGATAACATAGCAAGTAGCACATCATATATCTTATCCACTTCATAACAGTTCTCATTCTTTATGTTGGTTCACAAAACAAGCAGCTTATCATATGTCATATTTAAATCATAGCAAATGTCATCTCAAGCCACTAGATCACATAACTAACTCATCATATATCATGTGGAGTCTCATGCTAATCATAACATATACAAGCACACCTTCTCATCTCCATTCATAGTGGTAGTTACATGTAAAACTTGGAGTTAATGTCATTGGACAAAAATTACCATTCTCAACTTTTCTTATTCTAATCATAAAATATACATTATACAATAGCTCCATCACCAGTAGAAATATCATAATAAAATTTATAGAGTTTGAATTTTATTAGGTACTCACGTCATCTTATGTTTAAGCATTTATCTTTTACTTTGTTATTTTTTAGTTACTACTTATGTGTAATCTACATTCTCATTCATATTAATTTTTCACATTTTGCATCACTAATATTATTAAATAAATCTATAATTTTACATGTTAATTATTTTCCCAATGCATAACATGTAATAATGATGTACAACATGATTTAAAAGAAAAGTATAATATATCATAATACTAAATACTTCATAATTATGATAAAATAACAAATTATTATTATAGTTATTTAAAATTTACTTACCAATTCTCTTGGGGAAAAAACCTACGCTAACATTACTATTTCCTTAGCTTCTTATAATTTAATGATTAAGTGCTTAATTAAAAATAACTAACGATCATTTCTTTTTTAATACTTATTTAAATTATAACTAATGAATTCAATGTCACCTACTTAAGCTTTTATTTTTTTAAATAACTGATTTAATAAATATCCTTTAACTATTTTATAAGAAAAGGTCAAGCATCCTCTTAAAGTAGAGAAATGCATAATAGTTCACTAATTCTTCCATCGTTATATCAAACCATTGTAACCATCACACTAACTATTGTTGTTAGTTCTCAAATTTACAAAAAAAATACTTTCCTAAATCAATCTAGATGCAAAATGCTAAAAGACAACTAATTTCAACTCCTCTGGAAGCAATAGGATGAAATTAACTAAGAGCCAATGTCAATCATAGCCTTTTCCTTTTTCGAGTATTGTTGCAATTTTGCTCCTAACAAATTAAAGAGAATGATAACTATAGTAGTAACTCATGTGTCCCCAATCTTGACCATAAAAGTTTCATACAGTAGCACAGTGGCATTGCAATGAGCCATGGAAGCCATGAAGTCATTGACAAGCATGATATTAATGGTATAAGGTAGTAAAGTGGCGTAGTGAAAAAATTAGGATTTTCTTTGAATTTCATTGCCTACATCAGTTGGAGCTCCATAAATCACCTCGATGATGAAGAGGCAAGAAATGAAGTGATGGAATTGGTCCACCATATGTGTGAGGGAGAGACAATGTCGAGGAATTTGTCAGAAAAGAGAAAAAGCCATGCTAAGACATGTTTTCAAGATATTACAATAGTCAAGTGCAACATCCTCGATAACCAAATTAGGTGTGAACAAAAATTTATCATAACGAATGGATAAACTGTAGGAAGTTAGATATTTAAAATTATGAAAAAAATTTTAGTTGGATAAAGCTCATTAAGGCAAGACATCTAATGTTTCCTTCATTTAATCAAACTATGTGTACAAATACCACGAATAATAAAGTAAAGAAATACAAATAGTACTAAATTATTGTCTTAATATTAACAAAAATATTATAACTAACATGAGATAATTAAAGCAAAGTAATATAACAAAATTAATGCAATCTAAATGTCACATACTAATAGGTTTAGATTAAGTAAAAAATTATCACAACATGAAAGGGAAAACTTTTGCAAAATAAGAGATATTTCAATAAAGAGTTGTAGTCAATGATACGAATGAGATCTACTACTAAATCCACAATCATCAAATTTGATATGAATCAAAATTTCTCATAAAGCTTGCCAAAACTATAGAAAATAAATTTTAATAAATAAATTATTTAAATTGACAAGTCCTACCGATGCATGTCCAAAGATATTTGTTTCACCTCCATTAGTCACCATTTAGAATACTATGAAATACCAAATTAAACAAATAGAACTAATTGTAATTTTACTTTTTTGACAAAAAGTAAACATATATTAAAGTTGAGATAAGAAACATTAATGCAATTTAATATAACGAAATCAAAGAGAATAAACAGTAACTCAAGATGAGAATTAGAATTTCGAAGTAATATAATATATTAGAGCAATAGATTTAATAATATGAATCAATTGTGTAGGAATAATGCATCAAAATATAATAAGGAGATCGACTATGTCATCCGTAATCATTAGATATAGACAAATCAAATTGCCTACAAAATAAGCATAACTATAGAAATAAATTATATAAAAAACTAAACAATTATTACGCAATTAGGCAAAACTCATCGAGAAGAGTCCGATGATGTTTATCATGTCCCTATCAAAGTTTGTTTTACATTATTATGAATTACAAAAGTAAACAAATATGAAAAGTAATATATTACTATTTTGATATTAAGTAGATATTTATTATAATTAAAATGAGATAAATTGATGAAATGTAATATAATAAAATAAGAGTGAAGAAAAGCTGACAAGAGAAGAAATTTTTAGGTACATAGTTATATAGCAAGTCAAAGAAAAAAATTTGATTATTTGAGATAGATTATATCGAAAAGTTGCATTTGAACATATTAAAGAGATCAAAACTTACAACCTTGATCATAAAAGTAGGTACAAATATAAAAATCATATAAAAAAGGCTAAATCTAAGAAAATAAAAATAATTACAAAAATTATTAATAAATATTTAATTAGATAGCACTTATCTAGATGTGTTGAATGTCATTTGCTTTCTTTTGATCAAATTTAATTTGGAATTGCTACATGTTATTAAAGGCAGTAAGAATAAATAATAATAAATTATAATCTAAATATTTAGTAAATATTTATTAAACCTAAAATAAGAGAACATATTCTAAAGTAATATAAAGCAATCGAAGTGATGTAAAACTCAAATAACAACTAAATTAAAATTTCATAATAGTGCAACAAAATCAAAGTGAAAAGTTACAAAAACATTTGATAAATATTACAAGAAAGTTGTCTTCCAAGATACCTACAAGATTGAGTATAACATTCTCAAACATCAAATCAGGTATAAATGTAAATGCCTCATAAGTCTTGCAAAAATCATAGGAAATAAAATTTTTAAAGGTCCAAAATGAAAGTAAAATTGTTTAGAGCTCATCGAGACAAACTCAAATACATTTGTTATGTCCTAATCGTACAATGTCGAGATTAATTACAAATTAATAGGCTAAATAAACATAAACTATAATATTTGATTTTTTTATTATTATGTAGATAGTTGTTAAATTTGAATTGAGATAAGTCTAATGAATACAATACAACAAAATGAAGGAAAAGTTAAGGTCTCAAAAGAGTACATTTATTGTTGCATAATAATATAGTGAAATCAAACTAAAGTATTCAAAGAAACAAGTTATATTTTATGACAAACCTCAACTCTAAGATAATAAGGATATCGAGTGTAACTTCTTTGTTATTCAAATGTTATGCTAATAAAAATGTTTTGTAAAGAATTTTTGAACACAAGAAAATAAGGTATTTATAAATGTAAAAATGAACATTTAGGTGGGTAGAGTTCATTGAGATGAGTTTAGGTACTTTGGTTTAAACTTGATTAGACATCTTTTGGAAGCACTACAAATTATAATATTGTATAAGCATAAAAAATAATAAACTATTACATTAATTCTAAGAAAAAAATATATATTTAACTTAAAATGAGATAAATTAAAGTAATGTTACTTTACCAAATCAATGTGATGAAAGTTTCACATGTTAATAGAAATGGAACTGGAGAGTAATAAAATAAAATCAGAAGGAAACATTTTTAAGAAATAAGGCAAAGTTTATGGCAAAGCTATATTCCAATATATTAGGGAGATTGAGTGTACCAACCTCGATCATTAAAAAACCTATGAAACAAAACGACCCCAAAAACACAAAAAAATAAAGAAAATAAAACATTTGAAAAAGTAAAAAATATTTTATTAGGTTGAGCTCATTGAGGTGAGTCCAACGACCTTCATTTTGTCTCCATAAGAACTGAATTGGATATATTATTATTTATTTTTGTAATTAAACAAATAATGATCAATTATTACTTTAATATTAACCTAATTTATATTAAAAATTAAAAGAGATTAATTTAATCAGTACAATATAACAAACTCAATGCAATAGAAAGGTCACATAAGATTACATTTAGGGTTTGATTGTAATTTAACAAAATGAAAGAAAGAAAGAAAAAAATTATGTAAACTACATTAGAAAAATGCCAAAATCCTTAAAAATAAAATATTTAAATTTATTAAATTAAATATTTAATTAGATAGATCTCATCAAGACGTGTCTAATGATATTTTATTCTTCTACATTAGACATCATTCAAAATTAATAGCATCAACATAAAAAATTAAACAAAATCAACATTTGATTAATATTACCAAATTAAGTATATTTAAGAGCTAAATAACAAAAATTATATTAATATAATTTAAACAAATAAAAAATGATGTAATGGCCACATGAGAGTAGAACAAGAGTTTCATAGGAATATTGCAAAATTAGAGAAAAAAAGTAAACAAAATGAGATAAGTTGTATAGATAAGCTATATATCAAGATAATAAGAAGATCAAGTGTGACATCCTAGGCCGTCAAACTAGTTATGAACCAAAATGTCTCATAATAAAGAACAAAAAGAAAAATTATTTAAAAATTAAAAAAAATGAATATTTAATTTCATAAATGTCATCAAGAAGAGTTGAATGAACTTTTTTCTCCATCTAACCATATTTTGTATTACTATAATTTACTAAGTTAATTAAACATAAATAATAATAAATTTGTACACTATTATTTAAAATATATTAAAAGAACTTTTGTTCTATGGTATTAGGTAGATTGAGTGTAACAACAAGGATTGTTAAATCGTTTACAAATTAAATGACCCAAAAAATCCACCAAATTTATAAAAAAAATAGAACTATTAAAGACGAAAAAAAACAAAACTTAATTGGATGGAGCTTGTCGAGTTCTATTATACAATGGTTATCAATTTTGATCATATGTTGTTTAAAATGACTACTAATTAAAATATTAAATAAGAATAGAAAAGTAAGTTATTATTTTAATATTAAGTAAATATGTTTTAAACTAAAATGTGATAAATTAATGCAATTTTATATAACCAAATAAAATTGATATAATAGTTATAAGAGACAAGATTTAGAGTTATTTAATAACATAACAAAATAAAATAAAAAATTGATGAAATAAGATAATTTGTACGAGAATGTTTCTCTCAAAGGTGCTAAAGAGATCATGGGTGGTATCCTTGACAGTTAAAAATTATATAAAATTAAATCACTTGTAGAGAATATTAAAATTCTATAAAATATTATATTTAAAAATATAAAAATGAATATTTAAATAGGCAGTGCTTCACAAGTCTAGCGACACTTCATTTCAATCAAATATCATTTAGAAGTATTATGATTTATAAAACTAAAAAAACATATATAAAAAAATTATTCTTTCATTATTAACCACACATAAATCAAAAGAAAATTATAAATTTAAGCTCTCTTATATAAACAAATTAAAAAATATAAAAGTTCATATGTAAGAGAATTAGCATTTTATTATGGTACGCCAACCACAAAAAAAATTTAGTGAATTACATAAATTTCTAAGGAAAGTAGCATTCAAAAAACTAAGAAGATTTAGAGTCACATCCTTGATCTTCAAATCATACACAAATCAAAATATTTCAAAATACATAAAAATTTTCGTTTGATAATTAAATATTATAAAAAAATAATAAAAAATAAATATTAAATTTTATTTAGCTCATCAAGAAATTAAAATAATATTCTTTTAGAAATATTGTTAAATATCAAAAAATTTAAGAAATAATATAAACAAGTCAAAGAATTATTCCATCATTAAGTAAATTATATTAAAGTTGAGTTGAGATTAATTAAATGATTATAATATAAATAAGTCAAAGTGTTGTAAAAGTCACATGATAGGTTGTTTAGTGCTACATAGTAAAATAACTAAGTGAAAGCCCAAAATTTGCAGAAATGAGTTAAATTACATAGAAAAGTTGTGTTCAATAATATAAAGAAGATCAAGTATAATATCCTTGATCATCAAATCAAACATGAATAAGAAAAGCCTCATGAATAATCCAAAAACCTAGAAATTAAAAAATAAGAAAATCTTAAAAAAATTATAGATGCATAGTGCTTGACAACATAGGTCCATCAACATTTTATTCATCTTAATTGAACATATTTTGGAGTTATTTTGACTACCAAATGAAATAAGCACAAATAATAATGAATTATTAATATATTTTTAAGCAAGAATATATTAAAAGTAAAATGTGTTAAAAAAGTAATGTAATATAACAAAATAAAAGTGATACGTTGGTCACATGATAAGAGATTTGTTTTATGAAGTAATATAACAAAACCTGAGAAAAAAATTAAAAATGAGATAAATGCTATAGATAAGTTGCATTCCAACATACATACAAGACCAAGTGCAACAACCTTGATTATGAAATTAGGAACAAATTTAAATGAATTACAAAGCATGCAAAAACTTTAGGAACATTTTTTAAAAAAATCGTAAAATAAATATTTAATTATGTAAAGTTCTTCTAGATAAATTCAAGAATGTTTGATTCATCTCTATTGCATCTCATTTCGAATTATTAGAAACTACCAAAGTAAAAACCATAATTAATAATAAATTATTTTTTTTGTTATAAGTAAACATATATTAGAACTAAAATAATATAAATTAAAGTAATCTAATATAACTAAATCACAGGAAAAAATATGAAGAAATGAGATCAATTTCTTCATAAACTTGTTTTCCAAGACAACATGCATAAAGAGTGCAATATCCTTAGTAATCAAATAAGGTTGGAATAAAAATATGTAGTAAAACATGCCAAATTATAAGAAATAAAATCTTTAACAATATTTAAAAGAAATTGAAACAACTCATTAAGGTGAGTCAAATGATGATTATTTCATCCCCATCAATCCTCGTTTAGAATTATTATCAAGCACCAAATTAATTTAAAATATATACTAATAAATTATTTTTTCAAAGTAAAGAAAATAATTAATAAGGTAAATTAAAATTAAATGAATGAGGTAATAAAATAAAATCAAAGCATTTTAAAGGTTAAACAAGAGGAGAATGAAGTTTTACATTAACAATTACCAAATTATTGCAAAAAATCTAAAGAAACGAGATAAATAATGCAAAAAAACTGCATTTAAAGATACTAATAAAATTGAGTGTACCATTATCGATTGTCAAACTAGGTACAATTTGAATGTCCTCCAATGTTTGCTAATAGCTCAAAAAATAATTCAAACATATGAAGATCAAAATGTAATATGATAGACTCATTCAGTTTAGTACAATGACATATTTTTTCTCCATCAGACAACTTTAAACTTACCACAAATAACCAAAGGAGGTAAGCATAAAAAACATAAATTATCATTGAAATATTTACTAAATATATATGGAAATTGAAATGTAATAAATATAAGAAAAGTAATATAACAAAATTAAAGTTATGTGAAAATAACATACGAGGTTATTTTGAGTAACATGGTAACCTAACAAAACAAAAGTAAAACATTCTAAGAAAATGAGATAAATTGTATGAAAAATCTCATTCCATTATACTAAGGCAATTGAGTGTAATAACCTCAATGATAAGATAAAAAACAATCAGTATCTGTCATAAAATTTTAGAAAACCTTAAAAAATAAAATGTTTAAAAATATAAAATTGAATATTTAACAAGATTTAGTTTGTCAAGATGAGACCAATGTTGTTTGTTTCATTTTAATGGGATTCTGTTTGGAATTACTACATATTAAAAATATAAATAAGCATAAGTAATAGAAAATTATTATTTGAAATAAAATAAATTTAAATTAAAACTAAATTGAGTATGAAGTAATTAAATGTAAATAAATCAAATCATTGTAAATGTAACAAAATTAGAGGTCTAGAGATGCAAAGGAAAATCAAAAAGAAAAATTTGAAAAAAAGAGACAATTGTATGGCTAAAAGTCATTTGAACATATTAAAAAGTGTGACGATTAAAAAAATGATCATAAAAATGGTACAAATTAAAATTCCTCCAAAATCATGAAAAATCTTTAGGAAATAAAATATTTTAATATATAAAAATAAATATCTACTTGGATTTTGCTCGTTAAGACGAGTAAAATGATATTCATTTTCTCTCTATCACACCTTTAGAATTGTGATGAATTCAAAATTAAGTGAGCATAACTTATAAAAAACTTATTGGACTTTTAAAATAATATTCAACTAAAAATAAACAAAAAAGTTGAAAAAATTTAATATAACAAAATGAAAGTTATGTAAATTTCAAATGAGTTGACATGTAGGGTTGGAATACTAAAACTAAATCATAGCAAGAACTATTGTACTCATCTTGAGGAGCATTATGAAGCTAAATATTTATTAGTATATTTTAATTTTTTATTTTTCGTAGAATTGGCACACTTTATGAGACATTTCTAGTCATTCCTAAATCGATGATCAACGAAGCTATACTCGATCTCCTTAGTATATTAGAGTGTAATTTTCTCATGCTATTAATCACATTTTCTAAAAGTTTTCTCTTTGAATAGATAAACTGTCATGAAACTCTTATTCTTCTCTTCTGTGACCTTTACATCATATTGGTTCAATTATATTCCACAGCTTCAATTTATCTCATTTTAGTTTTATTATGTATGTAGTTAATATTAGAAGAATAAGTTATTAATAATTATGATCAATTTTTTTTATAATTCATTGTAATTTTGAATGATGTCTAATAGAGATTACAAAAAAGTCATAACATTTGCTTAGATTAGTTTTATCAAATTAAAGTTACAACTTATATTTTTTACATTTTTTATTTTTATGTCTTTTACACTTTTTAGGCACCTTGATTCATGCGTGATTTCTTGATCTATTATTTTTCACTCGTTCACCTTAGTATCTTGTAATGCAGCTTTCCAATAGAATTTATCTTTAAATTTTCTTGTTTAAATTTTTTCTATTTCTATGTAACTCTAAAACTCTTCTTGTGTGACCTTAAAATTTTTTTGCTTTTGTTATGTCAAATAGCATCAAATTAATTGGTTTCAGCATTAATATATATATTTACTTGATTTTGAATGAATAATTTCTTATGTTTTAATAATTTCTCATCTTAACAAGCTCTTCATAAGTAAACATAAATTTTAATATTTTTTCTAGTGTTTTGTATGAGACATTTATCGACTTACTAGTCCAAAGTACTTCATGCGATCTACTTAATATATTGGAATACAACTTTTCAAGTAATTAACTAATTTTTTAAACTTTACTCTTTGATTTTATTATACTATTATGTAACTCTAAATTTGTTATCATTAGATGATTGCATAAACTAATTTTTTCGTATCATTCTTCTTCAATTTCCCTTATTTGAAGACTAAAATAATTTTTTTCGAAACCAAAAAATAACATTTTAATGTTATTTATTCTTTTCTATTTTTTGTAATTCATAGTTATTTAAAATGTGGCTTGATTATGCAAAATAGAGATCATTGGACTTATCTCAATCTACTCAAAGTACTCAATTGCTTGGAATGCAACTTCCCCATAATTTTTTATTTCATCAAATTTTTCATTTTGATTAGTCACATTGCAATGAAACTCTAATTCTTTTCACTTTTGATCATTACATCAATTTTTTTTGGATTTATTAAACCACAAATCTCATTCCAATTTTCTTATATATTTACTAAAAATGCTATAATAAGTTAACATTATTTATGCTTATTTACTATGGAATTTTTTAGTTAGTTCAAATAAGGCACAATTGATATAGAATAATTGCCATTGAACTTTCCTTAATGAGCTCCACTAATAGTTATCTTTTATTCTTTATATTTTATTTTTTAAGATTTTTGTCACATTTTACAAAACTTTTCTTTCCTAATTTGATTATGGAGGATGTTAAATTTCACCAACTTTGTATGATGAAATGATAATTTTTGATATAATTTATCACATTTCTAAAAATTTTTTTCTTTCATTTGGTTATATTATAGTGAGATAATGATTGGCCTTTTACATGAACATTACGTAGCTTTAATTTAGATATATTACATTACTACAAATTTTCTTACTTTAACGTTATAATGTATTAAATTAATATCAAAATTAAAATTTATTATTATTTATAGTTATTTATTTTTTCATTCATAGAAATTTTAAATGAGTTTTGATGGAAACGAAATAAACATCATTTGACTTTTTCTGAAGGGTTATATCCAAATATATATATTTTAAAGTTTTTAATATTCTAATTTCTATAGTTTTTGAATGCTTTGTGAAACATTTAAATTAGCTAAATCAGACGAAAGAGGATTTTCTACTTGATACCCTTAGGATCTTTGAATGTAACAATCCAATAAAATTCACCTCGTTTCTTAAAATTTTTTTTCCCAGAATTCTCTTCTTGTTTAACCTTCGTATCACTTAAATTTGCTGATATTACAATGCTTAAATTTATTTTATTTTGCATTTCATATATTTTTAAATAATATTAAAAATAATAATAATTATTATTTATGTTTATTTACCATTTTAATTTGTAGTAATTCCAAATGAGGTCAATCCATTTAAATATTCAATTTTACTTTTTAAAATATTTTATATTTCTTGTTTTTTATGCATTATACATGATATTTCAATTCATCCCTTATTTTATAATTAAGTTACATATGGTTATTTTAGCATCTTGTAATGTTACTTTCTCACAAAACTTATCTCATCACTTAAATTTTTTTATTTGGTTATCTTCGTTAGAAACTTTAATGCTCTTCTCCTATCACTTTAACATCACTTTGATTTGGTTACTTTGCTTAACTTTATCTCATTTCAACTTTGTTATTAAAATAATATTAAAATAGTAAACAAATATCATTTATGCTTATTTATTATTTCAATTCATAGTAATTCCAAATGAGGTCTAATAAAGATGAAATAAATACCATTAGACATGACCCCATGAGCATTATCTAATTAAATATTCTTTTTTTTATTATTTTAACATTATAATTTTCTCAGTTTTAGCATCTTTTAAGATATATTTTGATTTGTACCTAATTTGATCCTCAAAAGATATGAATCAACTTTACTATAAATTTTATCTTATTTCATCGAATGTTTTGAATTGATTTTGTTATGTTAGAATGTAAATCAAATTCTCCTTTCAAGTGACATTTATATTGCAATGATATGGTTATATTTAATTACATGAATTATCATTTTTACCTTTAATATATATTTTCATAATGTTATAGTAATCATTTATTTTTATTTACGGCTATTTATTTTATAAATTTTTTTGTACTTCCAAATGAAAGTCAATCAATATGAAATAAATGCTTTTTGTCAAGTCTAATTGACCTCTATCAAAGAAAATCTTGATTTTTTATATTTTTAAATATTTTATTTTAATGGTTTACACATGATTTATTAGATCTATTCATACCTTATTTGATGATGAAGGATGTTTTATTTAATTTCTTTACTATGTTGTAATGCCACTATTCTACAAAATTTGACATTTCACTAAATATTTTGTTTTGATTTCGTCTTGTTACTATTAAAGTTTGATTCTCATCTTGTGTAACCTTTACATGCATCGATTTGATTATGTTACATTGCCTTAATTTATCCTATTTTTGTTTTAGTATATATTTCATTAACTTTAACATGATCAATTTTTATTATTTATATTTTTTTAAATTTAGTAATTTATAGTAACTCCAAATGAGGTCTGCAAAAGAAGAAATAAATGTTATTATACTTCTCTTGATGTTGTCTATCTAATTAAATACTTATTTTTATGTCTCTTAAATATTTGCTTAATGGAGTTTTTGATATCTAAAGTGACATTTTAATTTACACATGATTTATTATTAAGGATGTTAGATCTGATCTCTTAATACCTTCGAAAGCAATTTGTAAGAAATTTTATCTCAATTTCTTAAATATTTTGAATTAATTTGGTTATTTTACTATGTAACTCTAAATCTTCTCTCATGTCAAGTTTACATCATTTTGTTTTTTATGTTACATTTCTTCAACTTATCCAAGTTTAGATTTATTTTATAAATTTACTTAATATTGAAATAATCATTTTTATTTTTTAGGCTTAGTTGCTTTTATAAATTATAATACTTTTGAATGAGGCCCAATTAAGATAAAATAGATGTCATTATAGTGCTCTTTGTCAGCATTATTCAGGTGAACATTCTTCTTATTATATTTTCAAAACATTATTTTCTATGGTTTTGATTATCTTTAAGACATACTTTGATTCATAAATGTTTTGTCAATGAAGGATACTAAATGTTTTCCATTTGGTGTTATGTAACAAATCTTTCTTATACAACTTATTGAATTTTTTTTAGAAGTCTCATTTTAATTTTCCGATCTTAATATCAAATTCTAATGCTCCTCTCATGTGGCCCTTATATTGCTTTAGCTTTATTATTTAATAATGCTCCAGTTTATTTCATTTATACCTTACCATATATTTCGTTAATATTAAACAAATAAATAATTTATTTTTAATTCTTTTTAATTTTGTAATTTATAATATATTTGAATGAGGTCCAACAGAGAAAAAAGAAACTTTGAAGAACTAGTCTCAATGAGCTCTGATGAATCAAAAATTTATTTTTCTATTTTGCAAATTTTTAATTTTTTTCATGTTTTGTTAGGCATTTTAGTTCTTACTTAATTTCATGATAGAGGATATTTCGCACATTATCTTTGGAATGTTGGAATGCAACATTCAAGTACAACATTTTTTATTTTTTAAGGTTTTTATTTTGATTATATCATATAATAATGTAACATTAAATCACCTTTCTTATAATGTTTGCATAACTTCAATTTAGTTGTAATATATTTCTTTAATTTAACTTGCTTCAACTTTAATAAATACATTTAATTTATAAAAATAATAATTTATAATTATGTATGCCTAGTTTTATCTATAATTCATACTAGTTTCCAATGAGGTCTGATCAAAATGAAATAAATGTTGTTGGGCTCATCTCAATGAGCTTTATTGAACTACTTATTCATATTTTTATTTTTAAAGATTTCATTTTCAAAGATAATTGAATTGTTTATTAGATATTTTTCTTCATATTTATTTTATGTTTAGGTTTGCTGCACTTTATCTCCTCAATATTTTTAGATAAAACTTTTCAAGACAATTTATATTATTCCTTTAAATATTTTTCTATAATTAGTTCATAGTACTATGTAACTCCAAATCTATAATCATGTACAGTTTACTTCATAGTTATTTTTTATATTATTTCCTTTCATTTTTTCCTAAATATAAGTTAATATTTCTTTTATTAAAATTAAATCAATAATTTATTATTAGTTATGCTTATTTGTATTGGTAATTTATTATAATTCCAAACAAGGCTTGCATCATATTTCATTATACTCGTCTTGATAAACCCTATATATTTAAATTTTTATTATTTATTTTTAAATATTTTTTCCTAAGGTTTGAGATGCTTGGCATGGCTTTTAGTTTCATACAAGATTTAACCATTGGGTATGTTACATTAACATCTCTAACATCTTGGAGTACAACTTGCCAACAAAATTTATTTTATTTTGAAATTTTTTATTTTGATTAAGTTATATTAAGATATATTACTAATTGCCCTCTTGTGTAACTTTTTTTTATTTGATTTAGTTGTACTAAATTGCCGCACTTTATCTAATTCCAACATTATTATAAATTTTTAAAATGTAAATGTAATAATTTGTTTTTTTATGTCTATTTACTTTGATGAGCATTGTCCAACATAATACAAATTTTTATATATTTTAAATACCTTTTTTAGAGTTTAGTAATCTTTTACAAGATATTTTAGTTTGTATATGATTTTTCAATCGAACATGTTACTCTTGATTTCTTTATTATCTTAAACTTCAACTTACCATTCAATTTTTTACATTTCTTCAATTTTATTTCATTAATTCTGTTAAATTATGATATAATTCTAATTCCCATCTGATGTAACCTTTATGTGTCTTTTATTTGGTAATATTACATTTTTATAATTTAACTTAATTGTTTTTTGATATGCATATGATAAATATTAAATAATTAATTTATTACTATAATGTCTATTTACTTAGATACATTGCTGAACTCGTCTCAATGTGCTCTATGTTCATATCAATCTTAATATTTTTAAATACTTTATTTTTTATTAGTCTTTGCAATATTTAAAAGATATTTTAAATAGTGACAAATTTGATGAACAAGAATGTTATAGTCAATCTTCCTTATGTCTTGGAAATTGACTTTTCTAAAACATTTTTCTCATTTCTCCAAATTTGTCGCTTTAATTTAATTATATTATTATAAATATCTTAAATCTCTTAGTGTGATCTCGACATCACTTTGACTTGATTGTGTTACATTTTAACTTGTCTCTTATATCTTAAATGCATATTTATGTAATGTTTAAAAAGTAATTTAATAATATCAATGATTTTTTTTGTGATTCATAATAACTCTTAATGAGGTCTAATTGAGTTCAAAAAATATTATTAAAAATCACCTCAATGAGCTCTATTAAATTAAATATTCATTTTAATTTTTTAAAATATTTTGTTTAATTTAGTTTTAGTAGGCTTTACGAGGTGTTTTGAATCATATATAATTTGATGATCAAGAATATTATACTCAATCTCTTTATTATCTTTGAGTGTAACTTTTTAGTACAAATTATGTTATTTTATTAAAATTTTTTATTGGATTATGTCATATTACAATGAAATTCTAATTCTGTTCCCATGTTTCCTTGAAATGTATATAATTTGTTTGCAAGATGTTGTTTCTAATTTTCTCATTTCTATTATAATATATATTTATTTTAAATTATTATTATTACTATTTATCCTTACCAATTTTAGTAAATTGAAGTAATTCCAAATGAGGCTCGATAAAGTTAAAAGAAATATTGTTGGACTCTTTTTAAATAACTCTACCCAATTATTATTTATTATTATTTGTTCATTTCTTTTTATCTTTTAAGAATTTTGATATAGTTTTCATGACATATGGATTTGAACCTTTTTTGACAATAAAAGATATTACATCTAATCTCATTGGTTTCTATGAATACAACATTCCAAAATAATTTATCCCATTTCTTTTAAATTTTTCTTTAAATTTGTTATATGACTTTGTAGCTTTAAATCACATCTCTTATCAACCTTATAGTACTTTTATTTGTTATATTGTAAAGAATCAGTTTATCTCATGTCAACTTTAATATATATTTAGTTATCTTTAAATAATACTTCACTATTACTTATGCTTAGTTTCTTTCTAATTCGCAATACTTTGGACTGTGGTTTGATCAAGACAAAACATAAGTCATTAAAAAACATCTTTATGTGCTCTATCTAATTAGATATTCGTATTTTTATTATTTAAATGTTATGTTTTTTAATAGTTTTGTATGTTTTACAAGACATTTGGTTTCATAATGGATTTAACAAAAGTGGATTTAAATTTTGTCTTTTTGAAGTCTTAGAATTTTCATTTTTATTTGGTTACATTTCAATGAATCTCTAATTCTCCTCCCATGCAACTTTTACATTGTTTCAATTTTTTATTAGACATTTTCAATTTATCTCATTTCAATTTTAATATATATATTTCCTTAATATCTATATTATTATTATTTATTATTATTTAATTTTTTAATTCGTAGTTATTAAAGGTGAGGTTCAATCGAGATGAAATAGGTGTCGCTGGACTTATGTTGACGACCTTTATTTATTTAAATATTTTACTTTAATTTTTTAATTATCATATTTTCTAGGGCTTCCATAAGCTTTACTAGTCATTTAGATTTGTACCTAATTTGATGATGAAGGATATTATACTCAATGTCCTTATTATCTTGGAATGCAACTTTATCATAAAATTTCTCATTTCACAAAATTTTTCACTTTTATTTTATTATATCTTTATGTAAATATAAATTATATTTTGTGTGAGCTTTATATCACTTCTATTTGATTACATTATATAACTAATTTAATAGATAGATATATATATATATATATATATATATATATATATATATATATATATATATATATATATTTAATTCACATATATATAATTATTTATTATCATTTAAGCCTATTTTCTTAGTAAATCAAATTAATTTAAGCTATTGTATTGAAGAAGAAATAAGTGTCATTGGACTCATCTTAATTAAATATTTATCTTTATATATGTTTTCTAAATACGTTATACTTTAAGGTACTTACATATTTCCCAAGTTAATTCAATTCATACTTGATTTTCTTAATATCTTAGAAAACAACTTCCATAAACATTTTATCTCATTTATTCGAAGTTTTCATTTTGACTTGGGCATTTTACTATGTAACTCCATATTGTCCACCACACGACATTTACATCAAAATGATTTGGTTATAATACTTTACTTTAATTTTTTTATTTCCGCTTTAACATATTTGTTTTTGCTCAAAAACATTAGTTTGTTGTCGCTTGTGCTTATTTATATTTTAAAATTCATTATTTTTTCGAACAACAAAATATTCATATGAAATAAGCATTAGAGGACTCATCCCAAGAATCACTTTCAAATTTATTTTTTTTTTATTTTTAATATTTAATTTTCAACTATTTTGGAAACTTTTCTAAGGTAATTTATATCATTTTGTTAAAGTTTTCACTTCAAGTTTGAATATATTACCATCATAGACTAACTCTTATCTCATGTGACATTCACATAACTTTGATTTAGTTATAACACATTTCTTAAATTAATATAATTTGAACTTTAAATTAAATTTTTTAAATCTAAAAATAATTATTTATTATTATCTATTAATATTTGAAGAGCTAATTCACAGTAATTCTAATTGACGTGCAATTGAGATGTAAGAAAACATAAGTTGAACTATCTCTACCAGTTCAATGGAAATAAACTCTCAGTTTTAATTTTTTACTATTTTTCCTTGGATTTATTAACTCTTTGTAAGGCATTTCAATGTGTACCTATTTTCATAATCAATGATGATACAATCAATGTCTTTGGTATCATGAAATACATTCTTTCTTAGATAATTTATCTTATTTCTTAAAATGCTTAACTTTGGTTTGGTTACATTGCTATGTAAGCCAAATTCGCCTCCATGATGATAATTGCAAGTTGTTAATTTTGTTATATTACATTATTTTAACTTAATTACTTTTAGGCATGATAGACATTTACTTTATCTTAAAATAATAATCTATTATTACGTATGGTTTTTTTATTTCTAAAATTCTATGTAATTCTAATCAAGTTTTAATTGAGGTGAAATAAACAACATTGGACTCGTGTTGACAAGCTACATATAATTAAATATTAACTTGGTATTTCTAAATTTTTTAATTTTAATTTATTTCAGAAAACTTCACAAAAGTTTTTTATTCATATTTGATTTAACGATGGAAGATGTTGCATTTGATCATCTTAGTGTCATGGAAAGAAATATTTTTAGTAATTTCCCTAATTTCATCAAATTTAATGCTTTGATTGGTAGTTATCTTTATGTTAACTTCAAATCTCCTATAATGTGGCATTACATTACTTTTATTTTGTTTCAATGTATCTTATTTTAGCTTTAATATATATATATATATTTGATATTGCATTAACATTTTTTATTATTTATGTTCATTTTTTTTAATTTTTGGTAAATTAAAAAAAAGATCTAATGGAAATTGTACAAATATGATTTGACTTTTCTCGATGAGAACTATCCAATTAAATTCTTCTTTTTTTATTTTTATAAATGTTTTATCTTTTTAAGTTTAGAGTATTTTTTTAACATTTTGATTCGTACGTTATTCGACAATCGAGAATGTAAAGTCAATCTCTTTAGTATCTTACATTTTGACTCATTTGTATAAACTCCATTATTTGTCAAAATGTTTTGCTTTGATTTGGTTACACTACTTTGAAACTATAATTCTCCTCTCCTATGACATTTATATATATTAAATTTATTTTTAATATTTCCTCAATTTATCTTATATTAATTATAATATATATTTGATTAATATCATCATTAATATTAAGTAGGTTTATTTATTTTGGCAATTCATAGTGATTACAAGAAGTCCAATCGGGATGAAATGAATATTATTGGACTCATCTGATAAGCACTGTTAAATTAAAATTTTATCATTATAATTTTTAATATTTTCTTTTCTATGTCTTTTGTATGATTTGAGAGACATTTTAAATCCATGTGATGTGAGGATGAAGTTTTTGCGTTCGAACTCTTTATTGTCTAAGAACATAATGTTCGTATACAATTTATCTCTTTTTTTAAAATAGTTTGCTTTGTGTTGGTTGTATTACTTTATAACATTTAATGTACTCTCATCTAACATTTACATTAGTTTTACTTAACAGTATTGCTTATCATAAATTAATCTAATTTTAGCATTAAAACATTATTACGTAATATTAAAATATTAAATTATTATAATTTTTGTTTTTCATAATAACAATTTTTAGTAACAATAAAATAGGTCTAATCATAAAGAAACAAACATCATTTGACTCATGTCCACAAGCTCTGTTTAATTAAATATATAGTTTTATATTTTTTGTAAATATTTGTTTTCTAGGTTTTTTCTTATTTATGAGATATTTCAATTCTTAGAAGATTTGAAGATTGAGCATGTTTACCTTAATCCCCTTAGCAATTTGGAATTCCTCTTGCCCATAAATTCATCTCTTTTCTTCAATTTAGTTTCTTTGGTTTTATTACATTATTATGTAACTCTAATGGTCCCGCCTTATAACATTAATGGACTTTGATTTCCTTGAGTTATATTGTTTTAAATTTGAATTTTTTCAATGTCAATATACATTTTCTTAAAATTAAAATAAAAATTTATTATTATTTATTTTGATTTACTTTTGTAATTTTTAGTAAATGCAAACAAGATTTTATCCAGTGAAACAAACGTTGATGGATTCATCTTAGCTTATTCTATTCATTAAAATTTTTATTTATATTTTTAATATTTTATTTTCTATTATTTTGAAACAATAATGAATTTCCAAAGTTACATTTTTTGATAATTGAGGAAATTTCATTTGATATCCATAGTATCTTGCAATGGCATTTTCTTTAATATTTTTTCCTTTCATTAACGGTTTTTCTTTGAGATTTTAAAATTACTATATAATTCTAAATCTCCTACAATGACTCCTTTACCTCACTTTGGTGTGATTATATTGTATTACATCAATTTATCTCACTTCATCTTTGATATATCTCTACTTAATATTGGAGTGATAATTGTTTATTACTTGTTTTGTTTAAATTGGTAATTTAAATTAATTCCAAATGTGGTCCCTGGAGATGAAACAAGTCTCATTTGATTTATCTTGATAAGCTCTATCAAATTATATATTTTTTATAATATTTTTTTGCACGTTCAAGTTGTTACACTGAATCTTTTTATTACCTTGGAAAGCAACTTTGCCACACTTGTCTCCTTATTTTTTATATGTTTTTTGAATTGATTACATTAGTTTGAAACTCTAGCTCTCCTTTCTTCTGACACTTACAACATTTTAGTCGAGTTATATTACATTCCTTCAATTAAGCTCATTTCAAAACTTATTACAAATTCATTTAGTACTCAAATAGAAACTTAATATTATTTAATTTTATTAATTTTGTCAATTTATGTTAATTAAAAATGACATCCAACTATGATGAATTAATGACCAATATGCAATTAATTACCCTTCTTTCTATTTTTAATTATTTCATATTTTAATATTTTTATAATTCCTTATAAAGATTTTTGTTCATAACTTAGATGAATAACTAGGACATACACTTGATGTCCTTAATATCTTAGGGTACAACTTTTCTTAAAACATTATCTCATTTCTTCAAAATTTTCAAATTGATTGGATTACATTACAATGTAACTCTAGCTTGTCTTTTACATCTTGCTAACTTGGTTATATTATTTTACTTCAATTTACCTCATTTTAAAAACATATATTAGTCTAATATTGAAATAATAAAATATTATTTTGTAAGGTTCTTTATATTAGTTATTTGTAGCAATTCGAAATAAGACCTGATCGAAATAAAACTAATATCATTACAATCATATTGATGAACATTTTCAATTCAAATATTCATTTGATATCTTTAAATATTTTTGTTTTCTATGGTTTTACCAAGCCTGAAGAGATATTTCAATTTTTACCTTTTTTAACCATTGAGAAAGTTATACTCAATCTCCTTGGTATCATTGAATGCAAATTTCATATGTAATTTGTTTCATTTCACCAAATTTATATTTCAAATTTTGTTATATTTCTATGTTGCACTAATTCTCTGCCTATATGACTTTTAAATCAATTTTGTTTACTTATATCTGATTGAATAAATTCATCTTATTTTAGCTTTAAGAAAAAATTACTTGACATTAAAATAAAAATTTATTATATTTGTGATTATTTACTTTGGTAATTTAAAACATTTTGAAATGAGATCTGAGGAGATGAAACAAATTTCATCAAACTCAACTCAATGAAAACTATCCACTTAGATTTTTATTTTTTGATATTATTAAATACTTTAATTTTTAGGGTTTTGCCATGATTTATGTGTTGGATTTTTTTGTTTCTTTTTTAATGATCGAGGTTATTGCACTCAAACTTCTTAATTTTTTAGAATGCAATTTTCTCACGTACTTTAACTTATTTCTTTAATTTTTTTTATTTTATTATAATCCTATGTAACTTTAATTCTACTCTTGTTTAACCTTTACATGACCTTAATTTTGTTAAATTATTGTGCATCAATTTATATCATTTCAACTTAAATATAAATTTACATAATATTCAAATGGTAATCAATTATTGTTTTGGGTTATTTATTTTAGTGATTTATAGTAATTCCATACAATGTTTGATCAAAATGAAGCAAAAATTATTGCAATTGTTTCATAGAGGTCTATAAAATTAAATATTTCTTTCTAGGTCGTTGGCATGTTTTATGAGAAAATTCTATTTGTACATTATATTATGATCAAGGATTTTACACTTAATCTTCATAGTATAGTATAATAAAATTTTTCTATATAATTTATCCTATTTTTCACATTTTTTCATTGAATGGGATATATTACTATGAAACTTTAACTCACATCTTGTGTGACATTTATACCATTTTCTTTTGGATATATTACATTTCATCAATTTATCTTATGTTAGCTTAAACATAGAGCTACTTATTATTAAAAAATAATTTAATTTTTATTTTTAATAAATTTGGTTATTTGCAAAAATTACAAATAATTTCTAATGAACATGAAACAAATGTCATTGGACTCAGTATGAAAATAATCAAATTAAAAATTAAGTTTTAAGCTTTTAAATGTTTTATTTTCGATGGATCTAGAACACATTGTGAGTTGTTTTGATTGATAGATGATTTGATGATCGAGGACGTTGCAGTCAACCTTCATAGTATATTGGAATGTAACTTTCTCATTCAATTTATCTTGTGTGACCTTTACATAACTTCAATTTTGATATTTTATATTGGTTTAATTTATCTCATTTTAGCTTTAATATATATATTTATTTAATATTAAAATAGTAATTTATTATTTTTTAAGTTTATTTATTTTGTTTTTCGTAGTAACTCTCAATGATATTTGATAGAGGTGGTAGAAAACTCATTGAACTTTCCATGATGAGCTCAACCTAATTAAATATTTATCTTCATTTTGAAATTATTTTATATAATAATTACGTTTTGATTCACATCTAATTTTATGATTGATGGTGTCTAACCTCGTGGCCTTATTGTCTTTGAATGGAACATTCCATTATAATTTAACTCATTTCTTTAATTATTTCACTTTGATTAGATTATATTGCTATGTAACTCTAAATCTCCAATCGTACAACTTTTATTTTCCTTTGTTTTACTTATATAATATTGCCATAATTTGACTAATTTTAGCATCAATATATATCTTCTTAAAATTAAAATAACATTTCACTATCATTTATGTTTATGTTATTGTTAATTCATAGAACTTCCTAAGGAAGCTTGATAAAGACAAAATGCACTTCATCTAACTAATCTCAATTAGCTCCTTCTAATTAAATATTAATTTTTATTACATTTAAATATTTTATTTTTAATGGTTTTGGCTTAATTTATGAGGCATTTCTCTTTGTAACTAATTTGGTGATCCAAAATGCTACACATGATCTCTTTAATAGCATGAAAAATAATTATCTCGAATAATTTGTTTTATTTCTTCAAACTTTATGTTTGGATTTGGACATATATTGCTATGAAACTCTAAATTTCATATTTTTTTGCAACTACATCACATTAATTTTGTAATATTAGTTTTCTCTAATTTATCACATTATAAAATTTAGATAAACTTACTTAATATTAAAAGTTACAATTTATTTTTATTTATGGCTTTTATTATAGTAATTTGTAGTAATTGAAAAAATGTTATTTGGCTTATCCTGTCAAATTCTTTCTCATTAAAGATGCATGATTCCATTTTAAAAAATTTAATTTTGTAGTTCTTTGAAATTTTTTCTTGAACATTTTTACTCGTATAGTATTTGATGATCATGGATGTTAAACTCGATCTCCTCTACCTGTTGGAATGTAACTTTCACATTAAATTTTTTGTTATTTTGTCAAATGTTTTATTTTTATTTTGTCATATTATTGTGAAACTCTAATTCTCTTTTCTTGTGACCATGACATCATTTTGATCTGGATATATTGAACTACTTTAATTAATATTAAATTTTTTATATTTAGTACCCTGGAATACAACTTCTCTATAAAATTTATGTCATTTATTCAATTATTTTTAGCATTGATTTGGCTATATTATAGTGCAACTTTAAAATTCATTTTGTGTGTAATTTAAATTACATTAATTTTAAGCATATTTGCATTTTTTTCTTTCCCAATTATTGCAAAAATAAATCCAATCTAGACAAAATGAATGTCATTGGACTCACTACAGTAAGGCCTATCAAATTAAATATAAATTTTTTTATATTTAATTTATTTTTATATTGGAATATTTTATAAGACTTTTTTGTTAATAAAGTAATTAACAATCGACAATCTAAAGCTTGATCACCATGGTATTCTAGTATGCAATATACTAGCATCATTTATCTTATCTCTTCTCCTGTTTTACATTGATTTTTTTATATTATAATGTAACTCTAAATCTCCTCTTTTGTATTATTTACATCAACTTAATTTCATCAATTTCAATTTATCTTATTCTTCTTTTAATATTAATTTAATTAGCATTAACATGGTGTTTCATTAGTATTTATGATTATTTACTGTAGTAATTCACAAAAATTCCAAATGAAGTATGATCAAATTGAAAATAATGTTGCTAAACACATCTTAATTAGTATAGCCAATTAAAAATTTACATTTATAATTTTAATCTTTTTTGTTTCCAATGATCATGCCTTTTTTTAGGCATTTCAATTTATACTCTATTTCGTGAATGAAAAGGTTACACTCGACCCTTTTAGTATTTTGGAAAACAATTCTGTTGCACAGCTTATTTTTATTAAGTTTTCAATTTTATTTTCTTGTAATGCAATGTAACTTTAAATCTACTCTTGGGAAACCTTTGAATCACCTTAATTTTGTTATATTACATTTCTTTAAGTTATAACATTTTTGCTTTAATATATATGTACAATTCCAATCAAAATAATAATTTATTATTATTTCTTCATATTTACTTTCGTAATTAGTAATAATTTTGAATTAGGTCTAAGTGAGATTAAACAATCACAATTGGTCTCATCTCTACCAACTCTTTCACATTAAATATTCATTTTACAATTTTAAATGTATTATTTACTAGAATTTATGCATGATTTGTGGAATATTTTAATTCATTTCTAATTTTTTTTTATCAAGGATATTATAGTTGATCTACTTTGTATCTTGGAAAGCTAAATTTCTATGCAATTTATTTTTCTATTTATGTTTCGCTTTAATTTTGTTATATAATGAAGTAACTCCAAATCTTCCATCGTGTATGTTATTCATTACTTTGGTTTGGATATAATACATTATTATTTCTTTGTATCTACATTGGTAATTTGTAAAAGGTCGAAACAATGTCTGATTGAGTTAAAGGAAACATAGTTAAACTCATCCTAATGAGCTCTATTATTTAAAATATTCATTTGTTTATTTTTTGGAATAATTTATTTACTAATATTTTGTTACTATGTTTTAGGCATTTTTATGCATACCTAATTGGATAATTAAAAATTTTGCACTGATCTCCTAGCATTCTTTGAATGCTTCTATAATTTTTCTCATTTGTTTGAAGTTTTTTCTTTGATTTGGATGTATTATTATGAAAATCTAATCCTGCTCTCATGCGACCTTTATATTGCTTTGATCTTCTTCATATAGATTATTTTAGTTTATCTTATTTAAATTTTAATATATTTTTGCATTATGTTTAAATAATAATTTCTTATTATCTATGCTTATTCACTTTGGAAAGTGACAAAAATTCTCAATTATTTTCCCTTAAGATATTTTTAGATGCATATTTAATTTTCTCTTATATTCTTTTCTCTTCGTCCACATCCTGAATCCTAATTTTTTATGCCTTCTGCTTATATACATATTAAACATTAGTGGTTGCATAAGAATAATTATAAGGGGTAAAACTAATAATGTAAATTAGCTTACATGCTCTTTATTCAATGAATTAGGCCTAATACTATCAATGCTCATGTGAGCAAAATTCAGTCTAGCTATTTACCATGCCTTCAAATTCTCGGTCTTCAAATTTTAAAAGTTAAAATTTAATTTATCGTAGAAAAAATTTAAATATATTATATTCAATTATGAAATTTTAATTTACATAGAATACATTCCTTGGTTACCTAAATTGTAGTAAATCTATCTATAATAATAGGTTTATCATTATTACTTAGAAAATAAGCTTATGTTGGATGGTACCATTAGTTTAGAATTGTTTGTAACCACTTGGTTGACTAGGTTTTCAAAACTTTTATCAAGCTATGGATCTATTGGTATCATTGTGACGCTTATATAAAGGTATCAAAACATATCTAAAACTCCTAATGACATTTGGCATATCATGATCATCATTAGCAATAGAAAAAAGGTGTAAGACTGATCGGTTTATGCTAGACCTTTTCCTAAGTTTTTCTCCATTATTCATTCATTGTAATAAAGTTAATAGACAATGTACTTTGAGCTTTCATTTTGTGCTTTTGTCCCACTATAAATGTGCTCAACAATGATTAACACTAAAACATCAATAATTAGCTCCATGAGTAACAGGCAATATCTTCTAATAGACAAATTTGATTGAACTTGAGATGCATGATGGAAATACTTAAGAAAATGAAATTGTTAAAAAATACAATTGTTTTTATCATCGAGCTAGTGGGTAATGACTAGTGGTCTAAAACAAAAAAAAAATATTATCAAATACTTTTGCAATTAGCTATATAAAACCATGTAATTCAGTTTGATTGATCTAAATTTACTATATGATCATCCATACGTAGTTTTTAATACACGAGGATGGAGAAAATCATGACACAAATAACCTCTTCAAGAAGTTAATTGTACCATATAATTTTCAATTGTACAATACTATCCTTTGGATGCATTTCACAATAATTTTAATAGACTCGTTCACTTCTTCCAACAAGCAAATCATATAGTCTAATGCTCTCATCATACTAATAGTAATTGACCTACAACATGAAAAGCTCTAAGTGAAGTGTTTATCACTCTCTACCCATGTCCTAGCCAATATATTTAATATTTTTGTATCAAAAGAAGCCTTTAAGAAACCATGGTCTAACACTGCTCAATTAATCATAAGGTACATTGAAGTTGATCACATCATCTAAGATTCTAGGAAATTCCTTGTTCCAATGTTGACCATAAAATAAGTTAAGTCTAATAGTACAGATTACAAAATTAGGGCACAGAATAGAACTTTTTTATATCAACTCAATTTCCAACAAAAAGTAGACTAAAGCTTGAATACCACATAATAATACATGGAAAGGAAAGAATTAACAAAAAAATATCATAATTGGTCTACTTTATAAAAAATAATATTAAAATTTTTATCTATTTTTCATCAATTATTTTATGTCAAGGGAATGCTAAGTTTTTATCTTCAAGCTTCCATTACTCATTTATCTCCCTCTTCCAAAATCTTCTTAATCTCCCTCTTCCAAAATCTTACACTCATTACATTTCTCCTTTGCAATGAAAAGAAGCATGAGAAGGTGGTTAGCCTTCAATTTATATTAACAAAATTATTTCATAAACAAATAACTTATTTTTCACTTTCTTTTTTCAAATTCAAGGAATTTCAATTGACTATGAAAAGTTGTGATTAACATCTTGGTGCAATGATCACACTAAGACCTTAATGGTATTCCCATATCTCAAATGCAACTATAGGTGTCATGACAATCATTATAAGAAATGCCAAAAGAACCAACTTACTTATAGGTTAGCACATTAAAAAAAATTAAACTTAAAATTAACAAAGTAAAATTTGTTTCTCAAAATCTATCCATAATAAATAAAATTTCTTCGTAAAGACTAAAAGATTTAAGAATATTAGTGCATCATTGCTTCTCTAACTTCTTAGGTGGCTTGTCTTTCAATTTAATTAATCCAAACGATTTTGATGATAAGGCAATTGAGGGTCTTAGCCTCGCTTCCTACTCAATCAGGATTTTCATTGGTTGCACTTGATATGAAAATTAAGGCATGTCAAATAGTGCTAAATTTTAGTTTCCTTTACATCATACTAAATCATGCATGACTAGTCAATAACATATCTTCTTAACAAAGAAAATTGAAGAACATCATGCACATTATAGCTACATAGATCATGATACTATATTGGTAATTATTTCAACTCTATTTAAAATTTTCAAAGGCCCAACATGCTGATTAATAATTTCCTTAATCAAATCTAATTATAGTCATTAAAGGACTTAATTTTAAAAAAATGTCATTTGCTATCATGGAATTTGACACAGTTCTTTTAACAAAAGATTGTTAATGATAAGCTTGCATAATTTGAATTTTGCCTATTATTATAATATTTTTGCCCTCTTATGAAAAAATTGATTGCATTCCAACAATGGCATGAAAGCTTCTATTATAAGAAAACATTTTCAAGGGTTTGCAGTCTACCTAGTTACCCCTATAGTTTGGTACACATGGCCTAGTCAAATCATTAAAATTATGTGTTGTTATTTTTTTTCAATTTTTTCTATCGATGGAATGCAATCCACAAGTCTTTTATTTCTCACACTTCCATTTTTGACAAAACAGATTTTGTTGTGCCAATAACCCACATCTCTATTCAAATGAGGTCTTCCTTAACTTAATTTCAAGATTTGATTTAACTTATTGTTTCTAGATATGTGGCATATTTAGAATTATTGTCCATTAACACGAATAACTACCGATTTTGTTAATTAGCAAGAAAGAAAACCCTAAAAAATCTCTTCATGAATCATTCTTAATATGGGTGAGTCTTATACCTATCCAATTTTGACCTTTTGTATCAACTTCTAATATTCCACCAAATGTTTGCTCAACAAATAACTATTCCATCACTAATTTGAAAAAACTCTTTACATAAATGCACCAAATTTATTCTTAGTTAATTATCCAACTAATAAATTCAAGCTACCACTTCAAATTGTACTTGTCTAAACTACCTTGGGCTTTGTGGAGCAATATGCTTTGTAATGCCCTAGTCTATCTTAATCTGACACTCTTACAATTTTAGTTTTCTATATTAGTACAGATGGTTCATAACATGAGCATTCTTTATGATGTGCAAAAACAAAAAAACTTGTGGTATCTATCCTTATCGTAACTTGCCAATTTTGGATGGTGTGTTTTTTACCTCCTTTTTTCAAATGTTGACCATAATTATTTAGAATTGATGAGTAATAAAAAAAGTTTGTAGGTGAACACCTATATTTTTGGTGCAATATTTTGAACACAAAATAAAGTTTTTTCTAGTGGGATAGATATCTTCATCTAAGAGGTAAAATTGAAACAGCTAGGGTTGTTTGGGCTTTTCTAGACAAATTTTGCCATTAACATTTAGATTTATTTTATAAACAGTTTTGGTGGATCCAACAACATTAAGAGGTTAGTGGGTATAGAGTTTATAACAGGTTTGATAAACTTTTGTTATTCCTTCTAGTAAAATATTTTCTATATGTTATTAATGATGTATTTTTATGTTGATGCTTTATTTCTCTTATTAAATATCTTCGTTCTGGGATATTTCGAAGATAAATTCCATCTCACAAAGCATGTTTTGGTCTCATTAAGTTTACTTTCTACAAGTGGGTTTTATCTAACATAATATATATGTTTTTGGAAGACTAATTCTCAAACTTGATTTTTTTGAATTAGGTATAAAAAATCCATTTCAAAGAGTATTTCTTGACTACTATTAAGATGATGTTCTCATCAACAAAAATAATGATTGGTAATAGGTTTACAACTTCTTGGGGTCAAAAAGTTGTCCTTTCTACTACTACAATATAAGTTCCCTATTCCATGACTAATGGCATCAGCTATATTATCAATAATGCAAGTGAGATATGGTCCTTTTTGTGCCATGCTTATTTCTTTGATGGCTTTCTATTAGCAATGGTAGAGTATCTTCTGAAATGAATGATTTTTTACAATATGTATGAATTTATTTTGGAATCAAATATCTCCAAGGCATTGAATAAATATTCTTTGTTGAGGTTATCAAATTTTACTATCTATTTATTAATTCAATTTTCTAATACATGAATTTTATCTGTAATGTTTATCCTTTTAAAAAACTCTGATGTACTAAATTTTTCAGCAATATCTCTCAAATGGCTTGTAGTATCTTTGAAATTCAATTACCAGGGATCTATGGTAGAGTTCTTGCTAAAAAGGTTGCACAAATCGATTGGACCAAAGTCATTAATAAATTATGTAGTTTACTAATTTTGAGTTTTTATGGTGCATATTCTTGCTATACATAGAGGAATTGGGCCCATTTTAAAAAAATATTTGGTGGCATGTAGAAGAATTGGCTTGAAAATATCTCAGCATTTTCTATAGAATCCATTTAAGTTTGCAATGCTTTCACTATTAAGCCTTCCCACTACACCCTTGTGCTCTCCCTTACTAACTTGTTCGGTAAATGATTTATCTTTTCTATATTACTAAGGCATGGCATGTGGTGTTGAAACATTCTTGGAACTTTCTATTCACAATTCCCTCATGGCGTTGTTTAAAAATTTTTAAATTTTTTAGTTGCCTCTTTAGCTATCCAATCTTTAACTTTAATCGTATTTGCATCCATGATTTGAATTTGTGCTATATAAATCTTTGCACTATAGGAAAACAATAATGAGTGAAAATATTTTAAATTTGAATCTCCTTCCTTCAATGTCTTCACACACACTTTTTATTTCAAATATAGTATCACTTGAATTTGGTAATGGATTAATTCTACTTGTGATCAAGAACTTTTTATATTGTAGTTTTTTCTAAGATGCTTACAACTGTGGGCATTTCATTTTATAAGGCACTCTTTAGTCTTCTTAGTTTTGCACCAAACTTGTACAACCTCATTACTCCTATAAGAATTTCCAAATTTTTTGTTATTGTTTAATTAAATGGATGGTGCTAAAGCCACAAGTGTAGACATCTACATTTGTTAAATTTTCTTAATGTGGCATAGTGCAACTATAAAGAATTTATTACATGATTTGAGGTTTCCTTACTATGATGGTTTATTAAAAGTTAAGAAATTGTTTAAACCATTTTTTGTTGCATAGTAGTCTATTTAATCCATTTTAGAAAACACAGTTCCTTTTGCTATTTTAATTGAGAGGGCATAAGAGTACATGTAGTTAAATAAATGATTAGTTCTTGATAAAGGATTTGATGCCTTCAACTACTTTTGCATCTTAATAGACACTACCCAAGTATTAATCAACATTTGAAATGATCTTCAAGTCCTCAAAAACTAGCCAACAGTTTCCCAAAAAGATGTGCTAGTGGTGTTCTATTTCTAACCATAATTATTTCCTTTAATTTCTAGTGTTTTTTGCATATATAATAGACAAGAGGATATCTTAATCTATGTTACCTTAATTTACATTAAAAGGTAATTATTCATTAGAAATGTAGATAATATCAAAATATAGTTACTCAAACCAAATAATCCATATCATATTTGATTGGATGTGTGGGCCACTATGAAAATCTAATTTCAATGAATAAAGAGAAAGCTTGATAGATGTAACAATTTGCATGATTTAGCCCCCTACATTATAGAGTGCAACATGACTAAGCTACTTATAGTGAAGTGTTGCTTTCTTATTATGGACTCTTATAGGACCATTGATAAAAAAGATTATGTAATGATTAGGTTCTATTGCATTTTGGAGTGTTGGTGCAATTAGAATGAAGGGAATGTCAATATAGTGGTTGAAAAATAGCCTCAAATTTAAATACATAATTTGCCTTATTTTTCTGATGTTTTTCTTTTATTTCATTATATTATAATGTTACTATAAATCTCATCTTCTATGACATTTACATAATTTTAATTTTGTCAAATGAAATTGTTCTAATTTAGCTCATTCTTATTTTAATATTAATTTACATAACATTAACTTTGTCTTTTATTATTATTTGTGTTTATTTGCTTTGGTAATTATAGAAATTCCAAAAAACCATGATCAAACTAAAAATAATGTCATTTGGCTCCTCTCAATGAGTATAACTAATTAAATATTCATTATTATAATTTTAAATTTTTTTAGCTTTTAATATTTTAGCAAGCTTTATGAGGCATTTCAATTTATACCTAATATGATGGACAAGAATGTTAGACTTCATCCCTTTAATATTTTGGAACTCAACATTTTAGTAAAATTTATCTCATTTTTATAAAATTCTCATTTTTATTTCATTGTAATAATATGTAATTGTAAATCTCTTCTTCTGTAACTTTTGAAACATCTTCATTTTGTTATATTACATTACTTCAAATTATAAAATTTTTAGTTTTAATATATATATATTCTTCCTATTAAAATAATAATTTATTATTATTTATTTCTAATATCTTTGGTAGTTTGTAGTAATTTTGAACAAGACCTAAGTGAGACGAAACAAATGCAATTGGTCATGTTTTGATTAGAATTATCCTACTAAACAATCATTTTACAATTTCAAATATCTTATTCTCTATGATTTATGTACAATTTATCAGTCATTTAAATTCTTTCAATAGTTTTTCATTAAAGATGTTACACTCAATCTACTTAGTAACTTAAAAAACAACTTTTTTATGCAATTTATCATTCTATTTATCTATAGCTTTAATTGTGTTATATTATAAAGTAACTCCAAATCTCCCCTTATGTGAATTTTATATTTCTTTGATTTGGATATAATACATTATTATTTACTTTATTTACTTTGGTAATTTGAAAAAGTCAAAACGATGTCTAGACAAGCCAATGTAGACACCATTAACCTCATCTTAATGAGCTATATCCCACTAAATATTTATTCTTTTATTTTTTGAAATATTATTTTCTATGATTTTGGCACAATTTATAAGGCATTTTGGTACATACATGATTTTATGATTAAGAATTTTGTGCTTGATTTCTTCACTATCTTTCAATGCAATTTTCTCATATAATTTGTGTGATTTCTTGAAATTCTTTTCTTTTTTTTGGATATATTTTTATGAAATCTTAATTCTCCTCTCTTGTAACCTTTACATTGGTTTGAACTTCTTAAAATGCATTATTTCAATTTATCTTATTTCAATTTTAATATTTATTTACTCAATATTAAAATAATAATTTATTATTTTTATGCTTATTTAATTAGGCAATTTATAAGAACTCTAATATATTTTTCCTTAAGATATTTCTGCATGCATAATATATATTTCTTTCTTCTCTTCTATTCCTCTGCCAACTAACTCCTAAATTTTAGGAATTCTCTTCATATCTATACTATGCATTAATCATTGAATAAGAATAAGCATAAGGGACAAAATTGATAATATAAATAATCTTACATGCTCTTTATTCAGAGCATTAGGCCAAATACTATTATTGCTCATGTGATGCAACTTTAGTCCTGATATTTTCTATGCCTCAAAATTCTAGGTTTTCAAATTTGAAAATTTTAATTTTAATTTACTAATACCAAAAATTTAAATATATTTTATTCATTTTAAATTTTAATATACAGAAATGCAATCCTTAATAAATTAAATTGTACTAAACCTATCTATAATAATAGTTGTATCATTATTTCTACAAAAACAACTTGTTTTAGATGGCTTGATTAGTTTAGAATTGTTAGTAACTATTTGGTTGACATGGTTTTGGGAAAGTTTTATCAAGCTATGGATCTATTGAAAACATTATGAAGATTATATAATTGTGTAAAAACACATCTAAAATGGCTAATGACATCTGGCATATCATGATCAACATTAGCAATAAAAATAAAGTCTAAGATTGATGGGTTTGTGCATAGAACAAATTCTATGTTTTTCTTCAACTTTCATTCTTTGCAATTAACTTAATAAACATCGCATTTTGACCTTTCATTTCATGCTTTTGTCCCACTATTAGGGCTCTCAATAATGATTAACACGAAACCATAAAAAATTAGCTCCATGAGTCAATGGTAAAGTCTTCTAACATAATAACTTGATTGAACTTGAGATGCATGATGGAAATACTTTAGAAAATGAAATATTTAAATAGTTATATTTCTTTATTTGTCATCAAGCTAGTGGGTAATAACTTGGGGTCCAATAAGGGTATAATTTCAAGTTATAGAAATTTAGTCATTTAGCATACATCTTGTCCATAACATAGTCTTTAATTTAGAAATACTTTAATTTGTTTTTTTAGGAAGGTTAAGAATTTTTGCATATAATATGCTTAAAGTTGCATATATTAAAAATTGATCAGTAGGTATTGAATTTTTTAATGTACAACTTAATTCTAATAGCAATAGAAATTGGTTCATTTTTGTGAGCATTATTTGCTCCTAAACAAAGACAAAGTTGTTAAGCATGCCTACATGGAATCTTGATGCAAGCACCTAAAAGCTTTTGGAGCTTAAGCTAACCAGTGTTCAAACACATATTGGATGTATATTGAAGTTCAACAAAATGTTTATGCCACTTATAATGTTCATGAACACTATTCCTTTTTATCTTTATAATTTTGCAGAAAACCTTGTTATTTTACAAGAAAGATTAATCGAAATCAATTTATTGTGTGCATAAACTAGAAAAAAGTTTTTTATAGTGGTGATAAATTGAGCATAATACATACATTTGAAACTTTTACTAAGATATAGCCTTAAAAAGCTTAATGGATGTCTAACATAAATTGCTTTTCCAACAATACAAATCTTGAATTATTTGTATGTTAAAAGCAAGATTTGCATTGAATTTGAAAGTATAAGACTATACATTCGTAGTAACAAAATTGTAATGCAATTCATTCAAGAAAAAGAAGTAATCTAATAATTGTTTTTTGTAACTGGAAAATGTTGAACTAATTATTCATTTTATGTTATTTCTTTACTAACAACATCGAAAACTAAAAGCTAATCAACAATGTTTTGCAAAAGCCAATGTTAAAGAAACAATATAAATTGTCATGCACAACTCCACTCTATTTGAAATTTTAATAAACATATTGAAACTATATTTAATAAATACTAAGAATTACTTAGAGGATCTAGAAAAAAATTGCCCTACAAATTTTAAAAAAAAGAATATAAGAATTTAAATAATAATTGGTTTTGAAAATGCTTTGGTTACAATCAATTCTATTTTTCCAAAAACAAACCTAAAGCATTAAAAATAAAAATGCTCATAATATAAATTGCACCTACAATGAAAAAACTACGAAAAATCACTAATTTAAAATTAATATAACAAATCTCTTATGCACGTATCTGAAACATAAAAAAAACCAATCGATCTCAACTACAAGACCCAAATCCAAAAAAATAATTTATTAAATAAATACCACGGTTAGACAAAAGATAACAAAAATAATGAATGTAAATTCCAGGTAGAACAATAAAATATAGTCTAGTGTTCATCGTAATAAAATTTGTACAAACATAGTTAAAAATCACTACTGCTATAAATTATAGAGCACTAGAAAATGTATCATCTAACTAATGCATTGACATTGATTGTCTAAAAACTAGCTCATGAACATCTCCTAGCTCTTTAAAAATTATAAGTTGGTTCAATTGAAAGCTTAATAGAGAACCATTAAACCATAATATAAAAATAACACATAATAGTGAAGAAGTATATAAGTATATAACAACTCAATAAATCATGTGAATAAATATATCCAATGCTAACACCTACAAATATGTCACTGTCTAACAACTAAATAAATAAAGAACATAATGGTGTGATTAACCAAATTCTTTGTATCCCCTTTTAAATTCAAAACACACTCCAATCAAAGCAAATCATGACATGACCTGGTATGTTTATCATATCATATAATTTAACATTATGCAAGGCAATGCCGATCACATGCAGCAATACCATAGTGTTTTGCGAGTTCTCAACATTAACAATTGCTCTCTTCTACAGTCATAAAGAAACATTTGTTCTTCATAAGATTTATAGTTCAATTATTCCTTCTAGGGATTATTTATATAACAAACTTTAGACAAAATTAAAGATTTTTCCTTGCGACATGGCATTCCTCTTGTAGGCTCAATCAATATGATTTAAGGATTTCCTTTAAGCCATGGGAGTAATGTGGCTAACCAATCCACCTCTTCAATGAGTAAGCATGATCAAGGTTACACTACTTTAAGTGTTCACCTAAAGAAATCAAGTTCATGACTCATAGCATCTTGCTAACACTAATATAACATTGCCTTACATTTTGTAAATTTTAATAAATTGAATATAACATGCAACCTAATTGACAACCAAGTAGGGCAAGGATTTCTTTAAACCCTCGACCTATTATCTAAGATTCTTTATATCCTTGGTGACACAATCTAGTATTTCAACCTTAACTCAAATTTCAACTATATAGGTATACCATGAGTTTTATATTCCAGCATTTCCTATAAACCCTAATTCAATTATTTGGAATATCCTCGGCTAATTTTCCATATTTATTCATGTCTTAATTCTACCTTGAACCACACCTATCAAGGTTGTCCTAAGTGTTCACAAAGCCTTGGCTTTAACCTTTGTGTTCAACATATAGTTCATTGCCAATACAACTTAGTCTAGAATTCACAAAAGTTTTAGTATTGACCCTTATGCCTCCAAGGAAGCCCTAAGTAAAGATACTAATTTTAAGGCTTCTCTTGAGCAAAGCAACATCCTTAGGAAGACTATGTAAGGTGTAATCATGTCTTCTAATAGCATAATCCAGGTTACTCATGATCTTGCCTAAAGAACCTGACATTTAATGCAACATTTATTTCATACAAGTTTCTTCAATGAATTTGGCACATCTTTAAGATGAATTATAGCACCTTAACCTTCTCCTACTATCATGCCTAAGAGAAAAACAAATTGACATGTTTTCATAATAAGTATAAAGGTTTACAAATGGTATTACTATAGCTTATCTTTAGAACACTTTATTATGTATTCATTCCCCATGAATTGTTCTTAAGATTTTAAGCTCAATTCAAACGATAAGATTTCCTTGCATAGTATTTTTTAAGCACCTAAAGTCCTTTTTTAAACCCTACTTTGAATATAACATAAAATCTTGAAGTATGTCCTTAGCCTTAGCGCTACTAGCCATACCTTATATCTTTGCTTACCAACTATATCCTACCTATCCTAGCCTTTTGATGTGATCTTAACTCAAGCATTTGGAAGCTTTACAACTTGAAATTGAGGGCCATATGCAACTTAGAAGCCATCTAGATCACACCTTGAAATTTTCTTTATTTTTACATTATCATGATTATACTATGCTGCTATCAACCTTGTATGACAAATGTCTTTGGTGCACTAGATTGTACATTTTTATATGCATCAATTCTATTGTATAATGACAAGCCATGCAAGAAGCATATTAACCTAACACTCAATGTAATATTATTTTCATACTTTAACTACATCATACATACGGTTAAACCATACTTTTATAGACTATTCACCCTTGTGTGATAATACTCATTGTTATTCAATTGTACCAAAGGATTGGATAATATGGAAGTATACAACAATCATGACCAAGGACTCTTTCATTCTTTGCATTCGTCATATCATACAATTTGCAACAATTGTATTGTATAATTTTTGTCTAATGTTTAACTAGCAACAACAAAGCTTAATTACTAAAAATTGGTAAGCATTTATTCAATAAAACATTATAGCAAGTATTAGTTAACTAAATAGAAGTAGCAATAATAACCAAGGTTTATTTGAATTTCACCCTCAAAATCATGACAATTGGCCTACTCATAAGTGTAGATCTCACTTTCCATTTCTAGGTAATCTCTTTTTCATCCATACTTTCAAAGGAACTAAACAATAGTACATTTTGAATTCTTAGTTAGCAATTACAACAAACAAAAAGAAGCACTAGCTTATTCTAGTAGAACAAGGCATGCTAAAATTAAAGATCTTCTAGGTCCTACAAATGAATACGTGATATATTTGATATGTATTTCCCTTTATTAGATTCATAAAAACCTCATGTAACACAACTATTACCTCGAACATTTGAAGTCTATATGTTAATAAATCCATATTTTGAAATATTTTATTTGGACTGCTTTACCTAGGTCATAATTTAAAATACTTTATAAATCCTAATGGTCATAGCATTGGTAGTAACCATTATGAATGCCTTATCCCTGACCTTGAAAATGAGCCATCATTGTTTAATTACATGGTACATCTTTCGAGGACCTTTACAACCCATAGTCTACCCTTATTTCTAGAGATATCCTTAGTAGTTCCCACATGTAAGTGAGGTGCAAAAGCTATCTAAACTATCTCAAAGCCGAGTATAACAAAGACTTATAATGTTGATTCTATAAAGTCTCATATTGTGGCATGTGAAAGGCCAACTAATGGATATTCCTATACTTAAATTCTTCCAATGGTAGATGCTTGAACCAGTTCAAAGAGTAAGACTATACACTAACTCTTGAAAGATTTTCTATAGTTTTAGACATCCATATTAGTACACGTCAATCTTTAGGGAGTAAGTTGTACTAAATATTAGTTTAGTACTAATTTCTTTATGTAAATAATTCACAAGTTAAAATATTAAATTTTCATAATAGTCAAAAAATTATCACTTAAAGCACCCCATTTAATGTGATATCAGGTTATCAAATTAACAAACAAGGTTGCAAACTACCTTAAATCAAGTCAATATCAATTTCTTTTCCAATTTATTTAGGATTAAGTCAATCAAGTACAATAATAAACATCACAAGATTATTTGCATGCATAGAACAAGGTTAAAATTGATCTTAGATTTTAAAAATTTGTTGCTAAATAATAACAAAGATAATACAATTTAATTCTCATTCACACTTATTTTTGTTATCTATTATCAAAAGATAGCACAAATAAGATAGTAACTTAGTTTATGCATGAGTATAACAATCATATCAAGTTAACATAAAGATGTTGATGTTTAAGTTTTACATGATAGTACCAATTTATAACTACTTAGCACAAAAGTGTTATGTGTCATAAGTTTCGCTACTGCATTAAACATCATTGAATTGTATTGATATGATACAAGACCATGTATAAAATGGTTTTTATTTCAGATTTTCACCGAAGTCTTTCTACGAATTCTTTTAAGGAATTTGGTCATGCTAGTGAAATAAAACCTTTCACTTTCTACGATTCATGTGATTGCATTCAACAAAGATCAACAAGTAGTGTTGCACAAGGATGACAGTGGACAATGTCAATGTACAATTATGCCACAATTTATCTATCTCCTTATGAATGGAAATCATAATATTATCAAGAAACCACCAAATATGTATGACATAAACCTAAATATATATAAGGTATGACATAAATAGCAAGAATGTTGACTATACAAAGTGAAGAATAGATATCATTTTTTATGACCAATGCATAGTTTAAATGAAAATATTTTTTTGCAATAGATTCTTTTGCACACTTCATTATTCTTATAACTAAAAAGATTTCTTTATGACAACAATAAATTTCTAATCATTATTTAGTGAAAGAAGACATCCTAAGTAATATGAATGATTTGTATAACACAAATGTAAGAATGAGCAAGTAAATAAAAGTGATGAATGCAGTTGTTTTGCCACAAGAGAAGGATTCCATGAGTTTTAACAATCTATACATTACAAAAGCAAATAAAGAGTAGTAACAATTGTTGGCATACAATCAAAAAGAAAAGCCTCTATGGCCTGTGACAATGTTTGAAGAACTTATTCCAAGAGGACTCATGAGAGTCACTTATGCCAACACTATCACATTTGTGTTGTACCAAAAAAAACAACTCATGAAACCAAATAATAATAGTAACACATAACTTTCATATCATCAAAGTAGCACAAAGTCGTTTGGTTACCATTTATGCCATGTTATGGCCCTTTATCTAACTAACAACGATTGTAGCATGGTGAGTTTCTCTTCAAACATCATGGAACCACCACCCACTTCACATAGTATGTTGTTCATATAATGTTGGGGTGGATATGTATATATATATATACACATTGACATCATCATACATTATTGTACCATAGATCATAACTTATGTTGATGAATTAATGTTGTGAAATATGTCTACATTAAGTCCCAAAAAATTCTTTCTATTAATTAACAAATTGGCAAGCATACATGATTATTGTATAACATGCATACCTAATGGTTGTAAGATGCTTGTTCAACTACATTTTAATTTCTTTTATTTTGTCCAGTCATTTCCTACAAAATTCGTATTTATTTATTTCAAAAATGACATTATTTATTTAATAATATTCTTGAACAAATAAAAAAGGATTATAAAATCCTTATCCCATTAACCATTAAAAACCATGTCATTCAATTTGATAAATCTAAATGTACTATATGAACATCCATAAGTAATTGTTAATACACGAGGATGGAGAAAATGATGAGAAAACAATAGCCTCTTCTTGATGTTAATTGTACCATATAATGTTAAAATTTTGGAGAACTACCCTTTGGATGCCCTTCATAATAATTTTAAATGGTTCATTCGCTTCTTCAAACAAGCAAATAATATAGTGTAATGCCGTAGTCATACTATTGGTAATTCACCATAGCATGAAAAGCTCTAATTAAACTCTTTATCACTTGATACCCATGGCCTACAAACATCTTATTTAATATTCTTGTATTAGAAGATTTCTTTAAGAAACCATGGTGTAACACTACTCAACTAATCATATCGTACATTGAAGTTGATCACATCATCTGAGGTTCTAGGAAAAGTTGATTCTATGGTCGATTATACAATATGTTTAATCTAATCATAAAAGATCACAAACTAAGGATACAAAAAAGAACTTTCTAATATCGCCCGAATCTCCATCAAAATTAAGACTAAGGCTTGACTACCGCATAACATTACATGGAAAGGAAACTTTAATGAAAATAGATCATAATTAGTCTACATTATATAAAATAATATTAAAATTTTTATTTCTTATTCATCCATTTTTTTATGTTAAGGGAATGCTAGGATTCGATTCCTCAAGCTTCCATTACACATCAGTCCCCCTCCAAGATCTTCATAATCTCCCTCTTCCAAATTCTTCTTCGAATTCCACTTCTTCTTCGTTGCTAAAAAAGCATAGGAAGGTGGTTAGCCTTTAATTATATTAACAAAAAGATTTTCATAAAAAATTGACCTATTTTTCATTTCTTTTCTTAAAATGATAGGAATTTCAATTGACAATGAAAAGTTACGTTCAAAATATTGGCACAATCATCACACTATGTCCTTAATGGTGTGCACACATCTTAAAGGCAACTATAAGTGGCATGTCAATCTTTATATGGATTGCCAAAATAAATCAAGTTCTTTGTTAAAGATTAGCACATTCCAAAATTATTTTTAAAAAAATTAATTATTATGTATAGTGGGTTTATAAAGATCTCTCCATCATAAGAGAAACTTATTCATTAAGACTAAAACTTTTAAGAATGTTGGTGCATCATTGCTTCTTTAAGTTCTTAGCTGGCTTGTCTTTCACTTTAACTAACCCAAATGATTTTGATTGTGGGGGCAACTTTGACTCATTGCCTTGTCTCCTATCTAGAATGTTGACAAGTTGCACTTAATAAGAAAAAATAAGGAATGTCAAATAGTGCTTAAGTTTTGTTTCCCTTACATCATATTAAACCACACACGATGAGTCAAGAACGTATCTTCTTAATGAAGAAAAAAAAGAAAACATCATAGACACAATCTAGCTACATAGATCATGAGAGTATATAGGTAATTAGTTCAACTTTATCCAAAATTTTTAAAGGCCCAAGATACTTACTTCAGAATTTGCTTGCTCTATCAAATTAAAATACAATCACTAAAGGACTTAATTTAAGAAACTGATGTTTACTATCTTTGAATTTGAAACACTGATCTATTAACCAAATGACTTCTTATGTTAGCATTTAGTAATTTTAATTTTTTTATCAACATAATCTTTTTCTAGCTTTTTACAAAAAACAAAAGATTGCATTCCAACAATGGCATAGAAGTTACTATTATAAGCAAAACTTTTCAAGCGTTTGTGGCCAGCCTAATTACCCCCAAAGTCTTTTACACATGGCCTCACAAAATCATTGAAATTTTTAATAGTTGTTTTAGTTTCCTTTTTTTCTATGGATGGAATGTTGTGTTGGATCTCAATTAAGTTTTTAGCACTTTATGAAATTATCTACATACCCTCTAGGTCAAATTGTTATCTCTATTTGGGATATAAATTTTGAAATTCCATCAAGTCAAATCTTTCTACATTTTATTATGATGTATTTGTATGTTGATGCTTTATTTCGTAAATTAAATATCTTGATTCTAAGATATTTGAATGATAAATATGGTTTCATAAAGTGGTTTTAGGTCTCATTAAGTTTACCATCTATTTATGGCTTTTATCAAACATAATGTATATGTATTTTGTAGACTAATTCTTTAACTTGATGTCTTTTCGATTAGGTATAAAAAACTCATTTGAAAGATTATTTATTTACTACTATGAAGATGATGTTCTCACCAACAAATAAATGATTGATAATAGTTGTACAACGTCTCGGTGTCAAAGAGTTGTACTTTTTACCACTACAATATAAGTTCCTTATTCCATGGCTTATGGCCCCAACTGCATTATTAATAAAGCAAGTAATATGTGGCTCCTTTGTGCCATTCTTATTTATTTGAAGAAGAAGCATTGGTTTCCATTAGCAATGATAGAGCATCTACGAAAATCAAGGACATTTTTTAACTAGATGTAAGAATTTATTGTGGAATCTAATGTCTCCAAAAAATCGAAAATATTCTTAGTTGTTAGTAATGTTTATCCAATTTAAAAAAACTTTGATGTACTAAATTTGTCAACGATGTTCGTCAAATGTCTTATAGTATCTTTGTAATTCAGTTAGCAGAGAATTTTGGCGAAGCTGTCCCTAACAAAGTTGCACTAATTGATTGGTCAAAAGTCCTTAAATGATGATATTGTTTATGATTTTAAAGCTTTTATATTACACATTTCTTCTATAGATGGAAGAATTGGGGCTTTATTAAAAATTGTTTGGTAGCCTATAGAATAATTTGCATGCAAATGTCTTAGCATTTTCCATAGAATTATCTGGTGAATCAATCTATGCCTACAATGCTCTCAACATTAAGACCTTCCACTACACCATTGTGTGATTCCTTGGAAACTTGTTGGGTAAATTATTTAGTTTTTTCTATATTGTTAAGGCTTGGTATGGTGTTGGTACTTTTTGGAAGCTTCACAATTCCCTCTAGAGATTCATCAAAAATTTTAATAGTTTTGAATAGCCTATTTAATTATCAAATCTCTTCCTTTAGTCCAATTTGCATCCTTTTTTTAAATTTTTTTTAATAAAAATCTTTGCACTTTAGGAAAATATCGATGAGTGAAATTATTTTAAATTTGAATCTCCTTACTTTAATCATCTAACACTTGCTTTATGTTTGTATATAGTACCACTAGAGTTTGGCAATAAATTAATTCTACTTGTGTTTGAGAACGTCAGCTATTCAAGTTTTTTCTAACACGTTTCCAATTGTGTCATTATTTCATTTTATATGGCACATTTTAATTCTTCTTAGTTCAGCATCAAACTTGTACATCCTCAATGATTTTATAGAAGTTCCTAGTTATATTGTATTGTTTAGTTAAATGCATGGTGCCAAAACCACAAGTGTAGACATCTAAATTGGTTAACATTTCTTAAGGTGACACAGTGTAGTTGTGAAGGGATTTGTTGCATGATTAGAGTCTACCACATTGTGATGGTGTATTAAAAAGTGAAGAAATAGTTTAAGCAATGTTTTGTAGCATAGTAGTCTGTCTAGTCCATTTCAAGTAAGAACATGAATCCCTTTGTTATTTTTATTGAGAGGGCATTTGAGTACATGTAGTTAAATAAATGATGAGTTCTTAACAAAGGATTGGAAGCCTTCAACTACTTTTGCATCTTAATTGGCATTGGCCAAGTATTCATCAATAGTTTAAAAGACATTAAAGTCTCCAACAAGTAGCCAACATTTTCCCAAAATGAAGTGTTAGGTGTGTTCTAGTTCTAACCATAATGATTTCCATTAATTTCTTGTGTTTTATGCATACATAATATAAAAGTTTATATCTTAATCTATGCTCCCTTAATTTACCTTAAGGGGAATTTATTCATTAGAGTTGTAGATAATATCGATAACTATTTACTAACACTATATAATACAAATCATATAGTTTTGGTTGAGTGTGCCACAATGAAGCCATAATTAAATGAATAAAGAAATAGCTTATCAAATGTAACATTTTGCATGATTGAGCTCCCCAAATAATATAGTATGAGATTACATGAATAGATCCCTAATATAGTCAAGTGTTGCTGGATTAGTATCAACTCCTATACTACCATGGATGTGAAAGATTATGTAATTATTGGTTCTTTGGCATTTAGGAGTATTGGTGTTAAAAGAATGAAGGGAATGTCAGCATAGTAGTTGGACATTAGTCTCTAATTTGGCTACATCATGTGATTATGAGACCTTTGCTAATTGGTGTGGTGTTAATTGCTATTTGATGAGTTAATATTCTTAGAACTATGCTAGGAGGAATTTATTAGTGTAGTTTTAATGTAGTTGTAACCCAAGTTACGAGTTTGCTTTGTTGGGTAGGTTAAGGCCCTTTTATATGACATTCTAGTTTATTAGCGCATGCTAATAACTTGCACTTTGCTTTATGATGTTAATTATTTACTTGTTACTACTACAAATGTTTATGTCATGCCTTGAGAATTCCTTATTAATCTTTCTAAAATATGCCTTCCATTCATGTCAATTTAGGAAGGAAAGCACAAACATTTGGAGTCTATGTTGAGGTGATCATGTTTAGGCATTGTAGTAGTACTGTTGCTAAACAATCCAACAGCTGATGTTTTAGTTTGAAATGATCATGGCTCTGCTTATTATAGAATAATGAGTAATTTTTCATTGTCATGGTTTTATCAAGTTGTTAATTTACTAAGTTGTTAGTTCAATACATATTTTCTTATTCATTATATTTGGTATACTTTGCCATCAAGGAATATATGTGGACTAAATAAAATGTTGTCCAACTGTTTTATTATTAGTAATATTTTCTTATTGGAGTGTCCTTTTTGGACACTTCTAGTGAAGGTAAAATTGATTCTTAAGTAGTAATGAACTCGTTAATAGTGAAACATGGTTAAGCCATTGTGATATTTATGACTATGATGATTAAATTAGTTAACTAGAAAACATCTACTATCGTGACCTTGGCATAAAAGAAAACCCAGTTACTTGTGATAATGAATATCTATACAAATCAATGGTGTCAAATAAATCATTGCATGATCCATAAGCTATCAAAAAGTCTAAGTTTATCACATGAAATTTAAAAATAAAGATGTCAAACTCTATTACAGTAGTTTCATACATTCCAAAACCCAACAAATATAAATGATAATGTTTTATATTAACAAAATATTATAAAATCATAAAAAGCCAAATGGTGAATAATCTTTTAAAGTATTGACTTTAATGCCCCCTTTTTAACTCTTATGTTGCTCTTATCTCTTACACCTATGATTGATATAATGCAGGGAAGTGAGCCATGCTCAATAGGTAATCATCAAGTTTTCTTACAAAATAAATGTAATAATATAATAACTTATCAAGGAGAAAAATTATTAGTACAACCAATGGTATAATGATCAGTATCTCAACCTACCTAGCAAATCAAAAAAAGACATCCATAATGATGGGCCCTATCTAATTCTCATCAAGATGTCATTATCCTCTATGCCACCATAATTACAAAGTCCACATAATGGATGCTCAGTGACCTACTAATAATTCGACTATTCCTTTATGCCCATTTTGTCCTTAGTGTATTTTTAAGACTCCTATCTCATCACAACATTTTGCACTTTGGTCTCTATCTATTCTCTATAATCACATAACACACTATTAGGCGACTCGCAATACGGTCTCCTGTGATGTTTTATAAATAAATGGTATTCAACTATCCGAAGTCCTTAGTAGATGATAAAAACACCTACCAATGAGTCTCCGCCATAAACGTGACTAGTTCCAAATAACATTATCAATCATGAAAATTTCTTGGCACTCCTTACTATATGACAACCAAGTCAGTGATCTCTTATTGATCTTGAATGGGCATATGGTTCTTAGCCAAACAAAAAAAATTTGTAGAAGTCTTACCATCTAGTATATTTTATTAACTTAACTTTGCTAGTTTGGCTATCATCTAGGGTGTTCTACATAACAATGTATGCCTTAATAAATATAGACTTACTTATCAAGTAACATCATTCCGTGTGATTTCAACATCCAACATCTTGGCGTTCAGTAGATAATATATATAACCTAAACCTATCATCTAACATAAGCTTGAATCTTTCCCTAAAATCTTAACAATCTATGTTGATCATCTAGAGTTTTCATAAAACCTTAATAGCAACCATGGCTAACCTATGGTTTGTAAAAAATTCTAACTAGCCAACTTGTTAACCCTTACAAAAATATTCTAGACTATATCAAAAATCAACTGAGCATGCACTCAAGCTCCAAAGTCCTTGCTAAATTACTTAAAGTTAAAGCCTTTACTTTCAATCCTTAATTGACATAAGATGCACTAATAACTGTCACGTCTAATAAAAAACTTGAGCTACCACAACCATCAAAAAATCCTCTCATGAGCCCCATAACTCTACAAAATTACCATCAAGGGCATTGACCCATATCTTCAAAGCCTACTTTAGAGATACTTATTATCTTTCCAAATAATCCAATCTAGATTAAGGTTTAGCCAAAATCATATGCAATCACGATACCCTTTGTCCATTCATAACACCACTTCTAAGGCCACAACTAAAGTCTCTATTTCAACTAGCCCTCATCCATGGCCTAATCATCAACCTCATCAAATCCTAGCCAAAACCTAAGTGTTCTTAAGGTCTAACAAACCAATTGGTGTCGATACTCAAATCCTAATTTCTTTTTTATTGTTTCCTTCCACAAAAGTTGTAGTTTTTACGAATTATTTCATCTTAATATATTCTTAGTAATAAGACAATAGTTAACCTCATTCAAGCTATATTTAAGTTATGATATAGTTTCAACCCTTACTATCGTTAATTGGGTGCTTAACCTTAACCAAGTATCAAATTTTAAACCTTAAGTTTCCTATATAGTCAAAATATTAATAAACAAATTTTGAGACATCAAACCTAATGCATTTAAATTTTAATCCATAACAATTAAATACCAATCCTTAGGTTCCCTTGGGCAATTGCAATAGGCCCTTAAACTATGTTTGAGTTAATGAAACATAATAGTTTACCTCTTTAATTTTTAATTCCTTATCATTTCTTGACTCAGCCCAAATCGTCAAAACTTAGATTTCTTATATGGTCCAGAAAAGCCCTTCAAACTTTCTTGCAAGTAACCTGAGAGCTATGCATCCTTAGAAGCCATCTAAAGTTTTTTCTAAGGCCTTCGCGAACATTTTAAGCCAATGGCCTAGCCTTACCACTTGTAATCTATGACCCTAGTTGAATGTCCCACTTTCATACAAAATGTCAAATCTAGGTTTCAGTAATCATTTAGGTGAAATATTAACTATAATTAAGCTATTTCTTGCTATTATGAAATTTCTATTAGTATGATGAACTTGCATAACATTTCTCACATTCTAATGCAATAATTATCTATGTCTAATGATTCTCTTATCTTAATCATACTTATATGATTGTGTTAATTTCACTATATAATCCTCAACTCATTTCATGCTATTAATGCTAAAAATAAGTTTTGTCTTTTGTTATCATACTTGTATGATCCTAGCTTTCTTACTTATACATGCAATAATGAGAACTTTTGCAAAATGTATATTATAGGTAAAAAAATATTATTTATTGATTTATCTTTTAAACAATTATCAAAAAGTGAGAAGTTACATGGTATTTTTAAAATATTTTTGAGCATTAACAATTTGGACTTTGGAAAATATTAAGAGCATAGAAACTTTTATATGTTGCATTGTATGTTGCCTGTTTAAACATATCACATCATTCATATTTTTAGAAGAGCATTAGTGCTTAGAGTATGTGATCCTCAAATGAACACTCATGTATGACACAAGAATTTTGACGTAATGCACATGAGCTTAATTTCATTTGTAAGACAATTCATGTTCAGTATGTTATAATAATGACCACAAGCTAAAGATGAAAATTTTATCTATTAATAATCTACAATTTGTTTTGTGCATTTTGCAAGGTACAAAATGTGCAAAGTAACATACATAAGAGCAATCAAATTTATTCCAATTTTCACAAGCTATTTTAAGACTCGTTACATTATGTCTTTAGTAGAGTGACCACAATGCAATAAGTTGACTTGTATTGACTACTCCTAATTCTAGTTAGACCATATGTTTGTTCTGTAGAATAAGCTGACTAATTCATTTTCTTATGCACTCAACATTCACAAGTTTAATAGGAAATATAAATGGATGTTAAAATTTGTCATAAATGCATGAGTCTATTTATATAAAACATGTAGAAAAGCAAAACCTTGTTCAATGCAAATTTTTCCAACTTTTGGTAAACTACTTTGCGAAACTATCATCTCAAGTTTCTTAAACTACATTCATAAAGACTACCAAAATTGGACGATGCCTAAATTTGGTTCCCCTTTCAAACCTCAATACCTTTATACTAAGATGAGAATTCATGCAAATTTATTAAAATGAAAATTCAAAATTCCAAATAGTCTTCTCACAAGGCAATGCGAACATAGCTATTGTAGTTATGTGTGAATAGGAAATTACGAAATTGAAAATAATTAAGAATGTCTTATTTTTAACTTAGAGAGGGGATGTATGAAGTATGCATTACTGGTGAGTAAAGGTAAATTAATCAATTGAGAAGGATTTTTCATACTCCATAATGACTAAAGTGTTCTATAAAATGTCATGATCTATGGCCATTCTCAACTTCTACTCACAGCATTTCTAAACTCTATTAATAATTGTGTAGGCCATGAAAAAGTAGAGATCACCATCATGACAAAAGAAAAGGCATTTGGAAGGTAATTGAAATCTGAACATCATAACTGTAGAAGGAAAACTAAAAATTTGATTAATTATATAATATAAAACATGAAAATTTTGATTAGAATTTTACTATTATAATGATTGCAAGAGTTTAAATCTATTGGATTATCTCGATGTAACTTATCATAAGACTTAGTTGAGCTAAATTTTCTTACATATTGGAGGGACCAAATGAATTCTTGCATATTACTATCACCTAGCAATTTTACTTGGCTTTAATTGTACCCCTCATAGGGCTCACTAATCTCGTTGAGGGAAATGGACTAAGAATAAAGAACATTACAACAAGAATCATAGTGTTTTCTAACAAACTATGGTGGATGTTCTTTATTTCCACCATAATGTGAGAAACATTCATTGGAACCAAGTACAAGAATAACCTAGAGACATGGCAAGTGATATAAAATGGTGAGCGATTCCCTTACATTGTGTAGAATGCTTAGACTATATTATTTCAAAGGGGTTGATGGGACATTTTAGAGGAATGTTTCAATTGCTATTTCTAACCATTTTACAAATCATTTGGGTTGATCTAACACCACTAGGAATTCAATTGGTTTAGAATTTTGTACATTAATACTGAGTGTTTCCTTGCTAACTTTTACTAACAATTAATTATTCAATCTATTTACGTTTTGGTAGTTCTCTTAAAAGTGGGATAATAGGTCTTTAAATTATCGAATAGCCACCATCATTTTTTATCTTCTTCAAGAATCCAATTTCCTCTCCAAGTTTTTGTTATTTATTGAAAACATAGATCTTTTGACCTTGATGGGTAAGTTAATATATTTTGAAATCAAATCCCGCTATCATCTTCTCTTTAGAATCTATTTTATGTTTTTAACACATTTTCTCATATGCATGGCAACAAATTAAAGTTTCTTGTGACTTAGACCAGTTAATTCAATTTTCACCAATAAGGAATTTTTCATACTACTTTTCTAATGGCCTCATAGCCTATTCTACTACTTTGCCCCTTCTTCTCCATTCTTTAACCATTTATTCTCTATTCACTGCTTCTTTAACATAAGTTTAATAGAAAAATTGTTCTCCTTCACACAAGTTTTCTTAGTAATTTTTTTAACTCCCTGATGCAAGTAAATTAAATATCCATTAATGATTCTTCAAATGTTACCATATGTGCAAAAATTCCAAGATAATAATATAACTAAAAAACATAAAAATCAATCATCAAGTGCATAAAAATCATAAGAATCAATATCTCAAATGGCATTATAAGACAAAATTAATTTAAAATGAGTATAAACATTTGATGCCAAACTCCATAAATAATATTCTACTACAATTTGATGTACATCACTATACAATACAAATAATCAAGAATGAAAATAATAGAACAAAAAAGATTAATTAAAAAAATTACATGAAGAAAGGTCACCCAATAGATGCACTAACATTGAGGATCCCATGTTCAGCTTGAAATGACTCTTATTTCCTTTAGCATATAAAGATATAAGAAAGAGTGACTCAGACAGCTCAATAAGAATACCTTGGGTCACATTGTAAAACTAACATTCCATATGAATGTGATATATATATATATATATATATATATATTCACATCATAATGCGTTAGGATGCCAAAGATAAAATGCACCACAAATGGCTAGAGTAATTCTCCAATTTTTAAGGATGAAATCTTAATTAAGGTAGGGATTGTCACACTCATCATTTTTGTACCAATTTGTACCTCGATTTCACAAGTTATTGTTTCTCTTTTAGCATCTAAAATTACAATTCTAATTTAAATATGTTTAAATTTTGAATGTTAGACAAGGTGTTTTTTGAATTTTGAATCTTAGACCTTTTAAAAAAGACAAGTGAGGTTGGTTTTATTATGGATGCTTTGTTTTATGAGTTGATGTATTATATGAATTCCTAATAGACTAAACTAAATAATTTAGAGAAAAAACTTTAAAACGTCCTAATCAATATAAAACCATGGCTATACATACTAAATATGTGCATAAAATTATTAAAATTATTGAATGGTTTACTTTTTTTAGTGCGCTATGAGGTTTTGATAAAACCCTTATTAGTTTTAAGACAAATCCTTTGTTTTAAGAATTCTTTTAAAAGTTGATTAAGCCTTAAGATTTGGTTTTGTTTGGTTTTTAAAAAACCAAACTATTAGAGTAGATAAGGAGTCCAACCAAGAGAACTAAGGGACAAAGAAGTGATACTTGCATGGAAAATGTGGAAAGAAAACTTAAACAAGAATAAATCCTCAACTAAGAAAACATGGTATAATGATCATTGAGATTATAAATTAAAATTTATGGAAGGATAAATATGATTTCTCTGCTAAATTATCATGTAGTCAACCTAGAAAATGAATTTGGTAGTATTTAGCTTATCCCTTTTCCATTAAGTTTACTATTTGAGGACAACTTTGTTCAACATATTACTTCAAGTAATTTTTGGGCTTGTAATGCACTTCTTTTATTTATGTCCTTGTCAAATATTACTAAAATACCATGCATATGTTTTACTAAAATTATCAAGGATGTAAGATGGAACATCATGAACATGTGCATGAAAAGTAGAAATTCTTTATTGATGTTTATCTAACATCAAAAGCTAGTCTTCGAACATTGGTTATTAGCAGTTATTATCTCTTATCTAGGACACAACTATGTAGAATTATGGTTAAAAGTATGTTGAATTGAAATGCTTTGTTGGTTATGTAAATATGTTTGTAAGTTGAGAATTTTGTTAACAATGACAATATCATATAATATTCAAACAATAATTCTTGATTCATATAATTCTTTAATTAAGACACGATAGCACTGCTTTAAAATTGATAGTAGGTTAACACTAATATCTTGAATGATCTCCTTTCATTTTTATGTAAATATGAATGCTTATGTAATTAATTAGCATATTTCACTGCCTTTGTTTGTTGACATCTATCTTAATGTTTTTTCACACCTTGATTTATTGAGTGATTAGAACCTAGACTTTATAAGGAAATTAAATTCCATGCTTTTACACAGAATTTTTTAGACTAGAAATTTCCATACAAAACAAGACAACTTAGATAAGAGCGATAACAAAAAATTTTGACTTGAGTATCACGACATGAATAGGATCTATATTTTTATTGCAAACACTTGCTGATAAATGTGTAAAATGATAGCTTGTCCTTATTAAATCTTTTCCTTGTCCACGAAAATTCAAATAGCATTTAAAAACTTAGCCAAACCCATGGGATTCTTGTCACTAAGTTCCTCCTTGTCCTAAATATTTTTGGCATGTTTGAGACATGTCATGAGTAAGTCATGTGAGGTATGGATTTAAGCCCTTAAGTAAGCCTAGTTGGATCCTAAGGTGAGTATGGCCTTCATTTTTTTTATGGTTGCTTGGAAGGTCTTGAATTTGGGCTTTAGAAAAGTCTAGGTAGCTTGGTGCCATAGTTGGCCGAACAACAGAAATAGGTTTTTGACTTGGAGCTTGAAGGATTAATGATGCATTGATAGATATGGTCTTATTATTGATCCTTGGCTGGGTTTTCCAAATGAATTTATGGTTTTAACTAGCCAAAGAAATATTACCTTATATATATATAAGGCTCTGTTAGCATAATAATATTTGAAATGCCACCTAGGTGTTTGAATAAATATATCTAATGTATGACTAGTTATAAGTCTATTTATAGAGCTAGTTTTTGTTGAAGAAATCCTTAATAGAAGCTCTTAGGATTTGATTTAGTATAATAACACTTGATGAGCCTTTGTACATGATATGGACATGGCCTTTTGATGACAAAGCTATAGTAAAAGACATACAAGAATGTTAATGGGAATAAGTAAGCCTTAGAGATATGCTTTGTTGACCAAGGAGTTGATTATGCATTGAATATTGGTTTTTATTGTGGAAGACAATAAGTGACAAAAATTTGGCTCTTAGCCTAAGTGATGACATGCTAGATGGTGTTCTAAAGAAGGTTTAGGAAGTCGAAAAGAGGCCTTTAGGAGGGGTGCATGGCTTGGATTTTCTTGTGAGGCATAATTGTCACTAATGGAACTCATGTGAGCCAGTCAATGCTTATTGTGGCAAAACTTAAGGAACTATACGTAAGGGTAAATTAAAAAAGCATTGATTTAGATAAGAATTCATATCATTTGATAGATAAGAAAGGAAATTCTAATAAGAATCCAAGATAATGTTAAGGAAAAGATGAATTATAAGAAAGATGGACAATTGTTCTTTGATAGTTGATTTATGATTTAGAGGGCGCTTAAATGTATTTATGAAATTGATAATAATTGACATAAACCTTAGATTGAATCAGTTAAGGGTGGGAAAAACCTTCATTATCGATTTAGGGTGGAGCAAACCCTCAAAGCTCTAGATAATTGAATTAGGTTTGGCAAATCCTTACATAATTTAGTAGAGTTTAAGCAATCTATAATAATGTTTAGAATGAGATAGATAAGGGTTGGCATGTTGGCATTAATTCATGAAAATATTTTTATTAAGATAAGGAATAGATTGAATGGACCATAGATCTTAGATGCCACATCAGAGATGGTTCAGTTAGATATTTCCTCTCTCAAAGCTTTGTGGTAATTGTTTGATACAGTTGGTTGACCTTGTAGATGGAGTGCCAAATCACTTCTTAAGAGAGTCAAGGTTTTAGTTAATGCATTTTACATATTTATTTCCAAAAGGTAATATTTGAACATTTAGTCCCATAATGAAAAGATAATGTGCCATGATATGTGGTCATGGGTACATTTTCTTATTAAGAACTAGAGACCTATGATGCTATCTCATATGATTAGCAATACCAATTTGGAGCATTAAGTCACCTTCTGAGATAGAAGTGCTAAATTATGCCATGACTCCATTAGGTAGGGGAGAGCAATAGTTTGATATCAATACATTGTGCATCCAATTAGTAGCATCTTAAGTTTATGCATTAGCATAGCATTATAAAAAGAAATACATGCATTGAAATTTTATAGTCGATGTTGTTTACATATTTCTATTATAGATTTATTTATATATCTTTTGCTAAATACATGCTACTTTAACATTATCTTTAAGGTTTTCTTATGTCTCTCTCTAGCTTACTCCCACATATAACTTTATCGGTTTAGTGAGTTTCAAGTCATATAGGTACATGTAAGATTATTAGAGTTATTACACCCCTTGGATGACACTCTTTTTTTCATTTTATGTTCTGTAGTAATTGAGATATTAGTTCACTTCTTGAAAGTTAGTTATAATGATTGATGAACAATGGATTGTAGTAAACTATTATTTATGTTCTCTAGTATTTGAATGTTTGTTTTTAGCTCTATTAGGCATGGATTACTATATTATTGAACATTAGATATTTATAGTTTTATATTTTTTGTTATGTTTAAGTATATTCATCAGCTATTTGATTATGTTAGCATTACGATATGTGATTCTTTTATAGTCATATTATTCGATATATGTCTTGAGTTGCACTTGGTGGTTCTTTTCAAGAAAAACAATTTCCTTAAAGTTTGCACATCAAATCATTAAGATGATCTTCAGAGAAATTCCACTCTTTCACATGCTTATCTTCATCATCTACTATTGCATTTTCTTCCTTGGTTTTGTCTATTTGCTCATCCTCAAATCTTCATTCATCGTATTGTTTTCGTTTGATTAAATGATGCTTCACTATAATGAACTTTGCAAGTGGATTTATCATTCACATAAAATCTTTCTTCTACAAAAAAACAATATTTCTTCATATGTCCTATAAGCTTTAGAAATTGCAATGATAATTACGAATTATCAACAAGAAAGATTGACTAATGCTAATTGCTACTATTCAAAAATAGAAATCATTTTTCAAAGACAACATTTCCAATAATCACATCAGAAAATACATCTCACCGATAGACTTATAATTCATATCTTAACCCTAATTTCTTCACTTTAGAAAAGCACCTTCCATCGATGCAAGTCTATTCATTATAGATATTTTGAACCACATTGATGTGCCTTGACTTTGCTTCAGATATGTATTCATTAGGAATATGAATTTTACTTTATTTTCACTACTGTGCATCCCACTAGAATGTGCTTGTGCAACACATCATTTAGGTTTTTACACATTAAAATGCTAAGCTACCCTTTAATTCTTGTATCATGCAAGTACTTGCCTATGTTTCGTTATCGCTCTATGTTACATTACATTATTCTTTTATGAACCCTCTTATTAGTGAATTAGAAAAATGTGATTCATATTGTTAGTAAAAACATGTCATATTTTAGGGCTGTGAGCCAATGAACACATGTCAAAGCTTACAAGTTTGATTATAGTCGCTAAATTAGATTACATGAAATTAGACATCTAATTACATCAATCAAGCAAAATATAAAACTAGTCTCATGGAATAATTTTTTTATTAAAAAACTAAAGAAAACTTTAGTTAGAGTTTACATCAAGATTTCTTAAACTACTTTTCTCATTTTTTAAATTAATGAACTTACACCCTAATGCAAAATGGTTTGACATCATCAGCTCTGTATTATTTAGAAGTTCACGAGATGAAACATTTAGAAATGATCTCATAAGTACCCTTAATGAATAGAAGGAATAAAAACTTCCAAATATATTACAGAAAATGGAAATAATTAATTTTTTAAAATTTTTAACCATTATCGTTTTAATTGAAACTATGTAAAGATCATGTTTTTTTACTTAGGGTCGTACTTGACTATTTGCTTCAAATTTTATTACATAAAAATGCTAGTGCAACATAACCCATATTTAATCAAGGCACATGGCTAGATACCGTTTCACTCATTTGACTTGGTACTAAAAGTAGAAGTTATGATTCCCTAATCTAATCAACATGCTCAGAGCATGTTGTTTACATTGGACCATCCCCTTAATATACTTATTACACAATATATTTAAGGACTAGTTCATGCTTTATAAGGGTAACTATCAAATATACACTAATATCTGCTTGGTAAACCACATCCATATGTACAATTCATGATATTGGCAAACCAAGTCCAACATAACAGACAATATAAGATGAAAAATGTTTATATTCTAATGTAATTCCCAAAACAACCCAATGCCCATCAACTTATATTATTAAATAAGGGAGAACATCATCACTACAAAAGTTAAAGATGTAAATAGAATAAATGAATAGCTAAATGCTAAATAAAATAGCCTTAATCTATATGTCATAAGAAAGCTATTATTTCATAAGCATTGCATATCAAAATAATAACATGGTGTGCCTAAGCATAATAAGGAATCTATAAGTCACACTATACAAATAACATGTAATGACTTGGTTCTATATGCAATATATAAAGAGGATTGTAATTAATATAAAGATTAGGTGTGTCAAAAGATATATGCTAAATCACTAAGCGAATATAATGCATAAGTTTATGAGGTAACTAATTGGAGTATATGGGCATGCAACTAGATCCCTTTTTTGAACTAAATAAATTACATACTAAACATTTATCACCAATCTGAAACTCCCCACCAAACTTTAAAAATCCATGGCCTGAGGGCCCAAAACTAAGGAGGTTGCATCCACAAAGCTTAATGTAGTTAAGACGATCCAATTACACATCTTGATCTTAATCCTACCCACTTTTTCTAACTATGTGGGTAAACTAAGGGTTTGTTCAAACCCTAATCTAGAATATAAGATGACTTGTTTGTTATCTAAATATTTTATGGTTATTCTTAAAGTATCTCGGGTACCTTATAATGTTAAAAATGTTATAAACATAAATAATCTTTGTTATTAACTTTACCTGGGGCTATAGATATGATTTATAGCCTGATTGTGTCATCCTTTTAGCTTTACCTCAAAACTATATCTTAGATTTAACCTATAGGCACATTAACCATGTAATAACTAAACTTTTAAACATTAGTTCACATGACTTCCATTACTATCTTTTACTCTTAGTTGGTTAACTTGAGCCATATAGATTACACAAGCTACCATCTAGCAATTCAATTCTTCTTCTAGGAGACTAAAAATTTTCTTTGAATGACTTACCTAATAATCCATAACATGCTTGAGGTTTAGATAATATTATAGGAATATGTAGCCTCTTTGCTAAGCCTACTATTAACTCTTTAGATAAAAGAAAGGTCTCCAACTTGCCAAATCATTATAAATGGTTTGAGGAAGAGTCTCTCTTAACCAAGGCAATAGATAAATTATACCTAAAGACACCCCATGTGCTTATGTTCTTGTTTCATTCTTACCTCCTTTTCTGATGTGCCAAATGGTTTCCTTCAAAAATTATAACTAAATTATTTATGAAATCAAGGGTTCCTTTTAAACCATAATTTCCTAATCAAAGGCACCTCAAAGTTTCTCTTAAGCTGCTAATTGGCATATCTAAGTGCCATATAGTTTCGTTAAGACCTTACATATCTTATCTAAGGTATCTTTAAGTTTCAACTATTCCATAATTATCTTATCTAGGAAACCTTAGGTTTTTACCTAAGCCATAATGGTGCTATTTAAGGCATGCTAAAATTTCGTTTAATCATTAATTCTCTTGCTTAAGGTAACAAATGGTTTCATTTAAAAGAACAATGACTCATTTTGTTAGGTTACTCAAGCATTACTAATTTAAAGCCTTACTTTTTAAGAGTCATCACAATAGTCACTATCAAATTTAAACTTAATCATGTGATGAATCATAGGATCCTGACAATAACTACAATTCTTGAAATATCATAAACTTGTAACACTTTTATCCAAAATCCACTTATTTTTGGCAGCCTAACCACAACCTATATCAACTAGGCCCACTTTTAAGGCTCAAAGTGAGCTTTTTTGAGCTTCAAATATAAAAACCAAGGGTGATAACTATCCCTACAAAACATCTAAATCCACATAAGATCTAAGATGAGTCTCTCATGTCATAAAAAAAGTCAAGTTGCAAGCTTCCAATATATAACCAAGACAAGGATATTGGCTAATGGAAGTCCTCATAGTTTGATTGTGTTTTTAGGTGCTTCCATAATGGTCATGGTATATACAAAAGTTTAATTAAACAAAATTGACTTTTTACAACTTCTTCATCATGGTCTCATGTTTGTAAGTATATTATCTAATCATTCATTTGCATTCTTGTTGAAAATTTGGGTTTTCATGTTTAAATCGAGAGTTCTCAAGTGAGCTGAGTATGTTCCATAAAAATAAATCTAAGATTTCAACACATTTATGTGTCGAATATATGTTTAACATAACATAAGATCTTGCAAAAATTGGCAAGAATAATTTAGAGAACCTTAGCTATTTAGTTGAAGTGTTTTACTAACAAAGAGTTATCAAGATTATGGCTTTCTTTACACATGGATTTTAATTATAAATTTCATACAACACAACATCACCAAGAATGAAATTGCAAGTAAAATTTAAATTGGAATTCTCCCATTCATAGGTAGGGGGTTCTCTTCAACATAGATCAACAAAATTTGAAAATTTGCATATGATTTCATAAGTCCCTAAAAGATCTTCATTTAATCATTCATTTAAATACAATACCTTAAAATCAATTCCAAGAATAGGAAATTATCTGTCATTTCTTAACTTATCTACATGATCATTTGGAGATTATTAAAGTTACATTTTAAGAGATTTTTGCAAATTCCACAAAAACTAGAAGGAGTAATTTAATAATTTCTACTTATATTAGAGTTCATGAGGAGGAAACTTATAGTTTAGAACATGATCATATTCTTATGAAATCACTTGGAATCTTTAACAAATAGTTGGTTCTATTACTTAGATTTTATGTCAATTTAGTTTTAGAATCTGAAGGTTCATCCATCCTTATGAACCTTGTAAGGGACGACTCCAAGGATTTTTGTTCCTTTGTTCAAATCATTATATCACCTTCTACTATTACAAATGGCTAGCCTATCTTCTCTTGCATGTCTTTGGAATGGCACCCTTGCTATGATTAATCTATTATTTGTATAAAACTCTCGCAAAAGAAATAATTAGGGCTTAAATATTGATCTTCCTTCATAAATCTTTAAATGGAAACTATGACCTGAGTGATACTAGATTTGTTCCAAACTCTAGAATATATTGCAATATGCATAAATCTTGATTGTAATTAGGGAGTCAAATATTATTTGATAATTTCATGAATTAATGAAAATTTCAAATATTTTAGTTTTTGTATAATTCATGCTACCAAGTGTATTTCTTCCTGATGATTAGGTTAGCCAAAGTGTGCTTGCTGGACCTAACCTTACAAGTAGTTGTGTTAACACATATTTCACATCTCTGTAGCTTTTAGGATGTATTTAACCTACTAAGTATCTATGTAAGAACTCTAATGATCTTCTAGTTCTTATTTTCTTTAAAGTGCACGTAAATTATTTAAAAATTTTGCTAAGATAGATATAGATGGCCATCACTCTAACGAACGTTATTTCATCTATGCTTTAAAACTAAGTTAATCTTATGAGATGTAAGTTATTCTTGTTCACTAGAACTAACAATGTGCAAATATATTACTAAGGTATTATCTTTCCTATGTGTGACAATGAGAGGAATGTTTTCTCTACAAATAATGCACTTTTTTAAATTAAACATAACATAAAATCAAAGTCTCATAGTTCAATAGTGCTTGAAATATTGTGCAACAAGTTTTGCACAAAAAAGTCCATTCATGTTATGTTGTGAGTGTCGCTTATGGCCTTTATTCAAATGATATACTTCTTGGAGACCCATACATTTTTGGGTCCACATGTCTTGGTAATTAATGATAGACTTTTGAATCCATATAAATATAGGAAATATTGGAATAAAATTTCTCTTAAATTTATAATGAGAAGCTAAATGACCATTCTTCATACTATAATTGCACTTAATTCCATTAACATTTGAAATAATAGAAGAGGTACTAGAGTGTGCTCTATAAAATGATATATTACAATTTGAATGTTTGCTTCTAAATTTGTTTAAATATTTAGCTTATACTGTATTTTTTATTATCAAGGTATCCACTTCATATCTTATAATTTTTACTTCTAGTAAATAGTTAGCATTTGTTTCATTTTGATGCTAAAGAAATGTCATTTAATACGAACATTCTTCATTTAACATAATACCCTTTCAAGCTAATTTCTTAATCTTCATGCAAATATTATTTTGCTATTATTCATAATTGATTTGAAGATGAAGAAGAAGAGAAGGACCATAACTCATCATTAGATTAAATATCACACTTGCCATCCTTATTTAATAAACAAATCTAGTTATCCTTCTTGACTTTCTCATAAGGTTTTCAAATCCAAATCACTCAATGAGATTTTTAATGTCTTCTTCTTCTTCTTTCTTCCTTTGTTATCAAAACTTCTCAACTCTTTCCTAATAAAGAGGGTATTTAGGCCTTATGTGCCTAGTTAATTGCACTCATGGCACATGTTATCATTGGATTGTATCATCTTAGACTTTTCATGTTGTCACAACCTAAGTTTTTACTTACATTTCACTTATTTTATAATATAGATGGACACTTAAAGTTGATAGCTACCATGCTAATGATTAATGAGATAGAATGCGATGTAGAGTATAACAAAAAGAGTGAGGTTCTCATTTTTCTTATTATTCTCCTTCAATGCATTTTGTTCTTCACTCTTCATTTACAAAGACTCATTATCGTACTTGAGGAGCTCTTAAACAAATATATCTGGTTACTACATAAAAATATCATTTATTGTCTTTAAACTACTAACCATTGGATCATATTGCTATGAGAGTATATGAAAATTCTTTTCAAATTGGTTCTCACATAGACAATCTATTTCAAGTTTAGATAATCTATTGATAAAGTTTGTAATGTAGGTAAACATTAATTAGGTAGATTAATCAGGATTCAATCTAATTAACTCGTATTCATGTACTAAAATGTTGATCTTAATCTTTTTCACTTGCTATGCATCATCATAACAAACATCAAGTTAAGAGAAAATCTCATGTAAACTCTTAATACTTAGGACACAATTATATTTAGGTCTACAATATAACATATTCGTAGCCTAAGAGTTCATCAACACTTTGTGCTTTTCCTTCATAATGAGATACCTAAGTGGCTTCCTAACATTTTTTTCATCTACTAATTTAGATGTGTACACAAAAGGATCTTTAGCCAAATGAATAATTTTTAAAGAAACACATTTAAAAAATGAAACACACCATATTTTTGTAATAGAAATAATATTCACCTTTGAATAAAGGTGACTGATAGGATGATGTTCCTTTACACAAAATAGTATAATCTTACACAAGAGAGTCGCCAATGAGCGTTCTACAATAGAAAGTTGCTTTATTATCAAAACATTCCTTGAATAATTATGGTTAAACTTAAAGAGCGACAAAAGCTTCAAGAATTGGTGAATTATGGCATTTATACAATATTATGCAAAAAATTACTGAGAACAACTTGAATTCATTTGAAACTAAACAAAATAATCATTTTAGTAATATAAAAACAAGTTTATAACAAAATATAAATAGCAACCAAGAAAATATGCAAACAACCCTCTTTTTGTGGCTCATCTTAAATAAAAAAAGAAGAAATTTAGTAGAGCAAGAAGAAATAGAAAGATGTTTTAGCTATAGTTAAAAAAAGTTTGTGATTATCTCTTTCTATTAACTTTAGGATTTATAATTTGTAATGTTAGACTTTTCTCTTTAAAACCATACTCTATTTAAAGTAATGTTAATTCTAAAAGAAATTATTGATTTTTAAGTTAGTAATTATGCTTTCCAATGTTTACTAAAAGAGTCATTACACTCTCATGGTTATGTTGATATTAGTACATCAACAATATCTTATCAAGCTGATGAAAAAAGAACTAAGATCATCCTAATGTCCAAAGTTGTCTAAAATTACATGATCAAGAAATTTCTTTAGACAATACATTGGCAAATTAAAGTTTAGTGCTTAATCCCTTATATATATCTTAATAAAAAAATCTCATAGATTATGCTAATACAACGTAATTGATATTTCTAGTTTAAATAGATCGTATATGTTTGATAGATGATCACTACCACATTATATTCATTTTTCTACGAGACAAGCTCTTGAAATTTTTTTATGATGTGATAATATAAGAAAAACATTTTTATGATAATGCAATTACTAACCTAATAAAACTTAAACTACTAATCATATTCATTGCTTAATGATGGTAATGAAACCATTTTTATCCTAACCATTATGTATTTGTTATGAATAAAAAATCAGTGTACAAGGCTAATGCATTGATCATAATTTACACTATTGATGAACATCAATTATACTAACTAGTGTACTTGAACGATATGATAATCATTACCTTCTAATGGCTTCATAAAAAACTTTTCTTGACTCTTATGTAAAAGTGAATCATATAGATGCCATATTTATATTTCTATAGTACGACAATGTACAACTTAAATATCTAAATTAATAAGTACACTGTGTTACTAGCACAATTTATCATTAAGAATATCTTAGAACAAACCCTAGTTGATCATATAAGAACTACATTGTCAATGACTATACTACATTATTATGTTCAAGTCATACAAGTTTGATATATTAATTTTACATATCTAACTATAACATAGCTAACTTGTGGTAGTCCTTAAATGTAAATACGTTATGCATTAATATGAATGAAAACTCTTACTCATATGATGTTGGTGGAAACTTGATGATTAAATAATTTATGATATAGGTACAAGCCTGAACCTCATACAATTTGGTATGCACTTCTTATCCATTGTTTAGATAGTGGTCACATTTATACCCATGATAACTATATGATTCCATGCTTATTAAACATTAGTTATATTCATAACATAGAACATAACCCATATAAGTATGATATAAGACATCACATTGTACAAACATTACTTTAGAAATAACATAACTTGTTTTAAGATTAATTTAATTTTCTATAAATGAAATTACTCTAAAATAACATGTAATGATGTTGTGATTAAACTTAACCAAATCTACAGAACATTATAACCTAAACAATATGTTTTAGCAATGAATGAATATGATTAGATCATTTTTTCCAATGTGCCACTTTTGCAAGTGAAGTGACCCAAGAGTAGTGCTATTCAATGTTCTTCTATTTTCATAAGTAGTATTCCTACACTACTATATTTTTGGTACGTTCATGATTCCAAACTACATAAGCACAAAAATTGTCAAGCCCCCACCTAAACCAGTACCTCTAAATAACAAAATTTCCATAAGAGTGAGGACAATGGAGAAAAACCAAGGTGGGGACCCGACGGTGAGATAAACTAACTAAACTAAAATCCAAAATATATACATAAAGACATGTTTTTTAAACATTTAATCACACTAAGACTTTCCTTTCTCGCACATCTCGTGAAAAGGGCTCTCCTGTAACAGCATCATTCCCAGTTCTCGGTGTAGTGGTTCATGACCTGTGATGTAAGCACTAAATGAGATTTTATACATCTCAGTAGATATTTCCACATAGTTAACCAAGTAAATAAAAAGGCATAACAAAATACCATAAACAATAAAGATGAATCATGTGCATCAAGCTAAAATAATACCATATGTCATCTATATAAGGTAATGCCAAATGAAAACCATAAAGAAATGCAAGTTCCTTATATAGTGTGTTATTACTGGGCCCAATTCCCTTTGACGCATTATCCTCTGGATCCAATCAAGCAATGACTATCCTCTAGCCGGCATCCAACCAAGCACATAACACTAGGCAGATATCTTATCCGAAGATCGATACCCTGCGATCCAACACGCTGAGCCTAGTGCCACCAGGGAGGTATGGTACCATACCCTGTGATCCAATACGCTGAGCCTGGTGTAATCATCATGGAGTCATAGCACATAACACTAGGCAGATATCTGATCCGAAGATCGATACCCTACGATCTCACACGCTGAGCCTAGTGGTGAGGATAATGTTCTCTGGGAATCTTATTTTTTTATATTTGTCATTTCCCAAACATCAATCCATGCCATATCAAAAGACGTTTCATGCCATATTGTTTCGTCCCTTTCTTTAGCATATTGTACCATATTATTTCTTTCATTTTTAGTTGTCATGCAAATGAAATAAACATCAACATAGAGAACAACCAAACATCATGTAACTGAAAGAAAATCATGTAAAGCAAACACATAGTAGTGTGCTACATCATAGGGTTAGGAATCTATCTACCTGAATTTGTTGTACCAACTGTCTTACTCACTTCTGATTCTTCTTGATGTCCTACAAGCCCGTAAAATACAAAAATAATTAATTTAAATATGCTTATTAGCCAAAAATTTCTTTCTAAAAGCTTTCCCAAACACACCCCAAAATAAATCCCAAAAGGCGCTGGACCGGCCACGGTCTATGCTGGACCGCTCGCGCCCGTCGCTAAACCGCCCGCGCAGAAAAACTTTCTAAAATCTTTTCCAAACAGCTTTCCAAAACTGCATTTTCTAAATTCCCAAATTCCTTACGTCGTCGCTGGATAGCCCGCTCGGCGCGCTGGACCGTACGTGTTCGGTGCGCTGGACCGAGTACTCGACGTGCTGTACCGCGCGCGCTCGGCATTCGGTTCAGCAGCGTAACCCGGTCCAAAGCGTCGACCGGTCCACGCTGCCCCCTCTCTCTCTCTCTCTCTCTTGCGTCCGGCGAAACCGAAATATTTCGCTGGCCAACTTCGAAATTTATTGCGTCTCTCGCCGGCCAACTGACCGCCGCTCCCCGAAAAACTTATAAAAACAACAAAGCAAATAAAAATTCTCACGTTCGTTGGCCGTCGTCATCGCGTGCCGAAAATAACGAAAATTCCTCGCCACCGTGCCTCGCCGCCGTTTTCGAAAAAATGCGTTTCAAACGCGCAGAGTCGGCTTTTATAGCTGCGACCGAAATAGACTTAATCGAACGTTCGTGAACCGCATTTTGCAGAAAACCCCTCCAAATTTTATATTTGTAAATATATCCTCCGCTAATCGGATTTGAACTAAGCCGACATTTAAAAATTACAGATCTATCATCTACGTTACAAATTTATCCCAAATCTTAAAAAATTCATAATTTATTCATTAGAGCTCTGAAAATTACAAATTAAATATCGTTGGATTCGTCTCACAGAGCTCTTTCATTTAAGTAAATAAAATAAAATAACATACAAAACACTGAGACTGTTACAAAAATGCTTAAACTTTCATTAGTAACTAACAACTTAGTTTTTTTATCGCATCCATAAGGGTAGAACAAAAGAGACCAAGACTCTTAAAATTCAAAGAAAAGAGAAAAAAGTATATCAATTATGTACTTCTACACTAAAGACAACTTTGACTCCTTTAATGATGAGTAGTCCCACATTGAAAACACAATTGATGTACAATAAAATGTAATTAATGACTTAAATAATGAATTTGAAAATATTTAAAAAACTTTTTCTAAAATAATTTCATATATCTCATAAATATAATTTTTTTAAATGAAAATATTTGCTTTATAAATAATTTCATATATTTCATCGCAACATTAATGTATACTAGCTTAATATTTTATTATTATTATTTAATTGTTTTTTAATTATTTTTTTAATTATTTTTCTTATTATTTTTTAATTACAATTATTAAAACTAAGGTCAAATTGAGATGAAATAAATGTTGTTGGACTCTTCTTGAAGAGTTCTATCATATTAAATAAATACTTTTAGATTTTTAAATATTTTGGGTCTTGGCATGCTTCTCTAGAAATTTCAATTTTCCTAAGATTTTACTATTGCAAGTGTTGCACATGATCTCCTTAGTTTAATGGAGTGGAACTTTCTTATATATGTTTGTCGCATTTCTTCAAGTTTTTACCTAAGATTTGGTTATGTTATTTTGCAACTCTAATTATCTTCTATGGCCTTAAAGTCCCTAACATTTTAGTATATCACATTGTTTCAATTTGTCTAATTTTAGTTCTACTATATATTTACTTAACATTAAAGTAATAAATTGTAATTGTTTATGACTATTTTGATTTTAATTCACACTATCGTGAAACAAGATACGATGTAGGTGAAACAAACATTATTGGACTCATCTTGATTAAAACAATCCATTTAAATTTTGAAATTTTAAATTTTTAAAAATTTTTGATCTTTTTGTAGCTTAATTAGACATTTTAATTCATACTTGATTTGATGGTTATGGTTAGTAAATTTGATCTCCTTAGTATATTATAATGCACCATTCCAACAAAATTTGCCTTTTCTTGAAATTGTTTACTTTCATATTATTATATTACTATTAAACTCTTAATCCCCTCTTATGTGGCCATTACATTATTTTGATTTAATTTTGTTAAAATTTTTTAATTTTTCTCATTTTAACTTTAATATATATATTTACCTAATATTACAAAAAAATTTATTATAATTATTTGCTTATTTACTTTCCTTAATTATAATAAAAGCAAATGTGATATAATCATGATGGAATAAACGTTGTTTTATAGATCTCAATGATCTATAACAAATCAAATACTTTTTTTACAATTTCTAAAAAAATTTCAATAATTTGTATGTGCTTTCAGAGATATTTTATTTTGCACATGATTTTTTAAATATAATTCTCATGAGGTTTAAACTCATTTAGAGTTGTTTTGATTCTGACAAGATCTAAGGTTTAAGAATTTTACACAGGATATATTTATTATCTTGGAATACAACTATCCAATACAATTTATGACGTTTGATAATGTTCACTACTTTGAGTTGGTTATAGCTCTTTATAATTCAAATTCTCCACTAATGTGACCATTACTTGGCTTTGATTTTGTTACATTATAGCAATTCAAATTAATTTTTTAGCTTTAATAATATATTTTCTAAATATTAAAAATAATAATTTAGTATTATTTATCATTATTTCCTTTTGTAATTTCTTATATGCCAAATGTGATTTGATTAAGACAAAAAAAAAGGTTGTGGAGTTTGTCCTGACAAGGTAAATCAAATTAAGTATTTATTTTTAATATTTTTTTAATTTTCTATAATACTTTCTTTTTTTACTGAGAATGTTTTATTTCGACAATATTTGATGATTGAGGATTTTATGATCACTATCCATGAAATCTTACCTTGTATCTTTATTTTCAAACATAAACATGTTTATTACTATCCAACAATTTACCTTCATGTTTCAAACATTTCACTTTGATTTTATTTATTACTACATATCTCTAAATATTCTATCATAAGACTTGTACTTGTTTTGTGATTTAATTACTTTGCATTGCATTAATTAACCTCATTTTAGCATTAATATATATTTTATTAGACTTAAAAATAATTTTTTATTAAATATGGTTTTTATTTTGGTCACTCCTTGTAATTCCCATTGAGATCCCATCGAATTAAATATTTATTTTGATATTTTTAAAAATTTTATTTTCGATTATTTTTGCATGATTTACGAGATGTTTTGATTCTTATCCTTTTTATGGTCAAGGATATTACGTTTGATTTGATTAGCATCTTAGAATGAGACTTCCAATGCAAGTCATCTTATTTACTGAAATATTTTGCGAGGATTTGATTAGAATACAAAGTAACTCTAACTCTCCTCTCTTGTTACACTAAAATTTCTATTTTGATCATATTAAATTACTACATTTCAGCCATTTTACTTTTAAATATTCATAGCAATTTTGAGAAACGTTTGATCAACTTGAAACAATCATCATTGGGCTTATCATGATGAGATCGATGCAACTAAATGTTCTTTCTATTTTTTAAAATTTTTTACTTTGAAAATGCTTTGAACTCTTTATGTGATATTTTAATTATAACCTAATTTTACTACCAAAGAAGCTACACTTGATCTATTTTGTACCTTGCAACACAACTTTCACAAACTAATTATCTCATTTGTTAAAAATTTTCACTTTGTTTTGTTAACATTACTATGTTATCTAAATTTTCACTTGTGTGACCTTAACATTACTTTTATTTATTTTATTAACTTTCTTCAATTTAGCTCATTTCATCTGTATAATATGTTAGCATAACATAAAAATAATAATTTTTTTATTTAGTTTAGTAATTCATAGAAACTCAAAATGGCATATGATCAAAATGAAACAAATGTCTTGGACTCAACTCTATTTTTGTTTACATTTTTAAATATTTTATTTTCTTGGAATAATGCATGTTTTATGAGATATTTTAATTCATATATAAATTGAAGATTGAAAATATTACACTCAATCACCTGAATATCTTGGAATGCTAATTTTCCATAAAAGTTTTTACTTTCCTTTAAATGCTTCACTTTGATTTTGTTGATTATTATTAAAGTTGCTTTCTAATCTCTTGTGACTAACATTTTTTTACTATTTATATTACTTTATTATAATTAATCTTGTTTCCACATTAACATATATTTGTTTAATATTAAAAAGATAATTTGTTATTCTTTATGCTTAATTCACTAATTCATTCAAATTTCAAATGAGATTCAATCAAGGCAACGCATATTTTCTTTGGCATGAAATGATGAGTCATATATCATTAAGTATTTATTTTTAAAATTTTATTTTTAAGAGTCTTTGCATGCTCTACATGACGTTTTCATTCATACATTTTTTGATAATCAAGGATGTTATGCTTGATCCCCATGGTATTTTGGTATGCAACTTTCCTAAACAATATATCTTATTTCTCCAACTTTTTGGCTTTGATTTTGTTATAATATTATATAACTTTGGTTCTACAACCATATGATAATTTAAACACTTTCATATGGTTATATACCATTTCTTAAATTAAATTCACAATAATTGAAAAGGTATTCTTATCGAAACAAAGCAAACATCTATTGACTTGAATAAACAAGCTTTATCTAGTCAAATATTAATTTTTTTATTAGATATCTTATTCTTTTGAGCTTTTGCATACTTTACTAGTTATTTTAATCCATACATAAATTGACAACTATGGATGTTACATTTGATCGCTTTGATAACTTAGAATGATATCATTGCAAGACAATTTGTATCATTTCTTTAATTTATTTTCATTTTGTTAAATAATTATGGAATTCAAAATCTTACCTTCTTTGATTATTACAATGCATAGATTTTTTTACTATTATGTTGTTACAATATATCTAATTTATGTTTTAATTCATCTATTTTTACTTAATATTAAAAGAATAATTTATTATTATTTTAGTTTCTTATTTTGATAATGCATAATAATTTTAAATGACATCCAATCAAGATGAAACAAATGTCATTAGACTGAAGTTTACTTTTTCTATCTAATTAAATATTTATTTCTTTTTTTAAAAATACTATTTTCATGTATTATGAAGCACTTTAATTTGTATTATACTTTTGGATTGAGGGTGTGACAATTAATCACCTTAAATCTTTGAATGTAACTTTCTCTTACAACTTATCACATTTCTGCAAACCTTTATCTTTATTATGAAACTGCTATTCTCCTCTCTTGTGATCTTCACTTTGCTCTATTTTTGTTCTATTACATTGGTTTAATTTGTCTCATTTTTAACTTATTATATATTTAGTTATTATTAAAAAATAATTTATTGTTGTTTATGTTTATTTACTATAGTAATTTTCTAAAATTTTAAATAAGTTAATTCAAGGGAAAATAAACGTTCTTAAATTCATCTCGATGAGCTCTATCCAATTAAATAGTTAATTTAATATTATTAGATATTATATTTTTTAGAGTTATGGTATGCTTTAAGTGATATTTTGATGCATGCCTTATTGTACGTTCAGAGTTATTCCACTCGATCTCCATAGTACCTTGCAATGTAATGTTCCTAAACTATTTAACACTTTATTACAATTGTTTTTATTTATTTTGACTATATTTGTTGCGTAACCCAAATTATTTTTTTTTGTAAACATTATAATGCTTTTATTTTTCTATGTAACATCATCTTAATTTATCTAATTTATACTCTAATATATATTAAATTAATGTTAAATTAACAAGTTTTTATTATTTAACCTTATTTACTTTGTAATTCATAGTAATTTAGAATAGGTTAAATTAGGAATAAACAAATGTCATTGGACTTAATCTCATCAAGCTATATCAAATTTAAAATTAATTACTTGTTTTTAAGTTTTATTTTTATTATTTTTCCTATTCTTTGAATTATTTAGATTTGTTTCTTACTTGACGATTGAGGATGTTACACTCGATCACCGAGATATCTTTGAATGCAACTTTAAATTATAATTGATCTCATTTCTTCCATATTGATTGGTTTGGATATATCACTACAAAACTACAATTCTCGTCTTGTGCGACTTTAATATTGTTTTGATTTAGTTCAATTACATTACCTCAATTTATTTAATTTTAGTTTTATAACATATTTTTTTACTATTGTAATGATAATTTATTATTATTTATTCTTATTTAATTTGATGTTTCTTGATAATTTTAATTGAGCTCCTATCATGATGAAAAAAATCATTTGACTCATCTCAATGATCCCTTTTATTTAAATATTTTGAAATTTGCATCTTTTGACTTATTCGTAAAGATTTCTTAAATTTATCTCATTTTACTTTTAATACATATTTAGTTAATATTTTATTGTTATTATTGGTGTTATTACTATTATTATTTTTATCATTAATATTATTTATAGTTATTTGCATTGGCATTTTATAGTTATTCATAACAACATGTAATTATGGCAAAAAAATGTTCATGGACTTATCATGATGAGCCTTATATAACTAATTATTGATTTTTATATATTCAATTTTTTTATTTTCTTTTAGTTTGTTATATGTTATCAGACATTTCAATTCATTCCTATTTTTATTATCAATTATATTTCTCTCAATCTCTTAAAAAATATTGAATACAACTTTTTGCTACAATATATTTCATTTCTTCTAAATTTTTTACTTTTTGTTTGGCTATATATTTATGAAACTCTATTTGTCGTCTTATGAGACATCTTCATCACTTTAATTTTCTTTTATTATATTGTTTCAATTTGCCTCATCTTAGTTTTATTATATATTTAAAAAATAAAAAAAATATAATTTATAATTTTTTGTGCTTATTTTAATTTGTAATTAGTACTAATTGCAAATGTTGTTTGATTAAAATGAAATAAATGTTGAACACATTTCAATGGGCTTTATATAATTAAATAAGAAGTCTCCTATTTTTAAATCTTGTGTTTAATGATCACGCATGTTAAGCTTAAACTTTTTAATATCTTCTAATATAAGTTTCCCATAAAACTTTTTTGATTTTATCAGTTTTTTGTTTTAAATTTTTTATAATATTATCTAAGTCTGGTTCTTTTCTCCGTTAACCATTAGTATCTTTCATTTTATTGTAATACATTATCTTCATTTACTTAAATTTAGCTTTAATATTAAATTATTTAACATTAAAAAAATAATTTATTGATATTCATAATGATTTTTCAAAGATTTTGGAATTATTTATAAAATTTTTTTATTAATATCTTATTTAATGATTGAGGATGTCATGTTAATATCCTTAGCATCATATTAAGTAAATTTCCTAGATAATTAATCTCATTCCTTAAAAGTTTTTAATTCGATTTGGTTATATTATTATGTAAGTTTGAAGCTCTTATAATGTGACTTTTACATCACTTTGATTTGTTTATACTATATTACTTTAATTTCTTTCTTTTTCTTTAAAATATATTTACTTAATTTTAAAAAAAATTATTATTATTTATCTTTATTCACTTTGGAAATTCTTAGTGCTTCAAAAACATTTTGATCGAGACAAAGTAAACGTCATTGAACATATCCCAAAAAGCATTATCAAATCATTTTTATATTTTAAATATTTGATTTTGTGGAGGTTTCAAACAATTTACTAGACATTTCAATTCAACTTGATCTTATGGTTAATAATGTTGCAGATGCTCTTTTTAATACCTTGGAATGCAACTTTCTAAAAAAAATTATATCAATTCTTCAAACTTTTTGTTGTGATTTAATTATATTTTTTTGAAACTTAAACTCTTCACTTGTGTGACATGTATATTTAAGCTAATTTACTTCAATATGTCAAAGAAATTCCTATTGTTGTTTTATCCAAATAAATAAAAATATTGCTGGACATATCTCGACAAGCTTTATAAAATTAAATATTGATTTTCTTAATTATTTTATTTTCTATGGCTTTCATGTAGTTCTCTAAGTCATTTTTATCTATGATAGATTTCATAATTGACCTTGACCGTACAAAGCGCATTGGTTGATTACGATAGCAAGATAGTGGTTACAGATGTTAAAATCTACAAAAAAGTGTGTAACAACTCACCTACCAAATCAAATCTACAAAGAAGTGTGTAACCACTCACCTGGCAAATCAACTGGAGACAAAAATGGATGACACTTAAGTTTGCATCCATACGTAGCTATCTCTATAATGCAACACCCCAATGGAAAAGAGAGTGTAATGATGACCTTAAAAAGTAAGACACAAGCTTGCATGGAGTGTTCCTCTTTGTTGATATTTGTGGAAGTAACAAATATTTAGTTCATGACTTTGATGGCTAATAAGGGGAAAGATTCCATGTGAATGACACTTGAACATGAGTTAGTCAAACTTAAGAGATGATGGAACCCCATGGGAGACTATAATTCGAAATGAGCTTCTAGAAGGAGTGTAGTAAAATTTTTCGGGCATGGGTGTGCCTGTTGATGGCAATGTCAAGTGGTCTAGAGACATTGATAGAGCCCTTAGAAGAGTTATCTTTCCTACTTTGTATCCTATCAACTATGAAATGGCTCAACAAGATGTATGGGCAAGTTCATGGGAGAGTATCACATGTTGTGCAATCCTTAGTTTGCCCCTAATGAACCTTCAAAATCAAGTTGATCGAGTGCCATCAATGCTTGATCTTATTCACAACAACATTAGGTCTCCAAGGTGAGCAAAATTTTGTTGAAGTAATGCAAACATGAAAAGTTGGCAAAATTGAACCATAATTTTAAGAAAATGAATTGTTTTGAGGGTTAGGCATGAGGGTTCAAGTCTTGAACCCATCAACCATAGGTGGATTGCTTGAACTACTCATATGGTGAAATTGTGTCAACACATGTCAGTTTGGGAAGAATTTAGAGTGCTTTGGGGGCCTTTGTTAAGTGGCGAATAATCGACTCAAAACTGTTATAGGAAATGGGAATTTGATTATTTCATTAAAACAAATAACTATAATGATTCTCAAGGATTCTTAAATAATTTGATTTCTATCCGTTGCTTTGAATGGCAAAGTGAAGAAATTGAACTATGCACAAAGTAAGCGATGTGAGTAGTGATGATTCTCGTAAGGTAGACAAATACCTCTTTAACTAATTAAAGATGTGCATGAATGGATTAATGAGATTTCCATTATTCTTATCCACTATCTGATGAAACCTCAACAAAGGAGATGGACATGATAGAATCAGTGAGGAAGGAAGACCCAATTAATGTTTATTGTAATTCAACTTTGTGAAAATTAATTGAGAGATTTAGCATAAGTAGTTATTGGCTTGTCAACAGAATTGAAATACCACTACATTAATGTTATTTTACTTAATCTGCAAGATGGAGGTGGGGCTCAGCCCCTCTTTTTTCTCCATGTCTTGCCTTAGGGGATCAAAATCGATGTAGAAGATATTATGATTAGCTAGTTTGTCTGGGGTGGCACATTTGATAAAAGATAACAAAGGTGTCTTAGGATGAGCTTAATGAGTGCAGAAATCTCACTTGAAACAAAAGAGTTGAAGGTCATTTGATTCTAATTTCTAGCATGAATACAAATAGTGAAAGCATGACCAATCGTCCTTTATGGTTCTAGAATTTGAAGCTAGAGATGTAAGAAAAGTTTTCAAAGAGATAGCTAGCTTGTGATAGCCAAGAATCATAGTAACATTGTTTTTGGATTCCTTCAATGTTTATTCTCCCACCAATTAAGAACATGAGCTAAGTTTAGATCATCATGGGATGGGGTAGAATTATCATACTAATCAAGGTGTCATGATAGTAATTCAAACTAGTGTAAGCAGAATTATTGATTTGGATAATTGGTGATTATGCTTGGTTGAAGAGCTATTGATGTGAAGCTATGTTGTGTTGGATTCTAACTGAATGCCTCTAAGTCAAAATTTATACTATGATGCATTTTATAGGCTTATCTTTTCTCTATTTGCTAATAGTAGCGACTTTGCACCACAATGGCACATAACCATGAGCTCTCTCAATATCATAGAAAGTTGGATGGCATGGCCTTTATAAGAAATGATAAATAAGCACAAATAGTAAGTCGAATACTTTTTCAATGAATAAAGTTTGGACAGAGCATTGTAAATGGTAGAGTGGCCATGTATGATGATCTATTGAGATACAAACCTATTTCACAACAAATTCATTCCCTTGAAGACCTAAACATCATGAAAGTTTCAAAACACCACTTCACAATTCAGTTTGCATTGCTTGTTCCCTTAGCTCTACCTATTATAATACTTTTTGGATACTTATTGTGATACTTCATGCTGTACTTCATGTGATACTTTATGCGGTACATAGTTTGATACTATGAGATTGATGTCCTTCCCCTTATAATCTTGTTATTGTGCAAAGTTGAAATGCCTTGCATTGTTCATTATTGAAGTTGGATGGTGTAATGTAGCAGTTATAGTACTTTGCATTCTCCTTAAATTATCATTATCCACTGAGAACAAACCGTATGTCATAGCTAATTTCTTCCCACAAACCCGAATGTGTGAGATAAGTTTCAAAACTTTTGCTTGCTTCATTGCATCCATTGCTAATAAGGTACATATAGTAGTTCAATGTCCATGACACGACGTGTCAATGTAGGTTTTTACTTGGGCATGAATTCAGAGCCATTTTATTAGAAGTATTTCCTTATTTCTTAGTAAAATTAACATAATATGTAATCCATAAAGCAGAATGTGAGGTGCTGTGTGACCCAAAGTGAAGTTGAAATTTGATTGCGAAATATGTGCTAGGATTTATGCATGTTGGGCTATCATTGTATCAACAAGTCTTCAGGCACCCTATAGCATCCTAAGTATACTATGGCATCCTGTGGGTGTGGTGAGTGGGGCCCACATATTGTAAGCATTTCTTATGATTTTAGGTGCTTCGTGTTAGTGGCGCTTGGATAAGATGATGTAATATTAGGAAACTTCAATTCTTCTTTATGAAATTGTCACACTATGTAATCTGTAAGTGGCATTATACAGCATGGTGCAACCTATGTCAAAGTAGAGGTTGGATGGTGCAATATGCACTAAGGGCTTTTGCATGTTTGGTTATGACCCTAGGCACATCTAATGTAGCTATGTGCATGGTAAGTGACTTTGCACATGCTTAGCAAGGGACTTTACTTATATAGTAGCTATTCTATGCATGTCCTATGGCATCTTATGCACATGGTTTTTGGGACCCACACAGTGAAACTCATTTTTGGGATTTTTAGCTCTACATGATGTTGGCACATGGATAAGGTGATGCATTATTGGGTGACATACATTCCTTCATGATGGAATTACTATAATATGCAATCTATAAGGGACAATGTGTGGGGTGATGCAGCCTACGATAATGCAGATATTTGATGGTGCCACATGCATTTGGGTTTGTGCTTCGTAAGTTGCAACCATAATAATAGAGTACAGAGAACTATGCATTTTACAACATTGTGTCCACTCCAAAAAGCCAATCTATATGTATCCAACAACATCCTATGGTAATGACAAATGAGTCCTAGAAAGTGTAACATCTTTTTTTGATTTTATTAATTATAGCCTGCTAGCACTTTTATGAGGTGATGGCTTTTTGGAAGACTTTACTTCTTCCCCTACAGAATTTTCATAACATACAATCCACTAAAGGCAATATGCAACATAATACACTGGTAGCAATGTAACAATTGGTTGGTACATTATGCAACAGGATTTGTGCAAGCTTGCTTTCAATCTTTGGTTCACGTCGATGTAGTTGCATGTGTGGTAGAGCATTTAGTTCACTACAACACCAATAGTGTACTATTTACATGTGTAGTAGCAAGTATGTGCACTCTTTATTACATCCAATGCATGTAGTTATTAGGGCCCATAAAGTGCAACTTCATTTAGAATGTTTCCATTACCAACTACTGGGACATTGATAAAGTGGTGTCCTATTAGAAGATTTGCCTTCGACATTAACAAAATTATAACTTGTAATTTGCAAGTGTTAATGTGTGGCACGGTGTAGCCTACAATGAGGTGAAAGGTTGATGGTGCAATATGCTCTAAGTTTTTGCATGTTACGCTTCGTCCAAAGTCATGGTAATAGTTCATTATTCTTAAGTGTGGTTTGCGACATCCTATGCATCTGACTAGTGGTGTAACACTTGTTTAGATTTTAGCATTCCCATGAGCTAGTTCTTGTATAAGGTGATGCCTTATTAGAAGACCTATCATTATGCTTGTTCGAAAAGAGGCACTCTATTTCATCTATGTGGGGCTTTGTGAGGTGCACTTTTGCTCACTTTGTAGTGTAAGTTTTGCAGTGCCATGTGCTTTCAGTAATGTCTTTATCATTGATACTTGTTCCATTTGTTGCACGATGTATGGTGGCTTTCCAATGTCCCATGTGTTGGAATTCTCCATGTGAATCATTTTGTGCCCAAAATGCATTGCTTGTTTTCACAACTATCATCACTCAGGATAGTTGATGCAAGAATGAGGTGTCACTGTAACAGTTACTTGACATGGCATAATGTCAAATTATCATAGCTTTTTTACTACTTAGAGGTTTCTTTGTTTTAATATTTGCCTATGTGACAATGAAACTTCTATGGTGCAAGTCACAGATGTCCATGTGTTGGTTGAGTGTGTTATTGCCTCTACATGGTATGATGCATGGTGGAAAGCCTCACCCTTATGTTATGTATTCTAATGCATGCAGCATGGTGGGGCCTTACAAGTGTGACTTATTAGTTGTGAAATTGCAACATTTTTAAATGACTAACATGCTTCATGGCTAGCAAAGTTGGGAGCATGCAATGTGCTTACTTTCTTTTCTTAGATCTTTGAAAAAACATTTTATAGTTACATGAGTCGTGCTCAATAACCGAGATTTACAAGGTACAATAACTTTTAGCTTTTTAATGGTTGGTTGATTGATTCAGGACATTATGGGTTATTTGAATTGTTGTGTCATTTTTTAGAGCTTGTTAATTGTCATGTCATGTAAATGTTAGCCAAGGCATCCATCCTTAATCAATCCCATTGTGCTTTTTTTAAAAACCTTCGAATATCTTTGGGCTAATGGGATTGGATTAGCTTTAGACCACCTTTTAACAGGAGAGGTTTCTTGTGGTGCTACTTCTTATGACTTGGCTACCTCTCGGTGTGGTCAATCATTATGTGTAGGGCATTGTTAACTAATTGAAGATTTCTAAGGAGGAAGTTCATAGGTTTCCTTCCTTCCTATAGAGTTTGTACATTCCCAATAAATTATCATGTTGATGCCACGCTTCTCATGTGTTTGAACTTCTGCTATTTTGTAATGTAGTTGAACATGTGATCATCTCTACTCTCACGTTGGCATATTGTCAGAAATCAGTCATTTTGATCTTCATTCTCTACCAAGTAAGGTTGTCATTAAAAAATGCTATTCTTTAGTGGTAATGTTTCAAAACTTGACAAATGGCATCCAAACATGGGAGCATTCACTCTTCCTATCTGAAGTGCCATTATACATGACAAACATGTCAACAATGACATGATGAGCTACCTAGTGCTTTATCTTTGTGTTTTAACCCGGTTGATCTTGCCAGAAGCCATCAACATATCTCCAAGATTATTCCATGAATGTCAAACTATAAATAATTTTAAACTAAGAAATAGTGAATAACTCAGTAATACAATTATAGTTTTGTGAAGGCACATGCATCTTTGAAAACATATAATTCTAGAGCTAATACATGCATCAAATCCTAACTTTTTTAGGGGATGTATTTGTTAAGTAGTAGGTCGATGTGGGTGTTCACTTAGCTCCTTAATATTTCATAACATGTTGTATCACACAACATCTGTGTGGGTGATGCATCATTCAAATTTCCACTATATCAACTTTTGATAGAAATATAGGAGCCAACCACAGTGGTGATGGTTGGTGGAGAATTAAGTTTTTATTCTAAAGTGGTAGCTTGAGACATGGCTACAACATCCAATGAAGGTAGCAAGCAAGAAAATTTCCCAATCTTAACACGAGGAGGCATTGATAATAGATAATAATACTAGGCCCCAAAGGTCTGGTAATTATAAAAAGTATAATCTAAATCCCTTAATGAGGATCTTTTGGAGGGAAAGTCTTGTTCCAACTACCTCAATACATTTATCTAAAAAGCCTATGTTTATGTTGTAGTTAAAAAGCTCATAGTAATACCATTATTTAGAGTGATTGCTGTACCTTTTTATACACACAGCTCATCCTGATATTTTTGTTAATGATGTAGTTTGGCTTTATCTAGGTAGATAGTGCCTCTAGTATTACTACTTTGAAGAAACAAAATTACTCAATGCAAGCCATGCTTTGGATACATTATCATTGAAAAACATCATAAGATTTTGATCATTTTGTGATGGCCATTGAAATTGAAGCAAAGAATATGAAAGATAATCATAAGCACTCATATCTCTTAATCAGAGTTAAAATTTCTTGAATTTATTAAAAAAACATTACAAAAGCATTTGCTAATGTTGTTTTCATTAATAAAGAATGATAGTTAGCCATTTGAAGATGATCAAATACCACTATAGTCTTAATTATAAATGATGCCAACTAAGGATTCGTGGATGTCACTATTTGGAATCCATTAACACTATATGAGAAATCAAAGACTTTGTGTTCTTTGATAAAGTAATAGCCAAAGCATAACACACACCCTCTTTAAGATAGTTCATACATAAAATCATTAAAAACACAAAGTTGAAGCGATTTTGGAGGGGCATTATGAGGTCTACAAAAATCATACAAAAATGCATGGTGAGAAAACTAGTCTATAAAATTATTGCCTTAGCACTTTTTGGGGGATAAGAAGTAATGTAGTAACTATTGTTTGCTATAGACAAAAGTAATTGATTAATTATAGCAATGGCTATAATGTAATCTGATTCAATCACACTTTCCTGGATATTAGGAAGTAGAGCTTTCAAAATTTCCATTACCTTTAGAATAACAATAATCTCCATGTTATTAATTGGATATTAAACAAAAATTTTCCTACAATAGCAACAGATCTATTTATGTCATCCCATCCAACAATACCAATTGTAGCATAAATTTCATCATGCATAACTGCACTAGAATTAAATTTAATTCAACCTATTGGTGAAGGAGTCTAATAAGAGATAACAAACAATCGATCAAGACCACTATAGCTCCCGTTGCACATGATCAAAGTGTTGTAGCAAGTAGCAACTATAATGCAATTACTCCTTTGTCCTATAGCTAAATTGAATACCTTTTTCACTTGTGCCAACAAATTCTTTTTATTCTAGAGGTACAATAAAGATAAATTAGTACATTTGACTACTTGAGAAGTCATAGCCACCTGCACATTCATAAACATCCAAATAAGAAACTAAAAAATAGGAGTCACATCTCAGTACTCAATCCCACCAAGCATGAATTAGTCATTTATAGAGCTACTAGACCAAAGTTCTTTCATGATATAGCACTCCCAAAAATAGTGTCACATCTTCATTAGTAGTACGTCACCATGGATGAAGTTTAGATGTCTCAATCAATGTTGCATGAAGCCAAGTGTAAGTTGGAAGCAGATTTAATGTTAATCTTCAAAGGAAAATGTTTACTTAAGGTTGCATCAATTCTTTTCAATCCCACACAACCTGCTCCCTTGATGGATTATGGTTTATCTACATGTCGTTGTACGGATTCTCTGAGTCCAACCTGCTCCGTTCATGGAACATTCATTTAATTTGATTTAACCTAAAGAGAATGTAAATTCTAAAATACAAAATCAAACATGAATAACTTCTAAACCTTTTTGTGATCCCACACCCTATGCTCCTTGACTAGCTCTACTACAAATGTCAAATGCTCCACATCCATGTTAAAATAGGTTGTCTAAGTAGTATTTGGAAGGATGCAAAGCAAATTAACCAAAAATAGGAAACCAAATTGTTTGCATCAATTCGCTAAGACATATTTCTTGTTGTCTAGTGGGCTCTAATATTAGGTAACTTACATGTATGAGATGCACTGAAAGGCGTATGGAAAGTTTTATTTGTCATAATGTATTTTCATCTAAAGTGCTAAACTCATAAATTATCTTTCTGAGCAATACCACACCTGTCATGTTCTACAATCAATCTTGATTACTAGGTTGAAAGACAATAAACTCCAAGTTTGACACATTCCTTAAGAAGAGCTGTATTTTTCAATAGGCATAGTTTATTATGCTATTATCTTTTTCATATACTCCACAGATAATGATGCAACAATTTCTTCAATTCTATAATAGTGCAGCTTGGAATTAAGGTGTAGACTTAGTAAGAAGTAAAAGTAATAGTTAACATTTAGTTAATCATGACATTGTGGCCATGATTAATAGTGATTTGATGATCGACCATAACACACAACTTTCTACATGTTTAATAACGAAATTGAGGTCTTTTTCCTAATGTTTGGTTGTTGTAATTAGTTTCTTAGATATTTTATTTGAGCATATGAAAATTTTATGAAATCAACTTTTGACACTTGCACTTCATCGTTTTGCTAAATAACACTCTAAATTTGTATAGATTCATCACCTCACTTGTGTGATACCCTTACTACTCCATAATATCCTAAATATTCTTCATTATAGCACAAGTTGTAGTTCATAAATGATGATTTCATCAACTTATAAAAGGTGCATAATCATCAAGGAAGAAGGGTAATCCAAAACTTTATTAAGAAAACTAAGTCAAACTGATATTAATATGCCATAAAAGATACCTAGACATAGTAGTAAAGAGATATGGAGCACGAGGACATCCCAATATAAGACCCTTAGTTCCTACGATCAATGATAAAAAGAAACCATTAGAAATAATCCTAAATCTTGGTGTGGTGATATAAGCTTTAATCCAACCATAGCAAACTGTAAGGAACTACTAATGCTTAAGCACATCAAACAAAATTTTCTAGTTTTCCTTATCGTTAGCTTGATCCATATCCAATTTTATTGCCTTAAAACCTTCTTTGGAAAAAGATAGGTGCAAGTAGGCTTTGTTATCTCATTCAAAAAAAATATTATCTAATATAGCATGGTCTAACACAAACGCAACTTGCTCCCTGACAAAGATATTTGCAAGCGTTACCTAAAGTCTAACCATGCAAATTTTAGTCACTACTCTGTTAATCATATCGCAAAGGCTAATGGGGCTTTGGTTTTAAGGCTCCTTAGATTTTAGGGATGAGTATGGCTAGTGTGCCATTTAAAATTTTTGATATAGAGCTATCTTTAAAGATTTATTTCACTAATATATTAATGTCCATCTGTATGGCCTTCCAAAAACCATGTACAGACTCAGCTGAGAAGCCATCGGTAGGATGGAATTTTTTTCTTTTGATGGACATCATTATAGATTTGATCTTATCATCACTTATTGAAGAAACAAGTGTATTCTTTTCTTAATCATTAATAATTATCAAAGGCTAGAAGGGTATAAAATCCTTATATTGGATATGGATACACCACCTCGTACTAAAAAATTACAAAAAAATCTCTTTAATCTTAGTTTGGGAGTATATTAGTTCAATAATGTCATTTTTAGGTTATTGGATATAGTTGCTCCTAAAGAAAAAAGTAGCCATTTTCTAGATGTATGTTCGATCTCCAAGGGTGACCTAGTTATTCTTGGCACGCTGCCACCACCATGCTTCTTCTAATGCCATGATAAAGTGATATGATGAAATTAGTTTTGCCAAATGATTATGTTCCAACTCAATTAAGCAACTCATAGATTCCTTATGTTGAAGCTCCTAGATTTCCTGTTCTAATTGTCAAATATTTTTATAGATGTTACCAAGTTCTACTATGCTCCATTTCCTTAATGTTAGCAAAGCCCTAATAAATTTAGTGGACAAACTAACCATTTGGATTTCTTATATAGTACCTTTTCAAGCTGTATTGAATACATTAATTTATTAGGGAAAAGATAATTAAATTTTTTCAAATTGAGTTCACCTTTTGGTTTTTCTAAATAATGATTGCCTAAACTATAATAGTAATAGGAAGTGGTCTAAGGAAATGCGAGGGAGATGTGTGGAACTGGTGATTAGGATGGCTTGCATACCATCAATAATCATGAAAAATGTGTATAATACTTCATAGATGTAGGAATTCACCATTGTTATTACACCAAGTAAGCCAATTTGTAATGAAACCCAAGCCAGCCAAATTCAAATCATGAATAAAGCAGGAGAATTCATATTAATCCTGGCCACTGGTAAAGTTTTTGTATGTTTTTCTATTGCTATGGATTTACGACAATAAAGTGCCATGCAACAAGTAATGGTCGACCAAACATAGCAGTATCTCTAATTTGGTCCCAGGCTAATCAACAGTTTATATAGAATTTTCATATATGCACTGAACAGCATCTCCAACTCTAATTATTGTAACATCTCACCTAGATAGTAACCACTAGTGAAGGGTGATCCGTAAACTCAAGCATGCCTAATTCCATTAAAGTGCTATAATGCCAATAGATAACCTAGTCAAAGGTTAAGCAAACTAGTCCAAATTTTTTTACAAAAAGTTGATCCTCCTCATAGTAATTAAAGGTCTCCACATGAGTTTCCAAAAGAAAAACCATGAAGACCCTATTCTCCCTTACCAAACACTATAGTGGCAATAAGATTTAACTATTTAAATCCCACAGTTATCCACACAAGAAATATGATCATAATTTATTAACAAAAATAATATTATAGATCGACACAATGGTTTCATTTTTTACACATAGTGTTCTTGTGATATTTTCTTTTTATAGGCACAACAATTCCATAATAGCACATAGTGGTAAGATAATTCATGAAATTTATCATTCAATTTGGATAAAGTAAGCATTCTTAAACTAAATTCTTGAAAAAGTTTGTCTTTAGAGTTGTAACTCAACATAATATATGCACGTCCTTTATCAAACAGAAATAGTGAATGGCCCACCTCACCCCAACATTGAACTAGTACATTGAAGAGCAGGTGATGCAAAAACCACCAATACTCACAACCTAAGAATGCTATGTATGTACTTGTTATACAATAGCATTGCATCAAAGAGGCATACTAGAGTGTCAAATTTTCCCTTTCTAGGAACGTAGCTATAACGTTTGAAATTGCCTCCTACCATATTTACTTGATATTTATAGTTTCTCTTATCCATGTATCTAGTTACAAAGCAGCTCAAACACTCACTTGGAACAAAATTTCATTTCGAACCCTTAGCCATGTAATAGCATTGAAGAAAGTAATTTGCTTCCTACTTTACATAATAGAAAGTCCAATAGGAGGAAGAGAGAGTTGCAAACATAACAGTTATAACAAACCTTTAACTCACTTTGCCTCTGGGCACAACCTCTCATGCATATATTTCCACAATTCCTGCAGGTCACCCTTTACATTATGTAAAAAATACAATAATAATTTCATGCATTTAATAGGTGACATTCTTATGGGTCCCCTATTTCTAGAAATTACTTGATTTGTAGCCCCCACATTTCTACTAAAATTATTTGTAGTGCTCCAATTTTCCAATTCAAAGTGGTTAATTAATACAATAATTATTCAAGGAACTCAACAATTAATGGTGAGAAAATATGGGCAATCATGTCTAACATATACTACTTGTAGCTACTAAACATGTAAAGTGACATCTTCCTAGTAGCAATTTCATTATTCCTTTATAAGGTGCCCTTTAACAAATCACCTTCTGGAATTAATGTTGTAGTAGACCTCCATTTGAAGCTATCACTGAATGCCAATGAGCCACAACTTCCAGCTTGCATTTATTACAACAAACTTATACAATAAATGCCTTTCTAAACATAAGGACAAATTAGTGAACTAGGTCAAGCAAACCTAAAGTTGTCCTAACTTCTAGCCTCTAACCATATTATTCAAGTCAAGAGTAGATGTATCATAATACCATGAATAATAATTCTTCCAATGACTTTTTTATGGCTTCTAGGGTATGTCAGTATTGTTGAAATAATAGGATTGTTTACAGTAGTATTTGTAATAATAGCATGCGAAGAAAATCAACCTTTCCTCGACAACTATTTTGCCAACCTTGAGACACATAATGACTTATAATTTCTCAAATCATCCACCACTGAGTATAACCCAAATAATTTTACTTCCTCCCTTTTGCTTGTATGAAATGTGCCTCTACTCCAAGTCAAGGAAATATTTGCTAAGTTGTTAATAATCATGATAAATAGAAAAGCTATCTTACTTCTTCCTCTTCATAGAGGAAGCCATAATCAATCCTAAGCTTGATCATTATCTAGGAAAATAGACCAAACATAGAATATCCAATACACCTAGAATTTGTCACATGTAAGCTCCTAGAAACCAGCTCTAATGCAACAATGCAAATAACCTTTTTGTTATTGCAAGCCCTACAAATAGTACCCTTTTTAAAAATCAATGTAAAACCATGAGAATACCAAACAAGCTTTCCAAGTGATCCCAACAAAAGCCTTCCCGAAGGACTATTCTCTTGATTTTCTAGAAAATTGGAGCCATTGCTTAATTCTCTATGCAAGCTTGTATTAGCATTCCATGCAACCACAATTTGTTTTTTTATTTCCCAAATTAAATAAGAGCTATCCCTCGCTTTTTCCCTCTTTTATTTTCATAATCTTAACAAAATTCATTCCACATACCTTTGCACTTCTCTCAAACATTAGACAAAATCGAAGACTTTAGGACCAATCATAAAGTAATGGCTAAAGCCTACATCATAGTCTTCTTAACGAGGTTCATATATAAAATTAATGAAAAGATAAGATTGAAGTGGTTTGGAAAGGTGCATCCCCATGTCCCAAAAAAATCAAACAAATGTGCACGATGAGTGACCTACTTCACAACACCATTGCTATGGTGCTTCATGTAGAATAATTTGAAGGACTTCATACAACATGCAATAATGCTATGATAAGAACCATTGTTTGTTCTAAACAAATCTAACTAGTTCACTATAATAATTGTTCTAATGCAATCTAATTAAATCATTATTGCTTGGACATTATGATGTAGTGTTTAAGTAGTTCCATTGCTTCAGCTATACCAACGGTGTGTATGGCCAAAGTTTAGCTTAAAATAAAAGTTTTTTTGACAATAGTAATATGTGTACCCCCGTCATCTTGTACAACAACAGCAATTCTAACATTAAAGTTATAATTCATAGTTGCATCACAATTGAATTTAATCCAACCCATTAGAGGAGGAATCCAATGAGAGGCCAACCAATCAAAGCGACCAGAATTCTTACTAGATGGTATTAGAGAGTTAGCAACAATTCAAATTTTTCTTTGAAGTGCATCATAATTAAGTGCTTATCTGCATTTGGGAATTGATTCTTGCCAAGCAAAATTTGGAATAATTATAAAGATGCAAATTTAATTATTTGAGAAGTTGTAGCCACATGAACATTCACTGTGATCTAATGAAGAAGTTTAGAAATTGAATTGGTCCTTGCATTAAATACTTTAAAGCATGAATCAATCTTTTAGAAAGTTACTAGACAAGAAGTATTTCACAATATCACACTCCAAAAAAAGTTTTATCTACAAAAAATATAGCTATGCCCTGATCATCCTGAATAATAGTTCTAATTCAAAGACTGTGATCTTCTTGCATAGCTACATCATAATTGAGATTGATCCATCACATTGGGAGAGGAATCTAATAAAAGGAAATAAGCCAATAAGACCACCAGAGCTCCCCGACGAAACGAGATGAGAGAGTTGAAATAAACAGCATCAGCGAATCAAACATTTATTTGGGGTGTAGTTGAGTTTAGATCCATTTTTACATGTGCTTATAGATTTTTATTAAGTCAAAAAGTAAATAATACAAAAGTTGGGGAATTGATTGTATGAGACACATGTTACCAACATATTGATAGACATCTAGTTAAGATACTCAGTTAATCAAGTAACGTGCAAGTAGTTCATAACATTATGCATGAAATTCTCATTTGCAAAGCTATTGGACCATAATACTTTCGCACTACGGTGCTCCGTCAAACACTATTGCACACCTTCAATCACATTAGAACCCCATGAACATAGCTTAAACATCTCAATCCATCTTGCATGAAACAAAAGGAGAGCTAGAAGTTGATTGAGATGAAACAAATCTTGTATGACTAATTTTGATGAGTTCCATATATTTAAATATTTATTGTTATATTTTTCTAAATATATTTTATTTTTGTACTCTTTTATATTTTATGAGACATTTTGATTGGTAAAAAATTTGATGATTGAAGATCATACACTTGGATCTCCTCATCATCATAGAAATCAATTTTTCCATACATTGTCTCTCACTTCTCCAAATGTTTTCACTTTATTTGGTTAAATTATTATATAGCTATAAATCTATCGTCATGTGACCATTGAGCACTTCAATTTGATTAAATTAAATACCTTCTATATGTCTAATTTATTATTTAACCAATATGTACAAAACATTGAGGTGATAATTTATTAATATGTTTTTCGATTTTGTAAATTTTTAGTCATTAAAAACATGTTTAAATACAAAAAAAAAGAAATGTCATGGGTCTTGTTTCATGAGCTCTATCTAATTAAACATCATTTTTCTAATTTCTAAAAAATCGTAGATATTGACATACTTTATAATTTATGTTGATTCCTACCTGATTGAGCTGTTAAGAACAATACTCTCGTTCTCATTATATTCATTGAATGTAATTTTTTTCTAAATAGTTCACTTTGCATTGGTTATATAACAATGTATCTCAAATTCTCCTCTCATGTGACATTATAAAGTTTTGATTTATCTTCGTTACATTATTTCATTTTATCATATTTTAGCACTAATATTTATTTACTTTATATTAAAAAAATAATTTATTATTTCATCTTTTCATTTACTTTATTAAACCACAATAATTTGAAACAAGATTTTATCAAGATGAAACTAATGTCATTGACATGTCTAAATGAGCTTTATCCAATTAATTATTATTTTAATTTAACAAAACTTATTTTTAGTATTTTAGCACTATTTATGAGAAATTTCAGCTCATTCCTTATGTGATAATCGATAATATTACACTCGATCTATATAATATCTAGGACTAAAAATTTCATGTATGATTTATCTCACTTCTAATTTTTTTCTTTAATTTGGTTATATTACTATGTTACCCAAAATCCTCTCTTAGTAGAAACTTATACTCTAATTTATTTAGGTTACCTACTTCAATTATATCACTTTAGTATTCATATATATTTACTTCATATTAGAATATTTGTTCATTAATATTTATGACAATTTACTATACTAATTAATAGTAATTCCAAACAAAGTTTCGTTCACAACAAACAAACATCATTGGATTCAACATAAAGATCTTTATCTAATTAAATATTTATTTTTATATTTGTAGATATTCAATTTTTAAGCATTTGGGAAAACTCTATAACACTTTTTTTATCTGATATGATGATCGAGGATGTTACTCAATCTCTTTGGTGTTATTTAATGCAACCTTCTATAATTTATCTCATTTCATTTAATTTTTTAATTGTTTAGGTGTTATGATTATGAAACACTAACTTTCCTCCAATATGAACTTTATATCGCTTTAATTTGTTAATCTCACATTACTTCAATTTATCTAATTTTTATTTTAAAATATATTAACAAAATATTGAAATAACAATTTATTATCATTTACATTTAATTAATCTTATAACTCAAAGTAATTCAAAATAAGGTCTAATTGAAATTAAAAAATGTTGTACTTGTATCGACATGGTCTATCAAATAAAATATTTATTTTGTCTTATGAGATATTTCAATTTGTACCTACATAGAATCATGTAATGCAACTTTACCAAATAGTTAATCTAACTTCTTCAAATGTTTTTCTTTGATTGTCATATTACTAGGTATTTCAAAACCACTAATTGTGTGACATTACATCTCTTTGATTTTGTTATATTATATTACCTTTAATTTTCTAATTTATTCTTTACATATATATATGTAACCTTAAAATAATAATTTTTTTCGTTATTTTTTTAAAACTTTACTAATTCATTATAATTCCAAACGAGGTAAGTTAAAGAAAAATAAGTATCATTAGACCTAACTCAACAACTTCTATATATTTAAAAAATTATTTTTATGTTATTAATTATTTTCATTTCTAAGGTTTTCGCATAATTCACAGGTTATTTTGTTTCATACCTTATTTGATAATCAAGCAAGTCACACTATATCTCCTTACCATCATTTAATGTAAATTTATTGCATAAATTACCTCATTTCCTAAATTTTTCTTATTTTTGTTATGTTATTATATGACTCTAAATGTCTTCCTGGGTGACATTTTTATCACTTTGATTTTTTTTTGTGAAATTGCTTCAACTTAACTATTTTTTCCTTCAATATATACATAAAAAAATGATAATTGCTATTATTATGCTTGCTTACTTTTATAATTTGTTTTAATTCCAAATGGCTAAAATACAAACAAATGTCATTGAAGAGATCTCAAAGAGCTTTATCACCTTAAATATCCCTTTTGAATATTTGAATATGTTATATTTTTTATTAGTTTCACATGTTTTACGAGATTTTTTTATTGGTAACAAATTTGAAGATCGAAGATGTTACTCTTGATCTTTTTTATATCTACATTGCAATTTTTCTATATAAATAATCTCATTTCTTTAACTTTTTTATAATGATTTTGTTATATAAATATATATCTCCAAATCTCCTCTTGTCTTACCCACACATCTTATTGATTTGTTTACATTAAATTTCTTCAATTTATATCAATTAAACATTAATATACATTTAATTCATATTGAAATAATAATTCATTATTATTTATGCTTATTTACTTTGGAAATTATAATAACTTGCAAAGAGGTTTGATAGAAATGAAATAAATGTCATTGATCTCGACTCCAGGAGGTCATTCTAATTAAACATTTATTTTTTCTATCTTTTTCAAATATTTTTTTTATAATTTTGGCATGCTTTACAAAACCTTTTGAGGCATAAAATATTATATTATTTTGCATGTTATTCTTAATCTCCATAGCATCTTTGAAAGGTACTTTCACATATAATTCTTCTAAATTTTTCAAACTATTGCCATTCATTTTATTATGCTACTGTGCCACTCTTACTCTCCTATCATGTGATATTCATACTTTTTTAATTTGTTGTATTACATTGCTTTAATTTATCCTACTTGATCTTTAGTGCATATTTACTTAATATTCAAACAACTATTACTTATTATTTACGATTAATTATTTTGTTTATTTGCACTATTTCCAATCAAGTTCTAGTGGAGACAAAAAAATGTGTTTAATCTTAACTTGACATGCTCCACCCTACTAATATTCATTTTTTAAAAAAATATAATTTATTTTTTATAGTTTTACATGCTTTATGTTGCTTTTTGTTTTATAATGAATTTGATGATTGAGGATGTTATATACGACCTCTTTAGTATGTTTGAATACAACCTTCTTGATAATTTCATCTTATTTCTATGATTTTTAAGTTTTATTTTGTGATATTTCTATGATAAACTAATTCTCCTTTAATATATTATGTAAATTACTATTACTTATTTATTTTTCATTAATTAAATTTATCTTTTTTAGCTTTAATATATATATTTACTTAATTGTAAAAAACACTATTATTATTTATGATAATTAATATGGTAATTTGTTGTAATTCCATATGAGGTTTATCCTAGATAAAACAAATATCTTTGGACTTCTCATTATTAGCTCTATTTAATGAGGTATTCATTTATATATTTTTAAGTATTTTATTTTTTAAGTGTTTTGGCATGCTTAACATAGGTTTTCTTATTCGTATGTAATTTGACAATAGAGAAAGTTACATTAACTCTCCTTAATGTCTTGAAATGCATGTTTTCAATAAAATTCATCATATTTCTACAAATATTTTTCTTTGATTTGCTATATTACTATGGAACTCAAATTCTTCATCTATGTGTCCTTTATATCGTTTAGGACTCATTTTATTGCATTGCTTCAATTTAGCTTGTTTGAACTTCATTATGTATTGACCAATATGGAAGTAATATTTCTTTTATTATTTAATGTTATTGACATTGGTATTCATAGTATTTCCAAACTAGTTCCAACAAACTTTGTTAAAATTGATAATCAGTTGTATATTTTGAACTTTTTTCTGAGGTTTTGTGACTATTATGAGAACTTCTTTGTGTCGTAGAATACAATGTTATCACGCATATTATGTTATTTCTTCAAAAGTTTTTCTTTAATTTTGTTATGTTATTTTGAAATTCTAACTATACCATCATTCAACCTTTATGTGATTAAATATTCATTTTGATAATTACAAATATTTTATCTTTTAAAAATTTTAGGATGTTTTATTAAGCATTTTTATTTAAATCTAATTTGATTATCATAGTTGCTACACCCAGCCTCTTTAGTATCTTCGATATTATTTTACCATATAATTTATCTTATTTCATCGCATTTTTTATATTGATTTTGTTATATTGTTATATAACTATAAATCTCCTCCAATGTGACCATTTGGTCAAGTTGATTTATTTATATCATGTTTCCTCAATTTATTTCATTTTTTCTTTAAGATAAATTTATCTAATAATAAAATAGTATATAATTACTATTTTTGATAATTTAATTTCATAATTTGTAATAAGTTCAAATGAAAATTGATCATCAACAAACAAATGCAGATGGGAACAACACAATGGACTTTATTTGACTAACTATTTTATAGATATTTTAAAATATTTGTTTTGTAGGGCTTTTACATTCTTTGCAAGTGATTTATACATGATTTCATGATTGAGAGTGTCTTATTTAATCTCCTTAGTATCATGTAATACAAATTTTTCATGCAATTTACCTTAGTTTTTAAATTTTTTTCTTTCATTTGGCTATGTTTATACTTAGCTACAAATTTCTCTTATGTAACTTTTAAATCACATCAACTTAATTATATTAGAATACTTTATTTTATTTCATTTAAAATTTAATGTATATTTACTTAATATTAGAATAATAATTTACTATTTTTTAAGATTAGTTACTTTGGCAATTGATAGTAAATCCAGACATCGTTGAACTCACGACAATAAGCTCTATTTAATTAAACATTCATCTTTATATTTTTAATATCTTTATTTTAATTTTTTTAGCAACTTTTGAATGTTGATTTGAAGATTGAGGAATATGTTCAAAAGCAATGTTATATAATTTATCTAATTACATTAATTGTTTTGGCTTGATTTGTTTGTACTATTATGTCATCATCTTTTTTTATTACATTGCCTCAATTTATCTAATTTAAGCATTAATATTTATTTATTAAATATGTAAACACTAATTTATGATAATTTATGTGTATCTACATCGATAATTCGTAGTAATTTCAAATGAGCCCATTCAAGGAAAAACAAATTATGTTGGTCTCCTCCACATAAGAACTATCGAACTAAGTTTTTTTTTAAATATTTAAACATTTAATTTTCTATTTTCTGCAAATTTTATGAAAACTTTTTGTTCAAACATGATTTGATGATCAAGGATGTTACAAATGATCTCATTGGTGTACTTTAATACAACTTTACCCTAAAGTTTATTTCATTTATTTAAATTTTTCTCTTTTGTTTTGTTATATTACAATGAAACTAAAAGTTTCTCCTCATGTGATATTTACAGATCTTTGATATGGTAATGTAGAATTTCTTCAACTTATCTCATTTCAAAGTTAATTTATATTTAATTAATATTGAAATAATAATTAGTTATAGTTTATCTCATTTCAAATGTCATTGGTCTCCCTTGAGTTATCTTTATGAAATTAACTATTTTTTATATTTTTAAATATTCCAATTTTTATTATTTTTTCCTTTTTAACAGATTTTTTTATTTTGGTCTTTTTTGATGATCAAGGTTGTTAAACTCAGCATACTTACTATCTTATAAACGAACATTCTCATAAAATTTATCTTATTTTTCTAAATTTTTCTCTTTTCTTGTTCTATTAACTTGTAACTCTAAATCTCTTCTTGTGTGATGTTTACATAGCTTTGATTTACTTATATTTTGTCATTCAGATTTAAGATATTTTAGCAATATTATATATTTTCTTAACATTAAAATAATAATTTATTACATTTTATGCTTCTTTACTTTAGCATTTTGAAATAATTGAAAAAAGGTTGAATAAAAAATGTTTTGGGATAAAACTCAATGGCTTATGTAGAATTAACTATTCATTTTTAACTTTTTAAATATTTTATTTTCTATAATTTTTATATGCTTCAGTTCCTACCAGATTTGACAATTACAAATGTTATGGTTCATCTTTGTAGTGTCTTAGAATGCAACTTTCTTGTGCACTTTTTCTTATTAATTCAAACGTTTCAATTTTATTTTGTTTTATATTAATGTGTAATACTAATTTTCATCTCGTTTGACCTTTACAAATGCTTGATTTGGCTATATTACATTATTTCACTTTGTGTCATTTTTACTTTAATATATATCTACTTAATATTAAACGAATTTCTTATTATTATTTATGTTTATTTATTTAAATACTTCATATTCTACCAAAATAAGCACGATCAAGACTTAGCAAATTTTGCATCTCATTCAACATGTCTTATCCAATTAAATATTTATTTTCATATATTTTAAATATTATTATAGGTATTTCGTATACATTACAAGATATTTTAATTTGTACTTGATTTGATGATGGAGGTGCTTATGCCTAATCACCTTAGTATAATATAATGCAACATTCTCATATAATTTATTAAATTTCTTCAAATATTTTGTTTGGATTTGATTATAATACAGTGTAACTCAAAATCTTCACTTATGTGGGCCTTACATGACTTTCATTTCGTTACTTTACATTAGTTTAATTTCTCTGATTCTAGCATTAAAATAAGTTTAAGTTATATTAAAGTAATAATTTATTAATATTTTTATTTGTTAATACTTGTATTTTGTAGTAATTACAAACTTGCTTTGATGGAGACTAAAAAAATTTCGTTAGACATTTCAAGATTCTCTATCTAATTAAATATTCATATATATATATTATTTTTTAGGATTTTGGCATAGCTTATTAAAATTTTTGACCATTGAAAGTGTTTTCCTTTTTTATGCTACATTACCTCAATTTATCACATTTTGAGTTTTGTTATATATTAACTTAAAATTAAAAGAATGTTTTATTATTATTTTTTTGTAATTAATTTTGTAATTCATTGAAATTTTGAATGATGTCAATTGAAATGAAGAAAACTTCATCATACTTGTCATGAAACACCGTCCAAATAACTAAAATTTTAATATTTTTAATTACTTTATTTTAAAGATTTTTTAATGTTTTATGATATATTTAAATTTGTACCAGATTTCACAGTTGAAGTTGTGGCTTGAGGGCTCCCTAATACCTTTTAGTTGAATTTTCCCATATAATTTATCTAATTCTTTATATTTATTCTTTAAATTGGCTATACTATGAATTTATCTCTAAATCTCCTCTTATGTTAACTTCACATTGCCTTGAATTGGTAACTTTTTATTGCTTCATTATCTCATTTCAGCTTAGATATATATATTTATTTAATATTTGAATATAATTTTTTATTTAATATACTTATTTAGTTTCATAATTAATAGCATTTTAAAACAAGTTCTAATCGAGATGAAACAAATAACATACTCATCTTAACAAGCTCTATCTAATTACATATTAATTTTAATTTTTAAAATATTTTATATTATGATTGCGACAAGCTTTATCAGATATATCATTTTTACTTGATTTAATATCAAGGACGTTGCACTCCATCCCCTTCTCATCTTAGAATGCAACTCTACATTACAGTTTATATCAATTCTTCAAATGTTTACTTTGATTTTGTTACATTATTATGATACTCCACTTTGACTCTTGCATGACCATTAGTTTGCTTTGCTTTTGTTTTCATATATTCCATCAAATTGTATCATTTTATCTTTAATATATTAACAAAATATTAACATAAATTTTTTTTACTATTTTTGTTTGTGTACTTTGATAATCAAAAAACTTCCTAAATGTGATCCAGTGGTAGTGAAAGAAACATCATTGGACTTCTCTCAAGGACCTCTATCTAGTTAAACATTTATTTATTTAAAATCTTTTAGATTTTATTTCTAAAAATTTTTACACATATTGCAAGAGAATTAATTATCAATCTCATTTCAAACACACATTATATGAGTTTGATTATGTTATATTACATCTCCTAAATTTATTTCATTACAATATCAATTCATATTTATATATTATTAAAATAATAAATTTTTTGTTATGATAATTAAATTTTGTAATTAGATGCAATTCTAAATGATGGTTGAATAAGGCAAAAAAACTTTATTTCACCCATTTCAAAGAGCTCTATTCGATTAAATGTTCAATTTAATAAGATTAAATATATTTTTCTATCATTTTTTGCATAATTTATGCATGCTATCATCTATACTAGATTTTTAGGATGGATAATATTACACTCAATCTCCTTAGTACTTTGTGTTCAACTTTTCCATAAAATTTACATAAATCTCTCAAATGTTTTTTCAATTTTGCTATATTATTATGTAACTCAAAATCTATTCTCTCTTAACCTTTAAATACCAATGTTTTGCTGATACTATATTATTGCAAATTATCTTAATTAAGTTTTAATATATATTTCTCATTAATAAAATAATAATTAATTTTTTAATGTATATTTGAGTTGGCAATTTGCATTAGATGCCAGGTTGCGATGAAATAATAATCATTGCTCTTGCCTTGATATGCTTTATCCAATGAAATAATCTTTTTTTATGATAAATAATGTCATTTCTATTTCGAGGATAACACTCTATATCTACTTAGGGTCTAGTTATTCAACATTTGATTATAATTTTTGTCATTCTTTCTTTTTTGATTTGGTTCGGTAATATTATGTTGTATTCCAAATCTCTTATCATATGAATTTACATCACTTTTATTTTGATTAATTACATCACTTCAATTTTATGTTATTTTAGATTTAATATACACTTAATATTAAAATAATAATTTCAATTTATTCATGAATAAATATTTTACTGATTCATTGTAATTCAAAATGAGTTCCAGTCAAGACAGTAAAAGTCTTTGGGCTCTTCATAATGGGCATTGTCAAATTAGTTTTTCATTTGTATATTTTATGATTAATTGTTTTTATTGTTTATGCTTAATTTATAAGCCATCTCAATTTGAATCTCATTTGGCAACTGAGGTTGTTACCCTCAAACTTCTTAGCATCCTAGAGTGAAACATTCTCAAATAATTTCTCGCTTTTTTAGGTTTTTCACTTAGATTTTGTTATATTACCATGTAACTCTAAATCTATACTTATTTGACCTTTAAAGAGCTTTGAATTTAATATATTACATTGCATCAACTTATCTTAGATTATAACATTCTATATAATTTAGCTCATTTCTTCAAATTTTTACTTTATTTGGAAATATTAGAGAAAAACTTCCATGTTGGTCTTCTGTGATATTTAAATCACTTTGATTTGGTTATATTACATTGCTTTAAATTAAGTCATTTTAGTTTTATGTATATTTATTTAATATTTAAATAATAATTAATTATTATTTATGTTTATTCATAATTCATAATTATTATAAACATAGTTTTACAAAGATGAAGCGAGCATCATTCTGCTTATCCTAACAAATTTTATCTTATTAATTGTTGGTCTCTATAATTACAAATGTATTATTTTTATGGTTTTGGAATGGTTTGTGAGTTACCTCAAGTTTTAAATCATTTGATTAACAAAAATGCTATGCTCGATCTCCTGTGTATCTTGGAGTGCATCTTTCAATGCAATACAACTAATTTTTTAAAAACTTTTACTTTAATTTTTTACGTTTCTCTATAACTCCAAATCTTCTCTCATATGACCCTTACATTACATTGATTTAGTAATACTATATTACTTCAATTTATATCATTTTAATTTGAATATATATTTACGTAATTTTAAAATAATATCTTGTTATCAGTTATTTCTATTTAATTTGTTAATTCACAGTAATTCCAAAAAAGGTCTAATTAAGAACAAAGAGTCAAAATTGTACAGGTCCCAAACAGCATTATCCATGTAGATCATAGGTTTTACATTTTTAGGTATTCTATTTTTTGGGATTTCAATATGTTATTCAAGACACTTTGAAACATACCACATTACAGGATCTAAGGTCTCACACTTGATCATTTTAGTATCTTTGAATACAACTTTTACATAAAATGTATATCATTTCTTCAAATTTGTCCCTTTGATTTAGTTATATTACCATGACGCACTAATTCTCCTAATCAATGACCTATATATCACACTGACTTCGTAATATTACACTATTTCAATTTATTTAATTTTAGTTTTAATATATATTTATTTTTATTTAAATAATAATTTATTATTATTTAAGCTTATTAACTTTGGTAATGAGTAGAAATTCCAAAATCGTCAAATGGAGAAGAAACAAACTTTATTACTCATGTCTCAACATACTCTATCTAATTAAACATCTATCTTTATAATTGTAGAAGTTTTTCTTTTTTATAGTTTTTGCACACTTTGAGTTATTTTCAAATAGAATAGAATTTCTAATTGAGAATTTTACACTTGTTCTTCTTTGCATCATGAGATGTAGGTTTCTTGTATAACTAATCTTCTTCACAGTATTGTATTTTATTTATTTTTTTACTATATAATTATAATTCACCTCACTGGTGACCTTTATATCTTCTCAATCTTGTTAAATTTTATCACTTTAATTTTTCTCATATCAACTTTAACATGTATTTACTTAAAATAGAATTATTTATTTATTATTTATATTCTTATATGCCTTGCTAATTTATAATATTTTTAATGGAGGTCTCATAGAGACAAAGTGAAAACCATTCCACTAATCTCAATGAGATTTATCCAACTAAATATCTATGTTTCTAAATATTTTTGTTTTGATAATTTTAGCATACGTTATGAGAAATAATTTTATTTTTACTTGATTCAATAATCAAGGATGTTATACTCGATTTCTTTTGTCTTGAATATCATTTTCTTATATAATTTATCTCTTTTCTTTCGAGTTTCATTTTTTATTTCTCTAGATAACTATGTAAATCTCTTATCATTTATCCTTTAGATCATTATAGTTTTCCTATATTACTTTTTAAAATTTTATTGTATTTATTGCTTTAATATATATTTACTCAAAATTGGAATAATAATTTCTTGTTAGGCATGTTTATGTATTTTGGTACTTTTTATTAAATATCCATTTTAATATTTTTAGAATTTTTTATTTGTTGAATTTAAGCAATCTTTAGAGCATTTTTTTGTACTTCATTTGATGAACAATGATGTTTCACTAGAGCTCCTTTATATCATGATATATGACTTTCTTATGCAACTTATCTCATTTCTCTAAATGAATTCCTTTGATTTTTTTATATTATTATGAAACTCTTATTCCTTCATCATGTGATCTTCATGTCAACATGATTTTTTATAGTATATTGCCTCAACCTATCTTTTTTTATCTTCAACATATACTAATTATTTTTTACTTTTTCTTACCTACTTTGACAATTTGTAGTAATTCCAAATAATGTTTGACCAAAATAAAACAAATGTCATTAGGCTCATCTCAATAAGCTTTATCTAATCAAATATTCATTATTAAAATATCAAATTTTGTAATCTTTTATTTTGTAGTGTTTTGGCACATTTTATGTGCTATTTCAATTTGGACCAGATGTAATGATTGACATCTTTAGTTAAGATCTACTTCGTGTCATTGATTGCAACTTTCCCATAAAGTTTTCTTGTTTTAAAAATTTTTCTTATTAGTTTGGTTAGATTTTTATGAACTATATTTCAAATCTCAGATTACTTTTACATCACTTGGATTCAAATATATTTTATCGCTTCAATATATCTCATTTTAGCTCTGATATATATTTACTTAATATTAAAATATAAATTTATTATTGTTTGTGCTATTTAGATTGGTAATTTTAGTAATTAGAAAGAAAGTCTAATGAAAAAATAAATGATATCAAAATTGTTTCTACATGTTTTATATAATTAGAAATTTATTTCATTTTTAAAAATATTTTATTTCCCTTAATTTTTCTACTCATTATCAGACATTTCTAATTTATACATAATTTGATAACAGAGGATGTTTGACTTGTTGTCCATATCATGATAGAATGTGACTTTCCTCTATAGTTTAACAAATATGTTCAATTGTTTCACTCTAATTTTGTTATTTGCTTATCAAACTATAATTCTCCTAATGTGTAACCATTACATCACATTGATTAGGTTAAATTATAATTACTTTAGTTAATCTTATTTGAGATTTAATATATATTTTCTTTATAATAAAATAATTTTATATTATTGTTCTTGTTTACTTGATAATTCACATTAATTTTAAAAGAGGTCCATTTGAGGTGAAATGAATGTCAATGAAAACATCTTAACAAGCTTAATCTAATTCGTCATACATTTGTAAAAATTGATTTTTATATTTTAAAAAATTGATATAAATGTGAATGAACTCTTTCCAAATAAATATTAAATTTTATATTTTTTAAAAATTTATTTTCTAATATTTTTTGATACTTTTCAAGGAGTTTTCCTCCTAAATTATATGTAAATTAAGAATGTTGCAATTGAACTCATTAGCATCCTAAAATGCATTTTTTCAGTATAATTAGAGTAATTTCTTAAATTATTTTTTTCGTTATGTTATACTTCTATAAAACTCTTAATGTAGTAGTGTTTGACTGTTCTTTTGATATTGATTTTATTATATTACATTACATCATCTTATATCATTTCATATTTAATAAATATTTACTTATAAATGATGTCATACCTTGTAATCATTTCTGCCTATTTACTTTGGTAATGCATAATAATTTTGAATAATGTGCAATTAAGATTGAGCAAACATTAATGAACTCTTCTCAATTAATTTATCCAATTAAATATTTTTTTTTTATTTATTTGAATATTTTCTTTTCTATCACTTTGGCGTTCTTTTTTAGTTGTTTTGATTTATCCCTTATTTAATGATCGAGGATATTACACTTGAATGTTTGATCTGTTGGGAGATGTTTTGCTTAACACCTTTGCCAATGAAGGATGTTATGATCAATCTCCATAGCATTATAGAATGCAACATTCCTTTACAATGTTTTTAATTTCTTCAAATTGTTAGATTTTAATTTTTTAAATTACTATTTAACTCTAAATCTTCTATCATGTGACCTTCACATCTCCTTGATCTAATCATATTGTATTACCTCAATATATCTAATTCCATCTTTAATAAATATTTTCTTAAAATTGAAGAAAACGTTTATTAATTATTTTTTATAATTTAATTTTATAATTTGTAGTAATTTCATATGAGGTTCGATCAAGATGAAAAAAAATATCATGGGCCTCTTCTTAACTAGCTCTATCCAATGAAATATTCATTTATGTAATAGCTTTTTTCTTTTTTACGGTTTTGCCTTCTTTAATGAGACATTTTTTTCACACTTGATTTGATGATAAAGACTATTGCATTAGATCTCCATAGTATCTTCGAGTACTACTGAAGCTCAATTTCCATTGTTTTTATGAATATTTCTTTCATTTTTTATATTATAGTGTTACTACAAATCTCCTATTTTCTGACTTTTTACATCATATTAAAATATAAATTTTTTATTAATTAAGCTCATTTAATTTTCATAATTTGTAATAAATCTAAAATAGATCCACTATAGATAAAAGAGATATTGTTAGACATGTCACAAGCACTATGTAATTAAATATTAATTTTTATTTTTTAAAATATTTTTTAAGGACTTTGTTGTATTTTGTGAAATATTTTAATTTACACTTTATTTAATGGTTTATGACTTTACAACACTTTGATTTGGTTATATTATATTACCTCAATTTATCATAATTAAACTTTAACTTATATTTGTATAATATTAAAAATAATAAATTATTATTATTTATGATTATTTACTTTGATAATTCTTAAAAGTTCTAATCAAGTTTCTATCAAGTTGAAATAAACATTACTGAGCTTGTCTTGACAACATCAATCTAAATAAGTACTCACTTTAATATTTATAAAGTTTTATTTTTTATGGTTTGGGTAAGTCCATGGATAATTTTTATTTATGTCTAATTTGGTTATTGATGTTGTTATAGTCTATCTCCTTAGCATTAGACATGTCCTAATGAGCTCTATCTAATTAAATATTTTTTTTTATTTTTTTCAAATATTTTATTATCAATTATTTTAATATGTTTTATGAAATATTAAATTTTACACATGATTTAACTTTTAAGGATGTTACATTACTTTGATTTCATTAAATGATTTCAATTTAATTTTTTTTGCTTTTATATGTATCTAAAAAATATTAAAGTTTGAAATTATTATTTATTATGTGTATTTACTTTGGTAATTCATAAGAAATCTAATTTAGATCCTATCATGATGAAACAAAAATTGTTGAAGTTATCTCCATGAGCTCAATAAAAAAAAATTCATTTTTATATTTTTAAATGTTTATTTTCTAAGGATTACGATGTTTCATGGTTCATGTCTATTCGCACAAAATTTGGTGGTCATTTGTTATTGCAGTTTATCTCTTTGCCTTAGAATGTATCTTTCTAATATAAGTTTTCTCATCTCTTTAAATGTGTTTTTACTTATATTATTATAGAGCTTTATTTCTCTTCTCATGTAACTTTTATATTATTTTTATTTGATTTTATGACATTCCTTAATTTTATTAAATTAAATTTTGAATATATGTTTACTTAAAATTTGATTAATAATTTTTTAATATTCATAAAATTTTCTAATTCATGGTAATTCAAATTGAGGTATATTGAGAACAAATTAGTGACATTAGTCTCATCTTGCTCTATCAAACTAAATAATCTTTTTAGCATTGTTAAATATTTTATATTCTACAATTTCAATTACTTTTTGGATATTATGATACATACTAAAATTGATGGTTGAAAATGTTGCGCTCAATCTCTTGCGTTTCTTGGCAACTCTCTAATATAATGTGTCTCAATACTTTTATTTTTTTCCTTTAGTTTCTTATATTATAAGGTAACTCGAAATCTGCTCTAATGTGGCTTTTACAATAGTTTGATTTGCTTATATTACATTTCTTCAATTTATATCATTTGAAATTTAACATATATTTACTTTATATTAGAGTAACAGGTTCTTATTGTTTACTCTTGCCAATTTTTGTAGCAGACAACAAATTTAAATGAGGTATGATCATGACAAAACTATCTTTGTTAAACTTATCATTATGAGCTATATTCAATTAAAGGTAGATTTTTATATTTTTTAAAAATTTCTTTTTCTAGTTTTTTGTATATTTTATGAGTTATTTTGACTCACAACGAATATGATGATTGAGAATACAAGAATTCAACTTTCTTGTGATAATTTATCTCATCACAGCTTCAACATATATTCACTAAATATCAAAATAAAAGTAAATTATCGTTTTTACTTGTTTATTTAAAAAATTTGTAATAATGCCAAATAAGGTTCTATTGAGATGAAGCAAACAAAATTGGACTTATATTGACGAGTTCAATTGAAATAATTTTTTTTAATATTTTTAAATATTTTATTTTTTTTTAATCTTTTTGCATGCTTCTTGAGATATTTTGATTCATGGCAGATTTGTTAATTCAAGATGTTTCTCTTGACCTCATTTGTATGTTGGAAAGTAATTTTGTCACACACTTTATCTCATTTCATAAAATCCTTTGATTTAATTTGGTTATATTATTACGTAATTATAAATCTCCTTAAATATGGCTTTTACCTCTTTTTTGTGTGGTTATATTACATTGTTTTAATTTATCTATTTTTAACAATGTTTTTATTTATTATTAAAAAATAATTTCTTTATTTTTTTAATTTTTTTATTTATGTGCATTAATTGCAAAATATTTCCAATCAAGATAAAAATAAAATGTTTGGTCTTATTTAAAATAGCTTTATCAAAATAAATATTCATTTTTATATTTATTGGGATTATTTCTTAATTTTTGACATATTTTACAATACATTTTGATTTATATATAATTTGGAAATTGGTTATGTTAAACTTGATCCCCTTAATATTTTGCAATGCAACCTTCTTGCACAATTTGTCTCCTTTTTTGAAAATGTTTTCTTTGGTTTTGTTATACTTACTATAAAATTCTAATTCTTCTCTCCTATTATATTTTAATATCTTTTGTTTTGTAGTGTTACACCAATTAAATTTATGTAATTATATAATTAATGTATATTTACTTAATATTACATTACTAATTTTTTATTATTATTGCTTATTCACTGTTGTAATTCATAATAATTCCAAACAACATCTAATCAAGATGAGACAAACGTTATTGGACATTTCTCGACTAGCTTTATCTAATTAAATATTCATTTTGAATTTTTTGTTATATTGTTTTCAAGGATTTTGATACATTTTATGAGTTGTTTCATCCTTTTGACTTGGCTATATTATGCCTTTATAATTTATCACATTTCATCATTTTCATATAGTGACATTACTTATTTACTTTGCTAATCAAGAGTAATTCCAATTGAATTCCCAAAGAATAATGCAAATAATGTTGAATTGTTTTTGACAAGTTTAATTCCATTAAATAATTATTTTATTATTTTTTATCTTTTTATTTTTTAAGGTTTAGGCAACTTCATGAATCTTTTCTATGTGTACCTAATTTGGTGGTTGAGGTTATTGCTATCCATCTACTTTGTCTTGTAATTCATTTTTCTTGTACAATTTATCTCATTTCTATAAATATTTTTGTTATATAACTACAAAACTCTAATTCTCTATCATGTGACTTTTACATTTTTGCTCTTACTATATTATATTCCTTTAAATTATTTAATTTAATTTATAATATATGTTTACTTAATATTGAAATAATATTTAGTTATTATTTCTTAAATTTGGTAATCATAGTGAATTGAAATGAGGTCTTATTGAGATTAAATAAACATTATTAGTGATATCTAAATAAGGTTTATCTAATTAAATCATCAGTTTAATATCTTTAAAAATTTTACTTTCTTTAATTTCCACTACTTTAAGAGATACTTTGATTTGCACCTAATTTTATGATCAAGAACATTAAATTGAATCTCTTTATTCTTTCTAAGTTCAAGCTTTCTCTATAACTTATGTCATTTCCTCAAATGTTTTTCTTTTATTTGGCTATGTCGTGATGATCAATGGTAATTTTCTTGATCATCAAATCAGCTACAAATATAATACCCTATAAAGTGTGCCAAATCCTTAGCAAATAAAATATTTAAAAATAAAAACTAAATATTTATTTGGATAGAGCCCATTAAGATTTGACTAATAATGTTACCTTTATTTCAATCAATCCTCTGTTTGAACTACTAAGAATTATCGAAGTAAATTAGCAAAAAAAATAATAAATCATTATTCTAATAATAAGTAAATATATAATAAGGATAAAATAAGTTAAATTGAAGCATTATAATGTATCAAACTCAAAGACACATAATGGTAATACCAAAAGAAATTAAGAGTTACATAATAGTATAACTAAATAGAAATAAAATAGTTGACTAAATATGATAATTGGTGTAGTAAAGATGCATTCTATAATACTCTCAAGTTCAAGTGTGACATCATCAATTATCAAATAAGATATGATTGAAAAGATTTGGTAAGCATACATAAGCCTTAAAAAATGGATTATATAAAAATATAAAAATAAATATTTAATTAAATAGATCTCATTGAGACAATTTTAAAGACTTTACTCTCATGTAAATCTAAACTCATTTAGAAATACTTAGAATTACCATATAAAAACAAGCATTAATAAAAATATATTATTTTTTTAATATTATTTAAATTTATAATGTAGCTGTAGTGTGATAAGTTGAAGTAACGTAATATTTGAAATTCAAAGTAATGTAACGTTAAAAAAGCAATATATCCAAACAAAAAAATTGAAGAAATTATATAAACTTAATGGCAAAGTTTTGTTCAAAGATATTAAGAAGATCGAATCACACTTCGTTAATCATTTGATAAGTACAAATCAAAATGAGTTGTATAGCATACTTAATTGTAAATAAAACATATGAAAAAAATAATTTAATTAGAAAAAGCTCATTAGGGTAAGATTAATAATATTTATTTTGTCTCAATCATATCTCATTAACAATATGTAGAAATTACTAAAGCAAAATACCATAAATTATAAAAAGTTATAATTTTAATATTATATGCATAATTAAGCTAAACTAAGTTAAATTAAAGCAATTTAATATAAACAAATGAAAGTGATGTAAATGTAACATGAGAGAAGATTTAGAGTTTTATAATAATATAACCAAATCTAAGCAAACCTTTTGAAAAAATTAGATAAGCTATATAGGGAAGTAATATTCTAACATAATAAAGAAGCCAAATGTTACATTCTTAGTAATCAAGTGTGGTACAAATCAAAATATCTCATAGCTCATGAAAAAAAATTATATAATATTTAAAGATTAAGTGCAAGCCAAAAAAGTTTATAAAAAATGCCAAAACTCAAGAAAAGATAACATTTAAGAATATTAAAATGACTATTTAATTTGATAGAGCTCTTCAAGAATATTTTCACAACCTTTGCTTTACTTTTATTAGACCTTATTTGGAATTACTATAAATTATAAAATTAAATAAGACAGTATAATAATAAAGTTTTTTTATTTAAAGTAAAAGTATATTAAATTTGGAATGCAATAAATTCCCAAGAATTTAATTAACTAAATAAAAGCAATAATATGCAAATCAAGCAAAAAATTTGAAGAATTAAAATTTTTTACAAAAATGTTGTATTCCAAGATACAAATGTGAGTTAGTGTAATATCATTAAATTTGGTAGAAAGCAAAATGACTTCTAAAGCATGTCAAAATTCTAAAAAATAGAATTTTTTAAAATATAAAAAACAAACTGTCAATGGGATAAAGCTGATTGAAATGACTTCAACAACAATTTCTTTTGTATGTTAAGCAAATATATAGCAAATTTAGAAGTAATATATTGAAGCAAAGTAACATAAAGAAATCAAAGTGACATAAAAATGAAATGATAGAAGACAGAGTTATGTAGTAATACAATGAAAAAAGTTAAGAAATGTGACAAATTCTTTGGGAAAGTTGCAATGAAAGTTGTTTAGGTGATCGAACAAGTAATCCTTTATCATCAAAGCATGCTTAAATAAAAATGTCAAGTAAAGAGTGCTAACTACATAGAAATTAATATTTTTAATGATAAAAAATGATTCTTTATATTGGATATAGCTAATCAAAAGGAATCGAACGATGTTTGTTTCATCTCGATCTACCTCCTTTCGAATTACTCAGAAGAACCAAAGTAAACAAGAATATATATATATATATATATTATGATAAGTATATTTATATTAAAGGTAAAATAAGATAGACTATAGTAATATAATATAACAAAATCAATGCGATGCAAATGTCATAGGAGAAACGATTTAGAGTAACATTGTAATGTAACCAAATCAAAGCAAAATTGAAGATACTTGGTAAATTCTATAAGAATTCTACATTCAATAATAGTAAATAGATTGAGTGTAACATCCTTGGTGATCAAATAAAAAGAACAAACAGAAAAGTCTCAAAAAAATGCCACCACCATAAAAATGGAAATATAAAAAAAAATATACAATTAAATTTTAATGGAAAGAGGGGGTTGAGATGTCTCCAGTATTTTGAAAGATTGTGAATTATGAAAAAATTAATGGTAAAATATTATTTTAACTTTGAATAAACATATATCATTATTGAAATGAGATAAATTAATGTAATGTATTAAACAACTTAAATTAAAAATAAAAGTAACATGGAAGAAGAATTAACATTACATAGAAATAAAACCAAATGAAAATGACACATTTGAAAAAAATTAAAATACAATTTATCAAAAAGTTTCGTATCAAGATACTCAAGACAATAACGGTGAAATCCTCGATCATAAAACTAGGTACTACTTAAAATATCTTATAAAATATGCCATAATACATAAAAAAATTTTAAAAATATGAAAGTTACTATTTATTTGGATTAATCTTTTCAAGATAAGTCCAAAAATATTTGTTTCATCTCGATTAGACTTCATTTTGAAATTACTGTGAATTACCCAATCACATAAGACAAGTTGAAGCATTGTAAAAGTCATATGAGATGAGGCTTAGATTTACATAGAAACGATCCAAACCAATGTTAAAAAGTTATGAAATTGAGATAAATTTTTAAAAAAAGTTACATTCCATCATACCAAAGAGATGGAGTGCAAATCCTTGAACATCAAACCAGGTGCATAATAAAATTTGGTTATTTGAGTAGAGCTTTTCGAGGTAGTTCAATTGACAATTATTTTATCTTAATTCAACATCATTTGGAATTACTATGAATTGTGAAATTAAATAAGTAGCATAATAAATATATTATTTTTTTTAATTTTCATTTGATGTATTTTATATCAGTATGAGATAACTTGAAGGAAAATTATACAAAAGAAATCTACGACATATAATGGTCACCCAAGAGGTGATTTATCGTGAAAATTAATTTAACTAAATGAAATCAAAGAATTTAGAGAAATGAGATAAGTAATGCAAAAACCTTAAGAAATAAAACTTTTGAAAATTTTAAAAGGAATTTTTGATAAGATGGAACATGTTGAGAACACTTTAGTGATGTACATGTTGTCTCAAAAAAACCACATTCAGAATTACTAAAAATTCCAAAAGTATATCATCTTTAATAAAAATCGATTATTATTTCAATATTAAGTATTGCTATGCTAGCCTAAAATAGAATAAATTTAAAAAACATAATTTATTTAAATTAAAATGTTATGATTTAAAGGCTTAACGAGAAGAGGATTAGTGTTATATAGTAATATAACCAAATTAAAGTAAAAACATTGAAATAATAAGAAAAATTATACGACATAGTTGAATTCAAAGATGCCCAATTGGTTAGGTGTAATGTCCTTTATAATTAAAATCATAGGTAAACCACAAAATATTACTTTTGGAAAACTATTTTTTAATATTCATCAGACTAATGCCATTGAAAGAAATCCTACAATTGTGTTGTGTAATTTAAAAGTTTATTTTGGTTATGCCTTTTATCAAAAGTATGGCCATCTTGGTTAACATTACTTTGGATCTCAAAATTTTTATCCTTATGATTTTGTCATTGATGATATCTTGTCATATCCATCCAAGTTGTCTTATGCAAACATGTAATACTGCTTGCCAAGTCAAATTACTAGTTGCATTTGCTGTCTCCTGTGTCTATTAAAAAAATCTCTATTCTAAATGTGCAAATCTTGTATTGCTTTGATCAAATTGTTAATTTGAGTTTCAGTTTGAGTTCTAATGTTTCCAAATGAACACTTAAAATTTCAGATTGTTTCATTTGATTGTCTTGGTAGAATGATAATTTAATATAATTACCAAAGAAAAAAAAATTACAAATTTCTTATGATGTATAAAGGACATTCAAGCAAGTTATGAAGTTATGCAACATAAACTAAGTTCAATTAATTTTTTAAAGGGTTGGATACTAAAATAAAAATTAAGAAAAAAAATTTAATTTAAATTTTATACATGCAATATTCTAAGAGTGTGAAAAGTTGATAAGATGACTAATAAATATAAACTAAATTGAATAATAATTACGTAACAATTTAAATGGCTCATGCACTAAATTTCAAGCAAAACTATTCAATAATTAAATCTTTATTTTACACCAAACAATACACTTTACTAAATAAAATTTGTGTAACTCTGCCTTATAAGTGGCCCTATAATTGGCACATAATCTATTAGAAAAAAAATTTGGCAAGTTGAAAGTGTAGAAAATAATTATAATCTTCTTCCTAAGATATGTTATAGATAAGGCACTTCCATAAAATTTCAATTTTGATTTCTATAAAACAAAAAAAAAATGTAAAATATAGGTATTTGTAATGTTAGAAAATTTGAAGTTTAACTATTAAGATGAACAAATTCATGAAGATCTAACTCTTTATTCCTTGATTTTAGTTTACTCTTCTTAATTTACTTGTTGTAAGTTGATTTCCATTCTGATAAAATCGTTGATATAGTTCCTTATATAGGAACTTGCGATAAAATATTTTTGAAAATACATCTAAAATCAAGATTAAGATCATGTTTTAAAAAGGTTAATTTTAAAAATAGAAATGATGAATTTTTCTCAAGTGCCCATTCAATGCTTAGGCTTTTGCTGCAAAAGCTAATTCCTCATTTAGAGGCATAAAATGTGGTGGGAATGGCTCAGTTTTGTGGTTAACTTTGTTGTACAACACAAAAATCATAAGATGTGGCTAAGAGATTTGCATATAAATTTGTGCAAGGCCTCAAACGTGTTCATGTGCTAGTTTGTAAGGGTATGTAGCAAGCTTAGACTAGAAGAATTATTGAAGAAAACCTTTGAATAAGATGGTTTCCTTTTGTTTGATATCAAAATTTATGGAATAAGGAGACTAAGAACCACCCTTCTATGCAAGTTTCTACTCATTAAGGCATAGGTGGCACTCTTTTAGTATTCAAAGTTCTTTAAGTCTTCAAATTTAGTTAATTCCAAAATTCTTTAGTTATTTGGCTTTGAGGATAATTATAGACTCCACATCAAAATAAAAAAAGAAATATGTACCTAAACATTATCTTTATAAAGATAAGGCACATGATATTTTTAGTCTATTTTCCATCTACGAATAGTAGCCAATTCTTTAACTATAACCACAAACTAAGAAAGAATAAAAACTCATAATAGTAAAATTTTTTTATTTAGTTATTACACAACTCAAAAGTGTAGAAATAAAGTAAGTAAATTAAGTTAAAATGCTATCAAAAAATTAGTGTTTAGCTGTTCTCTTACTTTCATATTGCTGTTTCATGTGAGCTATTGGAATTAGCTTACAGTTTAATTTTTGTTTGTGCTATCTTTAACTATCTTAATCATCCTTTGGCTCATTTGGCTTGTATTGGTAATGTTTTCACAAATGTGAATCATCTACTAATACTTACCTTGCATCACTTTATGACCCATTCAACCCCAACAACAATCAATAAAATTATCGATATTTAACATAATTACGTTCAAAGAAAAGATAATGGTCCTCAATTATTACATTCATACACTATTTTTATACATTTTTAAGTTATCTTTTAAAGATATAGTGCATTAAATAAATTACTTATTTTGTTCTTTTTTCAAATTGGCGGTACTTTTCATGTTAAGAATATTTTTTAAAAATAATTTACGAATCTAGTATTTATTATGTTTGGTATTTCGTTATATTGATGTTTTCTATATGCTTGCAATTTGCAATTTTCAAATTGTTTTTATTTATGACGTTAAGAAAATTTAACTTGTACTATGAAGAAAAAATAGTTAATATTTAGGAGCAGAAAAAGTAAATTATTTTTAATTTTATTATTTTATTTATATATATGTTTTTAAAAACTCTAAGGTTTTTAAAATTTTAATGACTAATTTGTAATATATCTAGTAATTGAAAACTTGTTCATTGTAAATACTATTTAGTGTTTATCTTTCTTATCTAAAATAATTTGTATTTCACCATTATTTTCTTTGCTTGGTTGTAGATTTTTAAGTTTTTTGTTAAACATCATTTCTTTATTTTGAATATTTCTTTCATTCAGTTTTGCAAATTTTTTTGTGAATCACACATAAATTTATTATTTGGGTACTAGTTAAAATTTAATTTTTTAATCAAGAATTTTTGGCTTTTAGTAGCCAATTAGCAATATCATTATTCTATGAAAGACCATCTAATGATACATTTTTTTTAATTCTTATCTTTGTATATAAAATAAATTAGTGTTTCATGTGTGTTTTGGATAGCTCTAGATGTTGTGAATTCTTCACTAATTCTTAATGTAATTGTTTTTCTTTCTTACTATTTTAGGCATTTTATCAAGTTTCCCTACAGCAATGAACAACATCAGTTTTTTTAAATAATTAAATCAAATTTTTAAATTTGTCAAACACAATATTTATATTATTTTTTAGTCTCACTTTCAATTATTAAGAATCTTCGAATTGAAATATTAAAAGTTAGAAAACCTTAATTTAGAATATAATTTTTTAAAATTTTTAACATTTTTTATTTAGATAAGTTATTATTCTATCATTATATAATTTTTTTTAAAATTTTTAACATTTTTTTAGATAAGTTATTATTGTATCATTCAATTACTATGACGCTTTATCTTGATATACTATAAAATAGAAAAAAAAAATTATTCCATGTAAGTTTTCTTTATATAATTCAATTTATTTTGAACATTTAAAAGTTAACTCTTTGTACAACTTTAATATAACGATTTTGCAACAAAGAAATTGATATTATATAAAAAAAATATCATTTTTAGTAAAAATTATATAGAGGCAAATTATGAGTTTTTTTGTATTTTGGTTGATAAATTTATTTTTATTGATACAATTTATATAACGTTTTATAAGTTTCTGGAGAAGTTAAACTTAAAACTTTTCGAAAGTTAGTTTTTTTGCCGATTTTTTTACAAAAATATTTATTTCTTAAAAGAATCTAATTTTTATTCTAACATGTTAAAGGCAAATCAATAATTGCATCTAAACGTGAAGACTATTAATGTTGGTATTTTATAATTTCATTTTCTTACACTTATAATTTTTTTTATTATAAAAATTATTTTTTGAGTTTATTAACTTTGTAGTATATTGCAATTATATTCATTTTAATAGAAATGGCTTTTGCAATCATATTTTTATATATGATTTTATTTGAATTTCAATAACATTTCTTTAAGCTTTCTAAACCTTTTACAAACTAAATAATTTGATAGTTTGTTAAGCGTTTCTTAACCTTTTTGCATGCATTGGCTATTTCAAATTGCTAAATGATTTTAAATTAATTTTTGTTTAAAAATATTTATTTAAGTGAATTTCATGACGCATTTTGTTATTGTTTTTACAAAAGTGAATTTTAGTGTTGTTAAATTGATATGATCAAAGTTGTTTGTTGTAGCTCATAATACTACAATAACATATTGTCAAACTTACAAAAAAACTTTTGGTGGCATATTATACAAAGTTAAATATTTAAAAAAAGGGATTATGTTCACGATTTCAAATGTTTAATGCACTTTCATATATTTTTTTTATGGTAGATAATTGTTATTTATAAGTTTCACATTGTTTAAAATTTTTGGAATTAAATATTAAAAAATATAAAGATTTTTGCATAATTTGTAATCGTATAATAATTTTAATAATTAAAATATTATAAATCTCATGCATAAATAAATGCTACACATTAAATAACTAGCAAAAGGAGTTTAATATAATTAAAAGCTTTCATACTTTTTTAGCTATGTGCGTAGCTTTTGTCAATTAATTTCAAAGTACAGCAAGTATTTTATGATGTAAAATATATGTTGAGCTAATGCATAAGAGAGGACCTAATGAATTATACTTTTAATCATTTTTCTTATTTAAAAATATTTTCCAAAATAAAAATTATTTATTATAAAATTATTGATTAAATAATTTTTTTAAATAAGAATGTATAGAAAGTAAACATTTTATGGCTTTAAAAAAGTTTCAATAAATTATTTTTTGCATGATAAAAATTAAATTCTAAAATCACTTTTATATATGCATTTAAATTAAATATTATTAAATGATAAAAAAATCACTAATAATAAAGGAAACGAAAATGATAATATTGTTTAGGTTATGCAACTTAACATATGCTTAAATTCATCTTCAGTCATCTTGTTCAGGATTCTACTAATAAAATCACTTTTGTGATAATAAGTACACACAACATTTATAGACCACAATTTTAATGTACTTTGTATGGATTTGATAACACAATCTTAATTAGAAAAGCTTACAAAAATAAAATAAAATATAAAATAATATATAGCAAAAATGTTTGACTATTCACTTCTAAAGAAATAGATCGCCCAATTTTATGGATTGCTATGTCTGAATGTGAATGCACCATTGAAAAAATTTATAGTAACCTAAACAACATTGTTTTGAAATATTAAATCAAAATAATTATTCATGTATAATATTGTTAAGAAAGATAAAATCAACATAGATATTATATTAACACAATGTTTTCTAGAGAAACAAAAAACACATAAGGATATAAAAAAATTTGCAAAGAATTCAACAATAAGATGTTAAGTTGAAGAAAAAAATTGAAGAACGAGAGAAAATTAGTCATAAGCTTGGCACTATTAAGGGCATTGAAATCAGAACCTTACTTTGTCATTTGCACCTTTTCTTCCCAAAATATTTCTAGAGTAATGCTAAAATCACCATTCTTCTAACTCCAAAAGCTCCTTTTTTATTGAAATATTTTGTACTAATATAAAATTCTTTTAAATACTTGAAAGGTGATGCAAAAATAGTCATTAGAATTTTGGAATTTTAAATAAATATAACAACTTCCTAGAATAAAAGTTCTATATCAAATTTAAATGGGATTTGATTTAGATCTTTTAATCCAACATTCTTGATGAATAGTTTTTATGAGCTAGAGTGTTATTCACAAATATGAGGACAATCTTAGTCATTTGTTAGAGCTTTATGGATCATTGACTAAATGAAATGCACTATTCATAGATGTGGAGAAGATCTCATCTCTTTGATCAGATTTTTTAAAGTAATGTGAAAGTGACTATTAAAAATGACAGAAGTGATCTCATCTATTCGATCAAGGTTGTTAGATACATGGTAAAATGGAATCCACCATTCACAAAATCAATCACAATCAAGACTATGTGATTAGGAAAATGTTTGTCACCAAGATCGCTATAATCCAACTACCTAGCAAACCCTCTCCATAACTATCCCCCTCATATGCATCTTTCTCCCACTCCAAACACACATATTATCTCCAACTCAACTAGCTAAGTAATTAGACGTGGATGCAATAATAGTGCTGTGGCATATATTTCAATAAGAATACTAAACATTTGTTATCAAGATAGTAATGATAACCATGTAACTATTTAACATATAATGTAATACAACTATGAAGAAATTAATGTATTCAGTAATGTCATATAATGGGGTACCTACTTTCTAGGTTCATTTAAGCATAAATTGGTGCACCACATAATAAAAATACACTAGTAACATAGAACATTGCATGGCTAAAACAACCACCGCTCAGCAAAAATCTATTGTAGCATCTTCTATACCTAGAACATCATGACTCTATTATGATATAGTTAATCTACTCGCTAATATACAACCAATTGTATCGCACACATCCATCACATAAATAAGAACATCTATAATCCGATGTAATGTCCTCAAAATCAAGCCACATAGATTGCCTTTTTGGAGTACAATAACAAAATCGTGCACACCAAAGATCTTAAGGGTACCATAAATAATTTGGCCCATCCATATTTCCTTAGGTTGACCTCACAAATTTGGCACTCCAAAGTCACTTCTAGTCCATTGCATTTCAATCATTTTCTTGTCAACTCTATGATTCTCAAATGATAACTATGTAGGCAATCTTATCTAAATCCTTGGTAACAATGTTATAAATTTGTAGTCAACATGGCCCACCATAATCCAATATTCACACACCAAGTTCCCATTTTTTTCCAAAGACTACTTAAAACCATGTCATGACTGTACATGAATTTTTTTTGTCTCTATAACATAACCTAAAGTATAATTAGGTCTAGATCAACCTATATAAAATTTTATCATCGGTAAGCCCTACTTACTTGTTCATTTGAGATATCCCAAGTATTCTCAAAATTCTAACCCACATATCTAGAAATTCTACAATTTTCTGAAATCCTAAACCAACATGTCCAAGCATCATAAGGTTTCCTTTTTCCCTTAACTAGCTTTTCAAGTTTTGTCCAAGCATTTGTTCTAAACCATTAATAACTATCCTATCTATCTTATGATTTCCTCCAAATATTTGTTTCATAGAAAACATATCATAGAGTACTTGAATCCCTAAAATGAAATATTTTTTGTTATTATAGCTTCTTTAAATCCATATAGGCTTTACTCATAAATAAATTATATAAGGTTAGCACATTTGTTGCCCCACAATAAAGCCATTTCTCTCAAAATTGAGATTTACATTGCCCAATTATTTCTCTAACTTTTTCTTGGTCTATCTTGAGCCACTCTTAATCCTAGTCCACCATCTAAGGTTCCAAACTATTTCCTAAGACCAATAACAATTGATCTCCTGTTCTTGCATTGACTAATTCAATATTTTGTCCAAAACTTAATAAAGCCATTTTATCTACTAATCCCTTTTAATGTTCAATTTAAAGTTTTCTCTTTACCTTATGAACTTAAGAGTTTCTCATGTCAAAAATATTTTCTAAGGTGCCCTCAAAGTTTCATAAAAAATTATATGTTGTTTTTTGTAGCTGTAAGCTTAACTTATTCCTCTCTTTTTGGGTTATATATGACTTTACTAAAATTTAAATTGCAACTCTAAATATATATAAATTTTATATCATATGTTTAATTTTGAACTTTGAATTTTTAAATCTCAAACTCTAAGGTCTTTAAATTTAAAGCTTTAAGGTACTAAGATTTTTGTCCTATCCATTAAATTTAAACTCCTAAGATCTTTAAGTTGTGTCATATATTAATTAGTTCTGACAAATTGCTAACCAATCCTTGGTAGCTAACTCCACAAGGCTTAATTCTTAAATCCTTCTTGTGGAAACCCAAAAAATTTTTGCCAAACCATAACTTCATCAACTTTTGTAATCTTCAAAAGTAAATGAAAAACTATCAAGCCTCATCATAATGAACACAAGAGCCTCTTTGCCTTAGAGGACATATAAAGAAATTTCAAGGGTACCTTACTGCATTGTTACTTTTTCATAGAGCCTAATGACTTAGTGCCAATGATTAACTTAAGGCAACGATCCCTTCTTTCTTATTTGGGTTCATCAATTTAATTTTAATTTTATGAATTAAAGTTTCATGTGTTCATAGTCACACTCATTACATTACCTAATATTCTTACTAACTTTCCATGAAAGGATGGTTGTCATCATGTCATACTTCACTTACAACTTTGAAAAAACAACAAGATTAATGGCAACTCTCATCTTTTAATAAAAAATCATGATCGCATTTTTATTATGATAAATTTTAAGGAATTTATTTATAGTTATGTAAGATTAATCATAAAAAAATTTATTATGGTATGGAGCAAATCATGGTTTACATAAATCCATAATATCCCATGTTATGTCTTACCTTCATCTTAAGCAATAGGCAAATCATATATCAAATTTCATAATGAACAATTGTACCCTTGCCCATAGCATTAGTTGTTTGATGATAACAAAACCACTATGTTAGTTTTTCTAATGGGCATCTCAAGTGGCTTTCATGTCATACATTTGAATCACTTATAGGATCAATAAGTTAAGGAGCTTTAACAATATGAATTGAAGAGCAATTCATGAGTTAAGTTAAAGAGTGCTAGTTGCCAAGCGCTAGTAGTGGTTTAAGTGACATGTCAAGGAGCCATTGATCAAACTCTTGGTAGAGTAGATAATCAGAGAGAGTTAATCTCTAAAATATCTACTAGTTTGATTATCTATAATATTATTTATTTAGTTATGGCATAGTTAGTTTACATAACATTTTTCATATACATGCATTACTATTAATACCTTATGCACTATTATTTTTTTAGTTATAAAAATATTTCCTCTATTATAGCTATAGAAAACTTTAAATGTAATAAATGTTAACAAATAAATAAAATATTATTTTGGATAAGAAAAGAAAATTTTGGTTAAGAATGCAATGCACAGCCAAATAGTATGATTTGGCCAAGTGCCCTACAGATTTGGGCATTAAGCCAAAGGAGCCACTAGTATCAAGACTTAGTGAAACAGAGTTGTTTCAAGCATGAGCCTTAGCCAGACCCTTAGTGGCTCAGGTTAAGTTGAGTAAAGAAATATTTCTTGAACAAATTTTAGCACAATGAATTGAGCGAAACTTGTAAAGTGTCATGTTGTCAGATAGGTCAACTGAAGCCCATATACATATGTATAAGTGACTTGGGTAATGATCTCCATAATACACTATAAAGTAACCCACCCCTTTAAGTTGCTTATATAGGGACATGTTATGAATGTCAAAAAACATATATTAGCTTGGATGTGGGACTAACTATTGGCCTTATTTGCTTCTAAACTACTACGAACTAGTGACATTTGATTGCAAGTTTTCACAATTAAATTATAAGGTTCACATCCCCTTTTGTCAATAGTAGATTCCTTGAATTGTTTGTCTAACAAACCTATTCGAACCGATGAGAACAATTCTACCAGTTTTAGTAGTAATGTTTATATCATTGTCCATGCATAAAACCCAATAACATGGTGAAGATCTTCATTGCATTTTTTAATAGTGTATATCAGTTAGTCATCTATATGTCAAACATGATCAAATAGCTGATATTGTCTCTACTTTGTTAACAGTGTTTTTTCTCTTAACAATTATATTTGCAACCTCTATTCGACATTCTAATTGAGTGGCTCTTGTCTCATTAGGCCAGATAGGACAACAACTATTGTTATTACTTGAAATCAATGTTCTAGAAATGTTATTGTGATTATTTATAACTCCTAAAGGGTAACGACTATTTTTGCATTGCGTTTTTAGCCATTAAAAAATTTCGTTTTAATATAAAATATTTTAATATAAATAAAGGAGCCTTAAGAGTTGGAGAATAGATTATTGTACTTGGCTACATCAATTTTGTTGGAAGAGAAGGAATAAAACACAATATTACCATCAAATTTTGAGACCTTTTTTGGGGCAATGTTTGTGAAAAGTTTTTGCGCTTTCATGCTTCAAGATGCTATTTGATTGCCCATTTTATTGGTGATCTCTTAGCAATAAATTGTTTATTTCCTTGTTTCTTTTCCTTTTTATGTTTTTAAAAAGATCATATTAATGTAAGATCTTTATTGATTCTTTTATTTATAATATCATTAGTGTCTATTGATTAATATTTTAGATTTAGCATTTTAAAACTAATTCTTTTTTGTTGTTCCAACCTTTTTCAAAAGTACTCTCATATTCTAACATCATATTTTTTAGACTTATGTCATATATTATTTTATAAGTGAATACTAAAATATTATGATTCATTATTATTTTGTATTGTGCTTCAATGTTGTAAGTTTTTGTAATCAAAACTTTATCTATGAAACCGTACCTGCTACAGGAAGGGTTGTGGTTTGTAAATGTGGCCCTTTTTGGCTAGATGAGAAGGTGCAATTTTGATAGTGGAATCTTGGTTTGGTAGGCTGACGGTGGGTGTTGGCATAGGTTAGGGAAAACCATCTAAAACTCTATTATCATTTATATTTTTTTGATATTATGTAATTTATGATATATTTCTTATTTAAAAAACATTTAATTAAACACCTACATAAAAGAAATTTTCAAAATAATTTTCATCAATAAAATTTCTTTTTTCTAGTAATATTTTAATTTATAAAAATTATTAAAACAATAATTTTTTTTGTTACTAAATTTTATTTTAATAAATTTTTTTCATAATAGCAAAAAGTTTTAAAGTACAATTCACCCCACCTATCTTGCATTAGTTAGGAAAAGGTTACATCAGGTGATATAAGAGACATGTCACCTCAAGGAAAGAAATTTCTAAGAAAAGTTCCTCTTTTTTTCATTTCTTAAGTGTGGTGAATTGTTTATTATGCTTTTAAATTTATGGTTCCACCTAAGTTTGGAAGTCAAAATTTTGATTTATGAAAAAATAAAAAGCATTTTTTAAAATATTAGTATTTATTTATGATTGTTATTTGAAAACCCTTTCGTTATTTGAAATGATTACAATGAATAATGTCGAACTTTAAGACAAACCAATGCTAAAGAAATAAATAATCTTTATTTTTCTTTATTGCAAGGAATTGGAATCAGTATTTGTCATCTAAAGACTTTTTCAAGGCTGTACAGGAATTAGAGAATTTATATAGCAAACAAACTACTCCTCCTGCGTATGCTAAGAAGAAAATAAGAAATCAAAATAAAAAAGAAAAGCGTTAGAATAAGAGAAAAATTTTATACATCTCAAAAGTAAGCTCATTAACACAAGGTGCATAATAGTTTTCTTCCTATGATAAGAATACTTACAATGTCAGTGATGACGAATTATTTATTTCTTTTGGAGAACTTATAGATGTGGAAAGAAAATTGATTAGGATGTATGGTTGACTTAAAGTGAAATATAAGAAACAGGTCCATCATGTTTTGTTATTAGAAAGACAATGAAATGAGCATAAAGTTAGAAATAAATAGCTTCAAAGTAATTCACTTATAAATGCACGGTAATTAATCAGTGTTTTTATGTTTGTATAAGATTACTAATACTTTTTTCTTATAGAGTTTAATGATTAGCTTTCGCCTATGTGTAAAAATTAATAAATTATTTTTTTAATCTAACCTTTTAAATAAACATTTCATTATAACTTGTATTTATTTGTTTTATAAGGACAAATTATGTAGAAATATTGTTTTGTCCACCCCTTGTTTGTGCATTTTACTTTTACTTTATTTTTTAATGTATTATAAATTGGGCATAAATACTACGAAAAGAAAACATATAATACTTCCCAAGTTTATGGCATAATTATTTGAATTTTATAAATTTAAGGGGACTAAGAATGTTAGGGGAGCATAGGTAAGCCTGCATGACTTATATCTTGTTCTTTTCACTATTTTGTCAATGGTTTTATCATAGTAAAATGTGGGAGGTTGTTGTAGCCTTTGTCATGACACCACTCATTTAATGACAATAAAAATGATTATTTTTGTTTCTCTAATATGTTTCTCAAGTGCCTCTCAAGTCATGGACCTCAAGCTCTTATATGTTTAAATATTCAGAGAGCTTTTGTTATGTGTCTCTTGTAGCAACCCACAAGGGAAGTATTGTTAAGTAGTGTTGGTGGCTATGCTCTAGCTATGACTTAAATGGCATATGAAGGGGGCCATTGAACAAACTCTTGGTGGTGCAACTAATCATCAAGAGTCACCTTACAAAACATCTACTTGTTTGTTAGTTTATGCTATCACGTTTTTACATATGCCATAATTATAGTTATAAACAATCATTCATTCACATGAATTACAATTAATTTCTTACACATTTATCTAGAAGTTACAAAAATTATTTCCTCATTTAGTTGCTATAAAAAGGCTTTAAAAGTAATAAAAGATCGTAGATATATTAAAGAAATATTTGGAAAATAAAACAAATAATGTTGCCTATGAAAGTCATGACATGGCCAAGCCTAAGCCTTAGGTCGAGTGGATCTAACATCTAAGAATTTGACTTGAGCTCTGAGTAAGGAAAGCTAGTGAACTGAGTCAGGTTTGTCCTGAATCTTAGTCAAACCTTTAGCAATGTATGCTAAATAAACTTAAGAAAAAATTTGAAGGCCATTTTAACTATAAAGAGTCTTGTTGAACTCATAAAGTGATAGAATATTACATCAAGGAAGGTCAAACGCATATCAATATTGGTAGGTCACATGGGTCAATACCTCCCAAAGGCACAAAAAAGAAACCAACACCACTTGGTTAACCAATATGCTGAGAGGAAGTATTATAAATGCCAAACTTCATATATGAGCTTGCAATGCAAGACTAAAAATTGGGCTTGTTTGCTTCTGAAGTAGAGTAAACTAGTGTAGTACAATCATGCATCTTCAGAATAGAAAAATTATTATTGCATCCTTTTTTGTGAATAATATATTTCATTTAACAATTCATTTAACAAGCTTGACCTAATAGATAAGTTTAGTTTGGCCATTTGGTACAATAATTTTCAACTTATTGACCATCTATAAAACATCGTCAAATTGTTGACATCATCTCCAAGTTTATGAATAGTGCATATCAATTAGTCATCCACACTTACAACTCGATCGAATGGCTAAGATCATCTCTACATTGGCTAATAGTCCTCTTTAACATTAACAATAGATATGGACCATTTTTTCAGCATTTTAATCAAGTGACTCCTATATTTTCACACCAAATATAATGACAATCGTTGTTCCTACTCATAATTAGTATTTTAGAAAGTTGTTTATGTTTGTTTATAACTCAAAAATCCTTATGCCTTTTTGGGTGACCTTTTTAGCCTTTAAAAATATTCCATTTTAATTTAAAATATTCTAATATAAATAACGGAGCCATAGAAGAGAAAAAATGATTTTATCTTATTACATCAATATTTTATGAAGAGGAGCAAAATTGAAAATTACAATCAATTTTGATGCTTTTACTAAATATGTGATCATCACAAATTTTCCCTCTTTCTTTAGCGTTCCTTTTGACTGCACATCTCACTCGTGACCACTTTATAATTAATTACTTATATCATTATTCTGTCTTTAGTTTTTTTAAAAGATATTACTAATGAATGCAACATCCTTCTTCATTCCATTTTTCTTAGCAACATTATAGTGTAATTACAAATATTTTGGAATTAATATTTAAAACTAAGTTCATTAGGTTGTTCCAACTTTTTCATAAGCACACTCATATTGCAATATCATAATTCATAAACTTGTGCCATACATGCCTTTATATTTGAGTAATGAAAAATTATGATGAATTATTTTCTTTATATTGTTCTAAAATATTATACATTTTTATATCTATAGTAGTGTTAGTGAACCCCCACTAGCTACAACAAAATGTGTAGTGTTTAAATGTTACTTGTATTTCGTACAGTGAAAGTGAGTGATTATGATAAAGGAACTCTGGTAGGCTTGACAGGGGTGAATATGGGCATAAGATAATACAAACTATTTAAAAATGTTTTGTTATTTTTATTTTCTTTTTTGTTGTATAATTTATTACTTTTTAATATTTATTATTATTTAATTCAAATCACATTGGAAAGAAAATTTCAACATTATTTTTATTAAGTAAAAAATATTTTATTAAAAATATTTTAAAAACATTAAATTCCTTTTTTCATTTTATATTTTTATTTAGTAAAATTATTAAATAAATTCTTTTATAATTATCATATTTAAATTAGAAAATAGGATTTTAAAATAGAAAAAAGTTTAAAAGCATAATTGAACCTCTCAGCTCTCTCTTGTAGATTGTGAGCCAAAGATTACATCAAAAACAGTCCTAGGATTATAAAAATGCCATATTAAAGATCAAAATTTTTTATGCATTTATAGATAACGAACCAAATTCATACTTTGCAAAATATAAAAAATGACTTAAAGTCTATATAAAATATGGCGTATTATCCATTAAAGAGCAATACATTTAGTTCAAGTCAATATGCTTGTTGATTGAGAGTATGATATGTGAACTGAATTAATTTAAAAGCTTTTCATTCTAATTGTATATGTATTACGTTTAGTTAAACTTAATAAGCATGTAGATTTAGAGCATTGTAGGTATTGTTAAAGTTTTATTTCAAAGCGTTCATTCTAATTCTATCGTACATGCAATTAAATTTTTTTCAACATTAGCAAAATGGATAGTGTGTAAAGTGCATAACATGAACCCAAGATGTTCATTCAATATATGATGATTTATACATAATACAAATCATTAATTTTGTTGTTGGTCCTATATCGTTAGCCAAACTAGAGGATTCATATGATACATTTTATTTAATATACAGTATATAAACAAATAATAGTACTTAACAAAACATGTAATGCTTCGAATATTGGGAATATTTTGTTCATTTTCAATGGGTAATGACTAGTATGAGAAGATTTTACGTTATTGAAAAACATCCATTAAAGAGTCATTCGTGTGTTTTTTAGCCATTGAAAGCCATCCAAAACATTATGGAAGGTTCCAAAAATTTATGTCTTTTGATTCAACCATCTCTTCCATTGACAACTACAATTCTAACATAATTTATCATGCAAACATTGTTTCTAGAGACACTATTATACAAAAGTTCCTTATGATGACTCACACAATTGTTAATCAATAAGACATTTGGGAGAAAAAGGTTCATACCATCATCCTTCATTATTTAAATGGCATTTTGTGGCATTGGAAATACAAAATACAAATTTTATTTAATAGATAGTTATTGATTTACGACATATCATTGATAATGCTTTTTAATGTCCATCTAAAATAGTTAATAATGGAATTATTGAAAGGGAATTACATGAACACACCCCATAAGAAAAACATAGAGATCTACTTAGTGCTAAACTTGGCATATCACATATTATTGTCACTTCATAAGTAATTTTAATAGGATTGTGAACCATAAGCTTCCCATAAACTTTGTGGAAAGCGTGATGATAGCTATAGAGGTGTCACTAAAGTTAAAGCACATAACATTAATTTGCATATGCATTAGTATGAGATATTTTGGGTAATGAAGGAGAACAACAAATAAAGTAATTCTAGATTTACAAAATGGGTTAATGGTTTCAAAAGTTTTGGTAAAGTATCCAGTAATGTCAAGCAAATGATTAAGCTACTTGAAATGATTATTAAAGTGTTTTATTTTTCTATGACCATAATTAATGCCTCTAAGAACCTTAATTTCTTGTAGCAGATGAGCCACTTGGTCATGTCATAACTAATGTGATAGCAATCACAACAGAAAAGAGATGACAACAAGTGCTGAAGGAGAAAGAAGACTTGGCATTAAGGGCGACTACATCTTATTTTGAAGATAAATAATCAAGTAATATGGAGCTAGGACTCCTTTCTAGAAGTTTATCCCAAATAGTTCAAAACTTAGCAAATGAAAAGCTAAAAAATAGAAAAAAAAAGTTGAGCAAAAGAAAGAAATTCAAAAAAAAATTTAGATACACTTCTACGAATTCAGAAAATTCAAAAAGATGAGAAGTTGGCCATTATCTCCACTTTGAATTATTCAAATCAACATCAAAAGATTTAAATAATTTGGGGAATGATGAAGAGATAAATTTTTTTCTCATAGAAAAGCATGGATCATTCCGTTGAAGTGAAGGAAATGGGGAAGAAGAGAATGTGTTGTATGCAAAGCAATTAGAGATCTATGAGTGATAATGATGAGCAAAGTAAAATATTTGATTACGAATTAGAAAGTAACTTCATTGAGTAGTCAACTCTTTAAAGAAATTTTTAAAAAATGTAAATTTTAAAAAAAAAGTATATTGTTTATATGAAGAGTTGAAGAAAAGGAAAAGCAAGATACTTAAATGTATTTAAAATCACAAGACATAAACTTGCATTATATATTAGCATGAATGTGAAAGAAATAATAATATTTTTAAAGTTCAAAATTTTTGTTTCAAATGCTTTTGCTTAAAATCATGTTCATAGAAAATTTTCTTTCCAATGTAATAAGTTCATGGATATTGAAAATTCTTGAAGTGCATCATCACTTATCATCACAACATGAACTCTTAGCACACAACATATATTTTGATAGACAACATTAAAGCAAAATATGACTAGAAATTTTTAAACACTTTGTACAAGTTTTGTCATTAAAAATCCATTATTGTTTCAAAACCTTTGCTCCAAATTCTTAAGAATATCTGCATGCTTCACTCAGTATAACTAGAAATTAAGAGAACTCATTGTAGATGCATGTTGAATATTTTTACTACAATTATAGATTTTAATTTAGATTTTAAATTAAATTTTAATGCAGTTTATAAATAGTTCTTTTATAAATATAAAGGAAATAAAAAGTGAACCCTCTTATTCTATTACAAAGTTGTATTTTGTTTACATTTATAGCAACTGGAAAATCTACAACAAGTGTCATACTTTCTACGTATGTGTACATGAATATAAGGAAATCATGGAAGAAAAACTTGATCCAAACAATTTGTATCTTGAACTTTTGGTACTACACTTTTTATAATTTAAATAAATGGAAAATAAAACTCTTACTCTTTTGATGCATGACATAAAGTGGTAAAGGTACTCTAATTTTTCCTATTACTCTTATTTCATGAATTTATTGAGGAGCAAAGTAGTTAAAGAAAAAAACAAATGAACTGATCTACAATGATTATAAGAAACTTTGGTTAACATGGATGAAGTGCCTACCAAAAAAGAAAAACAAGGAAATAATAGCTACTTGGAGGGATTCTAATCATAATGAGTCATCAACTTCGTCAATGAGTGATGATGTGGTGAACTCTTCCTAGTGGAATTAGACCACAAGTCTAAAAGAGTTGACATACATAGTTAATCTTTCATATGATGTACTTGAAAACAATCTTCAAGAGTTGTATTTTGCCTTCTAAAATTTAAGAAAAGTATGACTTTTTAAAAGAAAAATGCAATTTTAAATTCAGGAGCTTCTTTCTCATTAGCACGTACCTTACCAACAAACACTATATATTTTTCCCTATGCTAACATATAAATGATTTCAAAGAATCCTTAAAAAAAATATGAGATTTAATTTGAAATGTAAACCATAAATCTCTAAAAAATACATGTCTTTAGTGCACACAATATTGTCTGAAAAACTTTTCTACCAAGCAATCACATGAGAAATGGTAGAGGTTTTCTTTTTCATAAACATAACAGAGTGTCCTTACATCACTAGTGCATAAATGAGAAATAAGAAAACCTCACTATTTTATATCCAAAACTAGAAGATGTAATATGTAATTTTATAATATGAAAGTAATTTAACAAATTACGATAAGAATCCCGATAACAAAAGAAAAAATGATAAAAAAATAGAAAGTAAAATAAAAAATAATAAAACCTGTAAAGAAAGATAAATAAATGCCAACACATGAAAGATAAATAAATTCCTAAATAATATTTGATAGCTATTGAAAATGAAATTATTTCAATGTTGATAATTTTTTTTGATAGCTTGTCGAACATTACCTTTTTAATCTTACCTCTAGCCACTGCTTTAGTGGTGCACCAAGTTGTGCATCCTTAGGACATGCAAATAATATCAAAAAAAATGGTGTAAGTCATTACATAAGGGAATACAAGTGCAGGGTCATGCCACAAGTTTGGATATTAGTGTAAAAAACAAACCAAAGAAAATTTCCACTTCACAAAATAACTCAATATGGATCCTACATGAAATGGTTTGATGAATTAAATGTATGAATCATATCATTTTGTTTCCATTGTGACAAAGTTTTCTTGGGTTGTCATTTTTTTATTTACTTTATATAATTACTAAGAACAATCAAGCATATGCATGTCATTGGAGATAGTACATCCAATCATATTAAAAAGAACATTTTTAACTATAATCTAATTAAAAGTTCACTAAAATAAGAAAATTTTACTATGAAATGTTTTGAATGCCTATCCTCAAGCATTCAATCCGTGATTAATAAATTAAGAAGATGCATAGCTTAACTCTGTAGTTTTCTTACCTCAGTTTAACTTTTCATTTCCCTTCTCAGATATTTCTTATTATTTCAAAAATCTTATTCATAGCTTACACAGATTAGATTTTTTTCATGAATCTACCACAAGTTTTTAATTAAAAACAATATATTTCTTCTCTATTTCTCTCTAGCATATACCAAGATTTAATCTCATTGTCTTACTAATTTAGAGGTATTAATCAAAAGGAAAAATTTTGTATTGGAACATTTATTGACCCAAAACGCCAAATTTTCAAAATCATTAAATGATTAAGTGTTCATTTGATAAAAATTAAACACCTATAGTTTATATGATATCAATTTTTTATTTCTCTATATGTCATTGTCAGAGAATTTAATGCGTTTCTTAAGCCATTTGAAACCTATCAAATCTTTATTAAACACTAATTTGTACATGGTAGAGACTTTAGAGAAAAACTATTAATAGTGTTGAACCATAAGAAATTTTGAATGAATAATTTAATCTTAATAAAATGATAATATTACATAAACTTCTCCAACGTCCTTATAGTTTGCTTTGATCATTCGACCAATTGATTAGATCATCAAACAGATATGTGGATTGAAAACTTTTTTCTATATATTTGTTTGAATAAATCCCAATTACTATTTCTTGTGTTCCCACCAAACACAATAGGGAAATTGCCCTATAATGAAACTCTTTTCATACCACTAACGAACTTAATTTGAAAATTTAATAAATCTTCTCAAAATAATAAAAATTTCAAATAGAAGCCTCAACTTTTTAATTTCTAAGAATTATTTTCCAACCTTTGCATGTAAAGTTTGTCCCCTATACCTTCCTCAAAATTGTTTACCAGTTTTATTCATTTTTGTGTCTTTTAATGAGCAAGTTCATTATCAATCACATCTTGTTCCCCATTTAAAATATTTTTGATTTATCTTTCCCTTCTACTATATATATATATATAAGGTGTTTATTTTTTAAATAAAAAACTTAAAAGAATTAAATTATTTTGATTTCAAGTCTAAATATCTTATCACACATACTAGATAACATTTATACTTCACTGCTAAAAAAACACTCCATTTCATCCAAAGTTTGTAAATATTGATTTATATAATTTTAAATATTTTTTCAAGGATTTTTTCTTTCTTTAAGCTACATTTTGATCAATAACTTTTTAATTGTTGAGGTTTCTAAACTTAATCTCCTTCATAACTTGGACCATAACTTTCTTAAACAATTTATGTCGTTTCTTTTTATTTTTTTAAATTCATTATACTACTATGTAATTAGAAAATTATTTTTCATTATTTGTTCAATTTTAATTTGAAAAATTGTCAAAACTTTAAATGAGGTCACATCATGGTTAAATAAAAATCATTTGACCCACCTTGAGAAGTTCTATCATTTATTTATACATTTTTAAGTATTTTATTTTTAATGGTTTAGTATGCTTTGCTAGAGATTTTAATTCTCACTTAATTTGATGAATAAGGATGCTATAATCAAAGTCATAAGTGTCTTAGAAAACTTTTTTCCAAAAGACATTATCTCCTTTTCTCAAATTTTTTTTCTTTGATTTACCTGTATTGCTATGTAGCTATAGAACTACTTGTGTAACATTTGCATTACATTTATGCTATATTATATTAATTTTTTATTTCTTATTTTTATTTATTTTGGTAATTCATAATAATTCTAAATAAGCTCAAACTTAAACAAAACAAGTGTCATTTGACTTTTTTTGGATAGTAGTTATCTAAAAAATTATTATTTACACAGTTTGAGATATTTTGACTTACAATTTATTTGATGATCATTTTTATTATTTGTAGTGATTCCATTTGATGTTGATCAAGATTAAATAAATGTTGTTTGCCTCATTCAAATAAGCTTTGTCTAATTAAATATTCATTTTGTATATTTTAAATTATTTTTGTTTTTAGGGTTTTGACTTGATTTACTAAATATATTGATTCATACCAACTTTGAACTTCGAGGATGTCACAGTATGTCTCAATATAGCATTGGAATGTAACTTTTGATAATTATACCATTTCTTGCAGCTTTTCCCCTTGGGTTGGTTGTATTACCATGTACCTTTAAATTTCCACAACAAGCCACCGTTGCACTACTTTTATTTAATTATATTGCTTCGCTTCAATTTAGCTCACATCGTTTTAATTTATATTTACTTAATATTAAAAAAATAGATTTATTATTAATTATATTTATTTAGTTTGACTATTTATGGTAATTAAAAATTAGATTAATATAGAAGAAACAAATATTGCAAGACTGATCTCGATGAGCTTTATTCAATAGGTTATAAATTTTTAAATATTTTATTTTGTAGGATTTTTGCATACATGCAGGGTATTTTTATTCATGCATGACTTGACAATTGAATCTGTTATAGTCCATATCTTTAGTCTTTTACAATACAATATTCTGATATAGCATATCTCATTTCTTTAATAATTTTACTTTAAATTTGTTACATCACTGTCTAACTTTTAATTTGCCTCAATTTTTCTCATTTAAGGTTTAATATATGTTTTCTAAATTTGATGATAATAATTTTTTTTGGAAATTCTTATTCATTTTGATAATTAATTGTAATTACATATAACAGCTAATCAAGATGTAGCAAATGTGGTTGGACTTAACTCAATGAGCACTATCAAATTAAAAATTCATTTACAAATATATATAATACATATGTACATATACATATACATAAACATACACACACACACACACACACACTCACACACATACACACACACACACACACACACACACACAGATATATATATATATAGTAGTTTGGCATTTTTTTACAATGTACTTCATTTTGCACATGACTTGACAAAAGAGGATTTTATGGTTGATTTCATAGTACTTCAGTGCAAAGCTTTCCTAAAAAGGTTATGTTAAATTTTCACATTTGTTTGCATTTATTTTCTTATATTGTTATGTGATTGTAAATCTCATCTTGTTTAACATTTAAATGTCCTTTCTTTAGTTACATTACAATGCTTAAAGTAATCTTAATTTACCTTAAATAAAGATTTACTTAATATTAAAATGAAAATTTATTTTATTATTATTTATTTAATTAGATAGAGCTTCTCAAGTTGAGATTTATGACCATTGTTTCATCTTGATTAGTCCCAATTTATAATTACTATAAATTATAGAAGTCATAGAGAACAATTAATAATAGATTAGTTTTTTTGCATGATGTAAGTACAGTTTAAAGTACAAACTTGATAAATTAAAAAAAAATAATATAACAAAATAAAATTGATTTAAAGATCACATGTAAAGAGATTTAGAGCTACATGGAAATATAACAAAATCAATTTGAAATATTTCAAAAGATTAGTTAACTTATATGAGAATGTTTCTTTGCAAAATATTGAATATTTAATTAGATGAAGTGCATTGGGATGACTTGAATAAAATTTGCTTCATCTCTATTTATCCTCATTTGAAATTACAAAGATTTACCAATAAAAATTACTTTAAATAAAAATAAATTCAAATTTTTAATATTAAGTTTTGTAAATTGAAACTTAATTAAAATAAATAAAAAAAATCAAATATTATTAAATCAAATGAATGTAAAGGTCAAATGGGAGATGTTTAGAGTTAAATAGCTGGTTAACCAAATCAAAGAAAAAAACTTAATAGATGAGATTAAGTTTAGGCAAATGTTACATTCCAAGTTACTAAAGAGATAGAGTATGAATTAAAATACTTCATAAAGTGTGCCAAGGCCCATGAAAATAAAGAATTAATAAAAGTATAAATGAGTTTTTAATTGTGTCGTGCTCATCAAGAAGAGTCCAATGATTTTTGTGTTATCTTGATTGGACTTTGATTGGAATTACTACAGGTAAAAAGGTATATAGAAATAAATAACAACCAATAAATTTTTAAATACAGAGAAAATATATAATCAAGCTGAAATGAGATAATTTGAAGCAATGTAGTATAATCAAATCAAAGCGATGAAAATGTCACTTATGTAGAGATGTAAAGTTAAATCATAATATATCTAAGTACAAATAAATTGGAGTAAATGAGTTAAATTGTCTTCAAAAGTGTTGCATTTAAAGATACTAAGAAGATTGAGTGTTAACATCCATGTTTGTCAAATTCAATACAAATAAAAGTCTTTTAAAGCATTCCACAGTCTTAGAAAATAAAATATTTAAAAAAATATAGAAATAAATGTTTAATTAGGTAGCCCTTATCAAGATGAATACAACAATATATCTTATTCATAAATTAAACAATATTTGGATTTTTTTTAATTACCAAATTAAATAATCTTAAACATTATTAAATTATTATTTCGATTTTAAGTAAATATTTATTAGAGCTAAAATGAGAAATTTAAAAGATATATTCCAACAAAAAATGTATTCCAATATCCTAAAGAGATCAAGTGTAATATAATTGATTATTAAATCATGCATGAATTGAAATATTTTATAAACCAATGATTTAGAAATAAAATAATTAAAAATATAGAAATAAAATGCTTAATTGGATAAAAATTATCATAACAAGTTTAATGATTTTGTTTCGTTTAGATCTACACTAGTTATGAAATTTTGTGAATTACAAAAAATAAGTCATAATTAATAATAAATTATTGTTTTATTATTACAAGATACATATTAAAGCTAAAATAAGATTAATTGAAAAAATATAATGTAACCAAAACAAAGAAATGTAATGATAACACAAAAGGAGATGTTGACTTACATTGTAATATATTCAAATCAAAGAAAAATTTTGAATAAATGAGATAATTATATTAGAAAGTTGCATTATAAGATACTAAAGAGATCATGCATAATATACTTAAGTATAAAATTATCTGTGAATATAAATCTCTCATAAGCCATACTAAAAACCATGAAAATAATATATTTTAAAAATAAAATAATTAAATATTTAATGGATAGAGCTCGTTATGATTTGTGGAACTACGTTTGTTTCTTGTCGTTTAAACCATGTTTGGAATTACTAGGAATTACGAAAGTGAATTGTCTTAAATAAAAATAATTATAATTTTAATATTAACTAAATATATATTAAACTTGAAGTCACATAAATTTAAATAATGTAAATTAGAAAAAAAACAAAATGTTGTAAATGTCATAGGAGGAGAGATTTAGAACTTGATAGTAATATAACTAAATAAATGGAGAAACTCTAAAGAAATGAGACAAATTCTATGGCATAATTGCATTTTGTGATACGCAAATGTCCTAAAGTAAAATCCTTAATCACCATATTAAGTATGAATCAAAATGTCTTGTAATGCTTACCAAGCCCATTCAAATTAAAAATATTTAAAAGCACAAACCTAAATATATGATTGGGTAGAGTTGGTTGAGTTGTTCAATGATGCTTGTTATGCCTTGATGAGACCTTGTTTGGAATTACTATTAATTACCAAAGTACATAATAATAATTAATAATAAATTATTCTTTTTATATATTTAACAGCAAAAATTACATAAATTAAAGAAATATAATATAGCAAACTAATAATATAATTTATAAGAAAAGATTTAGAGTTACATAATAATAAAACCAAAGAAAAAGAAAAAATATCAAACATGAGACATTGAGTGGAATACTTGCATTCAAGATATTAAGAAGGTTGAGTGTAATGTCTTCAATTATCAAATTTTGTATGAATCACAACTCGTAAAGGTATTTCATTTCATAGAGTTGATCAAGATGAATATAAAGACTTTTGTTTCATGTACATCAGACCTAATTTAGATTTGTAATAACTTACTAAGTAAACAAATATAAATAGCAATAAACTATTATTTTAATATTAAGAAAATGTCACATGACATGAGATTTTATTTACATAGTAATATAATAAAATAAAAGTGGAAGCTTTGAGATAAATTGTATAGTATAGCTCCATTCCAATAAACAAAGGAAATCGAGTGTGATAACCTTGATCAGGAAATCTTGATGCAAATAAAATTTTCTAGCAAAACTTGCCAAAACCATAAACAATAAAATATTTTAAAAATATAAAAATGATATGTAATTGAGTAACAATCATCAAGATAAATCCAACAAAGTTAATCTTGTCTCCATCAAATCTATTTTTGAATTTATGCGAATTGCCAAAATCCATAAAATTAAGAAATTAAAATTTTAATAGTAATTAAGTATATATTAAAAATTAAAATTAAATAAATTTATGCAACATAATATATCAAAAACAAAGTTATGTAAACCAAACCTAAGAAGATTATGAGTTGCATAAAAAAATGAAAACAATAGGGAAAATTTTGAAGAAATATGTTTAATAATTTAGGAATGTTCCAATCAATGATACCATAGGGATTGAGTGAAACAGCATCGATGGTCAAATCAATTATAAATCAAATTTCTTGTCAATTATGTGAAAACCATGGAATATAAAATACATAAAAATATGGAAATGAATATTTATTCTGATATAGCCTACTGAGACAAATACATTGACAATTGCTTCATGTCACTCTAATCTTAATTTGAATTACAATCGTTTTCCAAAAGAAATAAGTAAAAATAATAATAAATTATTAATGAAAAATTTAGTAAACATATATTAAAGTTGAACTATGATAAATTTAAGAAATGTAAATTAACTAAATCAAAAAAATGAAATTATCACATAAGAGGAGATTTACAATTAGACAGTAGCATAACATAATAAAAAAAAATCTAAAAAAAGGAGATAAAGGCTATGGGAAAGTTATAAAATAAGATATTAAAGAAATCGAGCATAACATCATCCATCACCAAATCTTATCCAAATAAAAATTTCTTATTAAGAATGCCAAACTAATAAAAAATAAAATATTTACAAATATTCAAATGAATATTAATTCAACGGAGCTCGTTGGGATCACGCAAATGACTTTTTCAACATCTTAATTAAACCCCCTTTGGAATTATTGTGGAAAAAATAAAATTTTTATTTTAATATTGAGAAAATATATAATAAAGCAAAAATTAAATTAAATGAAAACAACATACGATAACCAAATCAAAGCAGTGCAAATGTCGTGTGAGAGATGATGTAGAGTTTCATAATATTATAAACAAATCAAAGAAAAAATTGAAAGAATTGAGATCACCTTTTTTTAAAATATTTTTTAGATAGTAAAATGTTCGAATATAACATCCTCAATCTCCAAATCATGTATGAATCAAAATATCTTTGAACGTGTACAAAAAATATTACAAAATAAAAAATTAAAAGTATAAAAATGAATATTTAATTTGGTGGAGCTTATCGAGACGTGCCCATTGACATTTATGTCATCTCTATTACACATCGTCTTCAATTAAGACAAATTATCAAAGTAAAAATCTTAAAAAATAATATATTATTATTTTAATTTTAAGCATGTATATAATAAAGTAGAAATAGTATTGGTTGAATTAATGTAATTTAATCCAATATAATAAATGTAAAGGTTAGAAAAAAGAGGAATTAATGTTTCATATTTATATAAGCAAATAAAAAATAATTGAAGAAAGAAGATAATTTACATGAGGAAGCTACATTCTAAGATAATAAAAGATCTTGCATAATATCTTTAACCATCAAAACTTGGATGAATCAAAATGTCCCATAAAGTCTACCAAAATAAAAGATTAAATAAAATATTTTAGATATAAAAAATAAATATTTAATTAGTTAGTACTCATTATGACAAGTCCAATGTTGTTTTATTTTTCTCCAAAAACATAATTTGAATTTACTATGAATAATCAATGAGAATAAACATAAAGAACCATAATTTTTTTAATTTTTAATATTAAGTAGATATATATTAATGCTAAAATGATATAAATTATTTTAAAGTAATATAACCAAATCAAATCAAAATAAAGGACATACAATAGAAATATAACCAAAGCAAACATCAAACTTTGAAAAAATGAGACAACTTGAACGACAAAGTGCATTCAAAGATAATATGGAGATAAAGTATATCATCCATGATCTTCAAATTATTTATGAACAAAAATATCTCATAATACATGCCAAACTCTTAGAAAATAAAATATTTGAAAAATAAAAAATATATATTTGTTGTTAAAAAGGACACTTTAAGATTAGTTTAATGATATCTTTTTCATCTTGATAGAGCCACTATTACAATTTCTAGAAAATAAAAATAAATTATTTTAAAGAATAATAATTTATTATTTTAATATTAAATAAATTTATATTAAATCCTAAATGAGATAAATTAAAGAATTGTAATGTAACCAATTCATAGCAAAATAAAGGCCAAATGTGAGGAGGTTTCGTTTTTTCTAGAAAAATAAACGAATAAAAAAATTGAAGGAATAAGATAAGTTATGTGGGAAAATTATATTATATTATACTAACAAGATTGAGCATACACTCCTTGATAAAAAATTTGATTAGAATAAAAATGAATCATAAAGTGTGTTAAAATCCTAAAAATAGATAATAAAATGTGTGCTTCTCATGATGTATGAAGATGACATTTGTAATTTGAGAGTACAACCATTACCAAATTGAACTAGATATCAAAGTTCTACATTATAGAATGACGATGATCTATCTATGTTCATGCCAGTATGATTCACTTATAAGCAAGACTTAGAATGAATCAAACATATAGCTATCGTTCTATAATAATTATGTTGTTTGTGTGCAACTATTATATTAATAATGGGTATGTAGAATTGCTACATCATTGTACATTGGATTAATCTTATATGAACATAACATACAAAATTTTTTCAAGAGCTTGATACTTGCTTAAGTAAAACATCTGATTCACTGTGGCATGCACCATGCCACACATCCCCTTTGTAGATTACATAATGTGACAATTCCATCAAGGAAGAATGAAAGTCTCCTAATAACGCACATTATCCTAGCACCAACAACCTATAGTGCTAGAAATCATTAAAACATTACACTTTGTAGGTCCCACCAATCATGCACATATGTTGCCTCCAGGCATGAATTGGCTGCAGTGCATGTACAATGCCCTATCACATGTGTAGCTATTATAAAATGAGCATATGGCTATAAGCCAACATGTAAAAACCCCTATTGCATATTACACCATTGAAGTTCAATTTTGTTATGAGTCGCATCATGTTGCACATTAACCCATGCAAATGACATATTATGACACTATGTTAATGAAAAATGCAAGTCTTCTATTAAAAATCACCTTATCAAAGCATCAGTAGCCCATAGTGCCAACAATTCTAGGAAAGATTACACTTTGCTGTCCCCATAAGTCGATTTCAAAGGATGTCATAGGGTGTCCATGGACTAGATGCCAACCATGTAATTATAGTAGCATGAAGGTAGAGCTACAACTAAATAATCAAAAACCCTAGCACATATTGCACCATCCAAGTTTTGCTTTACTACGAGTCACACTTCAGCATACAAAGCTCCTTGTAGATTGCAAATTAAGATAATTCTATCAAAGAAGGAGGCAAGTCCCTTAATAGAGCTACTTCACATCCATTCCCAAGCAATAAAAATGGATGAATAAGGCAAAAAAAAGGTGACACTTTTTGTCACTCACATAGAACCATTATTGGTATCGCTTTAATAAAGGAAGTGATAAAGAGAGAAAGCTTTTTTAAACCTCTGTCACATCTTTGGAAATGTAAGGATGAATCTACTATGTCATAAGATTGGATCTCATTAGATAATAGTAATTTTTAGAGATGGCAAAGTGTTATAACTCCCATATTGCATGATCCAAATTCTACAATAGCAAATGTAAGGCATTTCAACCATTTACCTAAGAAACACTCCAAAGGGCATAATTAAATTATGTAGTACCATTCAAAGTTCCACACAAAGCATCACATAAAGCATTGCAATAAGTAGAGAAAGTGCAGGTAGTTGGCAAGCAGAGTATGCTAAGCCATCAAGTATGCAAGCAAGGGATGTTTTCTTACTCTTATGGTGTCCATGTCTTCGATGGGATGAATCTAGAGGACATAAGGTTTGATCTCACTAGATCATGATAGTAAGGTCAATCTATCACTAACAATACCTCGTTGAAAATTTAAGCCTTTTATAAAGTATTCTACCCACCTTTCTACTTAGCTATCATTTTTATAGTGCCCATGCAATTCAACTTTCTCAACTCTAGGCAAGCCTGTGGTCATGTACCCTTGGTGTGTTGAGCCCATACTATTGATAAACCGGTGAACAATAGGCTTATATGTCAAAACTTATTATGGATTTGACTTAAATGTGTTCAATTACAAACCTACATAAGGTAGTTTCATGTCATTGGCATTTCAACCAAGCATGATGATCAATTGTTTGAATCAATTATTTGAATCAATTGTTTCTATCAGACTAAGTTAAATCATTATCACAACACATTTATTGGTAAGTTAAACTAAAATGTCTCATGATGGTCCAAACCAATCTCATGTTCCTTTTTAGTGCATGAACAATTCAACACTTGGTCAATTTTTCTTTCTAATGATAGGAGCAATAGACATCGAAGTATCAATAAGCAACATCACTATGAATGCTTGGCTACAACAAACTAGTTACCCCTGTAGTAACCTTTTTTAAAGCCACAGCATTAAATTTTAACACCCTAAGAGGTTGATAGGCCATGCTTTCATGGTTCATATTCATGTCAAAAATCTAAATAAAATGAGCTTTTACATTTTGTTTCACAAGAGATTTTATTCTTATTGAGTTCATCTTAAGACACCAATATTATCCTTTAACAAATATTTCACCCCAACCAAACACCCTACACAAATATGTCTTCTACTCAGATCGACCCATCAAAGAAAAACTTGAGCCAAAAGGATGGGCTAGGCCCCATCTCATAGAAAAAATAAAATAGCCTTTAAATTGGTGTCATTTCAATTTTGTTGGCATACCAACACCAACTTATACTATACCTCTTAAGTCATTTCACATAGTCAAACTATAGGCAAGCTCAATAGGTCTCTTTTCCCCATAAATTCAACTAGGACTATTCTATTGATTGTGCTTTCACTTGATAGTTGGTCGAGACAATGGGAATCTTGTTAATCCATTCATGTGTTTCACTAATTAGATGATGAGGTATTCAGCTACCATAAGAGAGTCATAGTAACTCTATCCATTTGCACTCACTTGGTTGAATTTCTTGAAATTTACATTCAAAGCACTAGGTAGAAATCACATTGCATGACCATCTACAAGGACCAAGCAATTCCTAAATGACTAGAAAAGGCCCTCTTTGGCCCACTCCCAGTTTGTCCTCTTGTCAGCAAGCATTGATCAACTCCCGACACTCGAGCAACTTGAACGATCTAGCAATATTTAATGGATTTAGGACTAGAACACCCATTATGAACCCTTAGAGCTAGTACGTTTTCGAAAGTTATAGATCCATTTTATTAACTTCCCTTGCTTACAATGATCCATTATTCAGATACTATTGACCTCAATGACATGATATGGTTAATATTACAATTGGGTATGGAAGACACTAGGCCATCTAGATTTTCAAGTGTCACTGGGTTGCATAAAAAATCACTTAAGTACTGCTCTTGCAACCACTTGGCCAACATGCTATTAAAACAAAAGGATAACTCTTCCTAAGGCTTCCACTATTATCTTTGGACAACTTGACCTTGCCATTACCAGCCAAACCTCAACTCGAGAATTTTAACTTGACTCTTTTTTTAAGCTCATTCCAAATAGCACTCTCCAAGGGATTTCTCTGATCTCTTAGGATTGACTAACCCATCCATAATTGCCATTCAAATGGAAGCTTCCCCTTTCTAGCCTTCAAAGTTCCTATTCAAATATTTGCAATTACCACCAAGATCTACATTATCGAATGTTTAATGTGGGCTTGTGTCCTATGTCTTGTAATGACCATTGTACCCTTTTACATTTCTAGGAATTACATTACACTAGTTCCTCTAATCATTTGGTTTACCTAATATAACCATGATAGTGGCACAAGCTATCATAAGGGAAATTTAAAAGGGAACAAACTACTAGGTGGTTTGATTAGCCATTTTCCTTTATACCTAAGTCAGATGAACAATTTGCATATTAGTATCACTATAAGCCTCCACCAGTGTTTCCTCCTCCATTGTGCTATTTAGCATAGTTCACCATCATTTGGGTCCCAATAAGCATGCTTTCACTCAAACCATTCATAAAGGATCCAAGTTGATTTGTGGAACATGCTTAAATGTGCATCCCAACAGTAAGCTTCTTTACACCCTCTGTTGCTCACCTATCAACTTGTAAGCATGTTAAACCCTTGGGTCTGTGTTTCAAAACATGTCAAATGGTGAGCCCATTGGCCATCGCTATTGGGTATGGGGCCACCATGGCATATCTCAACGGTGTGGGCATTGTGACCAAGAACAATGACAATTTCTCCATGGGAAGCATTTGTCCTGGCTTATGCCATCGAGATTGCCATAGACAAGTCACTACTCAAGCCATACAATAAACCATATGAAGAAATTTTGCATCCAGTTGAGGTGCACCACTGGTCCTTATTTGCTTCCCACCTAACAATTTCAAGCACAATTTCACTCTATTTTGAAATTCTTTTTCAACTTTCTTTTATACTTGTTTATTATCGATCTATCATAATTGTTTAGCATTAAATGTAATTAACACTCAGTGTTTGCTGCTTTCCCAAATAATTTGACCCACTGGTAGTGCCTAATCTAGCAATAGAGTATGAGTCGAATAATCCTCTTACCCTCTCAATTGCTCCCTTTAAAAGGACTTAATCTTTATCTTTTTTTGAGGATGCATCTCTAGGTAATAATTTGGGCTTTAGACTACCCAATTTCCACACCATGCTAGTCTTGTCTCACTCATTATTACTAAGGGAATCCTCATAAGTTCCTTCTCCTCCACTTATTCATATGCTTAAACTCAGTAGGCAGCCTCATCTAACATAGAGTCACGATTCTGCACCATGGAGCATGGAGTTCGAATTGTGAGTAAGATCTACTTGTCACATTGCAACATTGATTCCAACTGGCTAACACCACAACACTTGATGGCATCCACCTCTTATCATGTTGATAATCAACCATCACTCAATGCTTCAACATGCCATGTTGTGGATGGGGTGCCATCGATCATGTCCACATAACGGTTGGGACCCAAATCAATGATTCTTAGTTTCCATAAGGAGTGATATCTCAGATTACAACCTTGCGACATGCCCTTAGCTTGCAACTTTTGGCACAACTTGCAATAAAAAAATGGATGGTTCATGAAACACTAGAATTCATAACATGTACCTTTTTGGTTCCTTCTTCATCAATGCATGCACCAAGGTATCCTTTGTTAAAAGTCATTTGATGATTGATTGCCAAGATATACAAGACCTGCTAATGCACAACATACTCGTGGCTAGCATAACATCTTCTCACACTGGACACATGACTCCGCCAATCAGTTGTTGTTTATTCCCAACAACACTGATCTCTAAACTAAAGTAGGAGCACACGTAATGGAAGAATGTGACATCAAATAGCTATCATGGCCTCTCAAGTTGTACAGATCTCTTGATCATTCATAACTCTCATCAATGATTATTCTACAAGTTCATCGATAGAAACCTTGTTGCAACTTTTAATTCTTCCAAATTACAAGATTCAACAAACTTCTTACAAACTTACAGGTGGCAAACCATCTACATAGTAGTGATTTGAACACATGGCTACACCATTCAATCGAGAAAGTGATGGGTAGCGTCTAAAAGGGGTAGGGATGTAGTCAACGTGAGCTGATGGCTCTTGCTTACTAGGAATTTGTTGTTGACAACCAAGAATTTTAATGATCTATCCCAATAATGATGAAATTTTCATAAGATTTCCTAGGCCTTTTGACCAAGGCGATGGACTCATTGAATACATTAATGTTGCAAACTTGTAGCCCAAAACATCTAAGGAAATCATAAACTTATTATTGCCTCAAACATCCAAACCGTAAGCAGTAATAAACCTTATAAGAAACTAGCCATAAAGCTTGTACCCTACCAGCTAATTAGCAAGTTGAGGTCTCTTTCATTAACAAAATTAGTTAGTGAAATTGCTCCATGATGTAAGAATGGCCATTGAACCACCACTTATAGATTTAAGGAAGAGCTCTTACTCAATCAATCCATTTTGTTTTTTGACTAGTAAGCTTCGTCATGTTGAGTCAGCTTAAGCCATAGGCTCCACTTAAAGTGTCCCTCGTCTATCAATTCAAGGTTCAGCCTTGTTATCATACTGTCCTTAAAATTATAGGTGGATGGAATCAATAGAAGGCTTGTTTGCTGGCCACATTCTCTGATACCAATAAACTTTGAAATGGACATAATATTACTTATTCTTTGAATAAATGTCGCATTATGATTAATGGTGAGTTTGAAGTTAAGAAAGAGTACAAAAAAGAGGGATGTTTTGCAATCTTCCCCAGCATGAGAGGCAAGTGTAGTTGCTCTAATCTTGGTAGGTGATAATCATGGGATCCTAGCATTGTTCTTGTCGTTGTTGCCCTAGCACACTATGGTGGGATACTTAGGACGATTTATGAAATATCATGGAGATGTAATTATATGTGTTTGAGTCAAGTGAGGTAAGTCGTGAAGTGAATTAATTTACGGATGATGATGGTAATTAATCTAGGATGTAGGACGCAGTGCCTATGGATTTGAATATAGCAACATAGATAGGGGAGAATGTAGGAGAAATCAAAATAAATATTGAACTAAAGTTGAATGTGCTTATAAAATCAAGTAATGTATCAAAGGACAATGTTATACATCCTAATAACACTGAGGCAATAGATTCACAAGGGTGCACTAGAGGTGCTTATGCTAATAATAATATCATGGTGAATGAAAACTCTTTGAATAGTAACCATCCAGTGTGTGGTCTAGTTGAAGTGATTTTTAGGGATGGTCTTATAGTATAGCATTTAAGCAACAGAAAAAAAATTTTGAATGGAGGTTCATTTGGCAATTACATAGAGATACTTAGCAAATGTTGGTGTAAAAATATTTCTATTGAAAGATACCTCCTTCATTATAAATGTTGAAATTCATATTTCAAATGATGCTTGTGATGACTGATTTTGATGCCACCAAATTAGTCTTGTTGGTAAGGTGTATGGTAGTCATCTATCTTTTTAATGGATTGCTAGAGTTCTCTAAAGTTAATGGGGGTATTTTATTGGATTCTTGGTTTTGGACATATTTACTTGCTATTTTTTCTGCACTTTTAGTCAGTTAATAATAGAGACTAAATGTAGTGTGGTGGCCCAATATAGGTAATTGGCCTTGCTTTAGGAGAGGATATATGGACACTTGGATTTAGGAAAAGTACTTTAGCAATTACTTTGTGCACCAATATGATTCATTTGCTTGCATTCCCTCTTATTTATTAGGACACAACGATCATTTTACACATTGTCAAGGCCATGAATGAGCCTATTTAGATTGATGATTGGAGGACTGGCATGCAAAGTTTTACATTTGTAAGACTATGTGATATGATTGACCTCTCTAAGCCTATTAGAGTGGATATGTGGTTGAATTGACCATTGGTTCAATTTTTTTAGTGGTTTGAATAAGACGGACTTCACTCTATTTACTTCATTTCCAACAAAATGGGACATGCATCTGGGCTATGTTCATCTAATGAGTTTAACCAGAATAGTAATGCAGCCAAGAGTTCTTATCTTATTAACAGAAGATCATACCAACAAGAGAATAAGGGGACAATTGCAAGGTTGGGGGAGAAAGAAGCTGATGAAGATAATTTATAAGGTTTGGAACCTTGGATTGTTGTGTAACCTAGGAAGAGGAGAATGTTTGCATCAACACAATAGATGAGTAAAGTAAATGGGAAATATATGAGTAGGAAGGAGTTGAATAAGCATTACAAGCTCGAAAATGAGGCACAATCCATATGTAAGGATAGTCCCATATCTAATCATTACGGTCATAGTGAGGGCTCATCCAAGTGGGCAATGAAAAAAAATGCAAGCAGAAGATAAAATAATTACAAATAAATAAAAGTTTCTCTCAAGTAACATGGAGGTGGTTGAAGGCCCTTGTAACCTTACACAAATCATGATGTAGATTTTGGGAAAGAAGCCAGATGGTGTCGACACTTCTAGTTTGTCTATTGATGTAGAACCATTTGTAGCTAGGCAAAAGGGGAAATGCTCCTTGGAATGAATGTAGTGATGATAACGAATATAAAAAGGAACAAAGGGAGGGGTTCTCTCAAGTAAGTGTTAAAATAAAAAAAAGAAAAAATGGCCGTATTGCAAAGGAAAGTTGCTTTGTTTATGGGTAACAGTCTCGTATTTTCTAGAGCATTTGTGGAATTGTAGATGACTGTGGTGCTACTAGATGTACAAGGAAATTACATGTGGTATCATTTGGAGCTCTACTTTGGGGTGAATGCAGGGTATTTTTGCTAGGGTGAATAAGAGAAGAGAAGGCATTCATGTTCCTTTAATCCCTATTACATGTGAAGCTCAATTTGCATAGAAATTGGAGGCTTTCAATTAACTACTTTGGGCTGATCTTGATAGATTGGGATCAAGCTTGGTATGAGTTGAGAAGGCATTCATATACTTATTTGTGCACTCACTGTTGTGTTATTGCTAATAGTGTGAAGCTCACTTCACATAAAAACTAGAGGATTTTGATTGCCTTCATGCTGATGATCTTATGGGATAAGGCATAAACATGGGTTGAGTGTGGATACAATTATGGCATAGGGAGCAAAAACATTAGGTTTGGTAAGGATATAGTGAACAACAGAAATGAAACATTTTTTGATGCTTATGATAGAGGAAGGACTCCAATTGGCAACTATGAGGATGTAAAAATTTTGTAGATATATTATGCAAAAAATATTGGAAGATATAATTGGAAGAGGAACTTATAGATAATCAATAAATAGGGATTTAATGTGCATCAAAGAAGCTTGTGGTTAACCGTTTAATATTGTAGGGGCAAAGTAAGAGCAATGGCATGCTACTCAGGAGATACAGCTTAATTGGATGGACATGGAATCACACATATGGAGTTCATATATGGGTCAGTGCTTCTGTCATTGCCTGAAATGGGTACTTTATTACTCAGAAAGAGGTGGACTCTTCAAAAAGAGGGCCTCATTGGGATTCTAGAAGTTTTCCATAAGTGCAAATATTAGCCAGGAGCCTTAGCCTTCCCTCTAAAGTAGTATCTTTAGATTTTTGTTGTGCTTCATTCATATGGATAGCATGAAGTTCACTTGGCATAAAAACTAGAAGTTTTTGGCTAACTGTTTGGTGATGATCTTGTTAAATGTGGTACAAGCTTGGTTCCAACATGTCTACAACTATGAGATGGGGAGATGCAACATGAAGTTTTGGTATGATATGGTGATTAATAAGAATGCAAGTTTATCAAGTGTGTGCATCAAAGAAAATTATCTAAATGGAAACATAGAGGATGCACAATTCATCAAGAACTTCGTTGCATAAATTCTTGGAGATAATATAAGTATTGATGCCTGATAATTAATGGGGTTATTAGATTTAGGAGAGCTTATAGCCAACTTTTATGATTATTGCTGTGCTCGATGCTATTTTACCATGTCAAGGAAGTTATCAAATTGTAGGTATTAGGAGATTTTCTTTACTTCAAAGAAGCAAATTTATAGCAGTTAACTTAAGCAGGGCAAATTAGGAGCAAAGTTGTGTTGTTTTTCTATGCCAACGTAATTGGATGGCCTAAGAAATGCTTAAACATAACTATTATAGAGGTTATTGTTTCTTCATCTACCTAGATTTGGGATTCTATTTTTTCAGGTAGAAAAGGAAGTATAAAAGATGAGAACGTGAAATGGTAGTTGGAAAAATTATGGAATGACAAAAACACTAAATGATTCTACATATTTTTAGGATGTAACTACTATGGTTGTTGCTATTTTTTTTTGAGTGGTTCATCCAATGGCATGTTGAGCATGGTTAGGAGTCATGTTCAAGTTCATAGTTTGCCAGTGTGCAAGATTTTTTTAGCTAATTATATATGGTTATGTTAGTTGTATGGAACATTTGAGTGATTAGAGTAGCAAAATCTTGTTTCTATTTGCAATGCTTTTTAAGTTAGTTTAGAGTATTTGCTTTTGCTTTGTTAGAAACTTGAGTGGAGAATTTTGACAAGCATCAGGTGGATAGGGTTTTAAATAGGAATTAGAACTAATTTGCCTAACCTTTGACTATAACATATAGGGGTTTTCAAATGCTATAAAGGTATTATGTGGAGCTTGAAATTATGAGTCATCCTCACAACTAGTTTCTATCTAAGTGACATCTAGTAGAAACAATTCTTGATGGTGATGTGTTGCTTGTACCAAAAGATTATATGTTTTGCCAGACAGCTTAGGTCCAATTTAGAAAAGTTGTAATCCTGGTGGAGCAAATTCTATGTACTACTTGTGTGGAATGAGAAGAGGGGAACAAATTCCATAGTAGTTAAGCTCAAAATGAATTCTCCAAATTCATGCAAGATTTAGAGACTTTTTTGACTTGTGATTTATTAAGAATATAATGACTTGGTGTAAAAATCTGGTGGGCAATGCTCACATATTTGAAAAAATAGATAAAGCTTTCATGAATATTGATGCTATTCAGGTATTTCTAAGTACTATATTACACATCTTCTTTATATTAGCTCATACCACCATCCTATACTTTTTCAATTTAAATAATTATTTTTAAATAAATTCAAAGAAGATAAAACTCAGTAATTTATGGTTATTATTTTCTTATTCAACTAATATTATTCAAGAAGCATGTAATAAAACTATTAAGAATAACCTTATGAATAGATTATCAAATAAATTTAACATAGCACTATCAGCTTTAAAAAAATGTAGTGTAGCTAAACTTGGAAATATTCTTAGCAAGCCTTGCTAGTTCGATTTGGAGATCATGGAGCTTCAATGTAAGGAGTTTGAGTAGAAACATGATCTTTTGGCATGTTATCCCCAACCATAACAATACAACTTTATAGGAAGCTTGGTGGTGACAGAGTGCCAAGCTTTGTTATGCTATATTAGGGCATCAAAACATGCATTTCTTTTAGCCAGTGGCTACTTCTACAAAAGAAGAAATTATATATATCAACTAAAAGAAAGATAATGGGGAATTAGTGGTTCCCAATGTAAAATTAAAGAAATACTGATGTAGTTGTTTAGTAGGAAGTGGTGTAGTTTTGAGCAATATAATCCTCCCCTACCATTCCAACCTTTGTGAATTACTAATAGGAAGCAATCTAAATGATAAGAAAAGGATTTTTGCTATGTCTATGATAGAAATAGATCTGCAAGCATGGATGGCATCTCAATAGAGTTTGTGCATTGATATGGTATTATTACCAAGGTCGTTGCTATCACAACTATAAAAAACTTTTTTCATGATAAAGGTATGCCAAAATGATGAAAAGGCATGTCGATTACTCTTATTCCTATAGTATAAGGGGCTTTTAAACTTCAATAGTTTAGAGTCATCAGTCTTTCTAATGTGATATACAATGTTTTAGCTAAACATTTTTGTGGGTAGATTGAATATGGTTTTTTTTATATTGTTGTAAGAAAAAAAATTATTTTATTCCGAGTCATGTCATAGGAGATTACTACCCATATGAACTCATCTACTTCCAAAGAGGGGCTCATCATACTAAAATTAGACATGGATTAAGCTTATGATAAGATCAATTAGAAATTTTGCTTAATTTGTCAAAGAATCTATATTTTTTGAATATTTGGTGTGAATTGGTTGAGGCTCATATCACTATACCAAGACTTGAGATTATGTTAAATAGGATCCACATTTGTGGATTGAAGCTAAATGGGCTCTTAGACAAGTGCATCTATTGTCACCATACATTTTTAAAATTATATCAAAAAATCTTGTTTGGTGCATTATGCACCAAGTAGATCTTACCATCATGGTTGGGAACAATCGACCCCTCTTCACCTATGGTTATACACCTTATTTGTGCTGATGACATTTTGATCTATGCACCTGTAACATATGTTATAGTGTGGACCATTTGGAGTTTATAAACTAGTACGAGCAATACTCTAGCCAAGAGGTCAATTTTAACAAATCCAGAGTATTGTTTAGCAAGGGAATAGACCATAAGAGTAGAAAATGATAGTAGAAAAGTTACACATGAAGAAGATTTTTTAATTCAGATATAAAGGCATAGTTATTGTAGCAACACAAATTTAAAAAAAGTCCTCAAATTTCGTATTGATTGAGTTTAAAATAGTACTTCATGATGGAGGATTACATCTTCATTAGGTATCTATGGGTTCATGTGTTCAAGTCCAAGTATTGTATGACAAAAAAAAATTTCTATAACCAACGTAGGGCTTTGCATATATGCAAGCTACTTTGTAGTGTGGTCTCTTGGACAAGTGAGAATATAGTTTGGAAAATAACTAATGGAAAGCAAGTTTCATTCTTGTTTGATAACATATTTGGCTTTATTTCTAATTTTCTTTCACCTACCCATATCAACATGGACATGGAAGATCTAATTCAAGCTATAGAACTTGTTAAGGAGCACAATGTATGGGACTAAGATAACATACAAAATCCATTTGCATCTACTTTGGTGTTTTCGATTGTGCATTCCCCATAACACAAATCAATTAACAGAGATGTATTGTATTTTAATCAAGATGATGACATGATTCTAGAATAAAAATTTTTTAAAGCAACATGTACATCTACCATAATTTCGTAACAGAGGATGCTACATGGGTTTGGAAATTAAATCAACAACATTGGGTGAGTGTGTTTGGAAATTGAAACTTCCCACTCATTCGTAAAAGTGTTCAAGAGGCATTGAGATGTAGGTGTTTTGTCCATGGGATTGCATAGTAGAAGAGGATGTGATGCATTGCTTTTGGAAATATCATTAGGCTAAGGAATTTTCGACAAGCAAATTCATAATTACCAAGCTCACTATCAGAGGAACTAAAAGCATGGTTTTAAAATCTTTAAATGTGCTACTAACTAAATGATCGTTAATATTCAAGTCGCAAGGGTATCATAAGAAATCAAATTTGTTGCTTTATCATCTTTGGATAAACAAAACTTAATAAGCACATGCGAGTAAGGTGCTTAGTCTTGATGTACTTCAAATGAGTACACATTTTGCTTTTGCTACTATTACTACATGTACCCTTCTCCAATCCCATCCAGTAGGGCTTCTCGTGGCCCTTATAAGCTATTCGTAAACTTTTATTGGACTCCTCTTATAGAGTGTGTTAAGCTCATATGCAGCATAGCCATGCAAGACAAACATAATAATGGAATTAGTATAGTTATCTTAATGTATTAGGTTGACTGATCACTGTTGTTAGCAAAATATGGATTTTAAGATCAGCACCTACCATGGAAACTATTGCTTTTCTTGATGCTATGGAGGTCCCTAGAAAACTACTTCCTAATATTGATGTAGCAAAGATCAAATCAAGCTCTACAGTAGCTATTACTAATGCAAGCAAATTACTTGGGTCTACTTCATGTAGGAGAACTTATAAAAGTGCTATTAAGTTTGTGAAGGTATGCTATCCTTCAAACTTTCCCATGTATTGCATCAAGGAAATTCTATTATCTATAAAGCTATGAATCATGCTCTTTTGTATGATTTTGATGGGATTGGGGAATACCCTCTTCCAAAACTACTTCATTTTTGTCTTTTTATTTTTTTAATTTCATGTATGAGCCTTTGTAAGGAGAGCATGTTGTAGGCTTTGACCATTAATTTATCAAGGAAACCAAAGAGTTTTGCAATGGTTGGAAGAGATGTTGGAGACTTATGAATTGGCAAGTGGTGATGTATAGATGGGTGCAAGGCATCATTAGTGATGGAAGTAAGGGAGAACTATAGTGAATGGAGATGCTGGAACTGGAGCTTTGGCAAAATTTGGTTCTAACTAAAGATGGCAACTCACTAGAAGGTATGTTCAGGCAACATGGTGTTTTGTTCTATTTTCAAAGAAATCTACAATGGACATAAAATTCATAATCCTCTAATTATGTGGGGAGGTGTGGTTATCAATTGTGGGAATTAAATCCTATAAGATTGCAAAAAAGGCAAAGGGAAGCTTGACACAATTATTCTAATCATCGAGGGGCTAGTGTTGATGTTTAAAAGCCAATTAGTGATGCCTCAGTACAAAAATGCACCAGGGTGAACATTATAAATTCTATGATTGTCTTACAATTCGAGCTGCATCGAACATTGGTCGTAGAATTTAGGGAACATTAAGAAAGAATATAGTGCCATTAATGAAAGCGTCATAGTTAGATGAGACTTATTATGATGAGAAAAAGTATGAGGATGATGAGGGAGCTTTTTGTAGTGTTATATGGTACATTAACAAAAAGATTACATAGGGAATTATGGAATGATGAGAGCAGGAAAAACTAAACTCAGTGAATAGTGAAGTTTGTTTGAATGAACATATTGAATTATGTATCCACTAGTAGGAGAAGTCTTTTTGTTTCAAAGATGCTAATGTGGGTGATTTATATAGTTAACATGAGGTGTACATGGAGATATTATATTAGCCTATAGGTAGAGATTATGTGTTTTTGGGAGGACAATAGTAGGTTGCTAATGTTATATTAGGGTTAGGCACATGGACACCTAAATTTAAACCTAGTGCTTTAGTGATTATGTGTGCTCCAATCTAAATTCTTTTTTTTAGCACTAAGAAATAGAGAATATATTATACATTGCCAATGCCATAGAGTATTCTATTTAAATCAATGGCTGTATCGTAGACAAGCAAAGGTCATTTTTTTGCCATGCTGTGTATTTGAATGGACCTTTAAAAACTATTTAGTTAGAATATGGATTAATGTACCCTTGATTAAGTCATTTAAGTGGTTTGTGAATTACATATTACCTACTATTTGTTTCATGTGTGGCAAGGTTAGACATGCTTCTAGATCTTGTAAACATAGTGAATTGATACTCACTGCTACAACAATTAAGAGTTTTTGTCTTTGAAGTACAAGACCTCATCAAGTTAAAAATGTAGAGGCTTATTTTTGAAGAAGTGAGTATAGAGGATCATGATGAGAAGACACAAGCACTTGGACCTTGGGTGGTAATCCAACTAAGGAAAAGGAGATTAATTATAACAACATAGTAGAGGAGGACTATAACATTAAAGATAAAAAAAAGTGGGATGTTGGATAACTTCACAAATGTGAAGATATTATGCAAGTAATGCGATGGGATAGATCCCACACTAAGAAATTTAGACATAGTGTAGGTACTTTTGGAACCAAATGGGTACCAAAAAAGAAAAATTAAGGAGATGCTCAAGATATTGCTAATTAAAAACATAATCCATGAAGCAACTGGGGAGTGAAGGAAGGTCCCATTGATTCTTCACATAATTAATCATAAAATTTGGAGAAGCAAGTTGATTTCTCTTTCAATTTTAGTCCATCAATTACAGTGGTCCCCCTTGAAATCTAAGAAAAAGGCAAAGGTATTGTGGGATACTTTTTGTTAACTTAATGAAAAAAAATGAATAAAAGGAGGCAGAACTAGTTAGTAATTTGGAAAATCAAAAACGAAATGATGATTACAGGATATGTGTATGTAAGACAAAGTAAAGCATTAAGTAGTGGCTTCACTGCTCCATGAAATTCAACAAGTGACCATATGGTTATGCTATTGTTGGGATTTCTTTTAAAGTATTTTTTTGGTTGCTTATGGTTTTATCTTGATGTGAATAAAGGATAATATGTTCAGGTTATATAAGAAAAGACTCCATTTGCATTGTAGCATTGAATGCATGAAGCTTGCATGTCATGGATTCCATAGATATTTGATTACTTGCATTTGGGCTATTTTGCTGGTTGAGGATCATGCTAGGGACAACGGTGGCTATAGCTACAAGAAGGGGGTAGGCAAGATTGATTGTGAACTACCTATCATTATCAATTTCTTTACAAATTTCATTATCATTTTTAGTAGTGGTAGGTTTTAGACAAGCAATAAAGAGGATGTTTTATTCTTGGGGCCATACTATATGAAAGATGGTTTGAGGAACTATAAGCCAATTTTTATTTTATGGTATGTGTTCATCATAGTTGCTAAGGATATCTCAATCAACTTGGTACTAGTATTATATAGACTATTATAATTACTTCTAGTATAATAAAAACTCCAAAATGCTTTAAAAGCCATAAAAAACATGTCATTAAAATGTTTATTATACTTCAAAGGAGCTTTTTTTGTTTCAATCCACCACATCAAGTAACAACTGAAAGTTATTGTTCGATAGCTCTGAGAAATAGCTTCATGTGTTTCACTTTGAAATATGTCAGAATCTTTATAATGGTGTGAAGCTTTTACTCAACTTGGCCTCATGGTTATCTAATTAAGTCTATTGAGTATGTTATCACAAGGATTTGCATTAATTAGGGCTATTTTTAGATTCATTTCTTCGTCTCAACCATTTGGTAGTCACGCAAAATGGTGACAGATTAATCTTGTCTGCTATAATATGATTTGTAGATTATGAAAGGAGATTCGTTGAGTAGAAGGTCATCATAGTATGTGGAATCTATTGTTGGCAAGATGTTGCTTTATTTGTTTAGCTATTATAGGTAGACAGTTTCAATCATATGTGCCTTTGTTATCACAACATCTATTATTGTGCATCTTGAATTAGAAATGTCTAAATCAACCACTTTGGATTGCAATATGTAATGGTAGTAAAAAAAAATTTTGTGATGATCAAGGGGGTTGCAAATGAAGTATTATTAAGAAATGGGGTAGTGGCAAGCATACCTAATCTCCTAATTGTAGAAAATGATTTATGTATTTGTAAAGGGTGACCTATTGGCTCTAGGGTAGTCAAGCTGTGAAAAGTTGTGTCCAGAAGCTAAGTGAGTTAGAGGTAGTCATCACTATTGTGTTAACAACTCTCATTTGTTCCTTTTAGACTCACTATTATGCAAGGTGGGAAGTAAAGTGCTTCTTAAAATGATACAACATGATTGGACACTAAAATTTAACATCTCTTTTAGTTGTGGATTTGGAATGCTTTGTAATAAGATACAGGGATAGTTGTAGCTACGAAAGTAATGTAGATGTGGGCACAAATAAGTTATTCAAAAGTTATAGGTAAATTCTTAATAAATACAATGTTGGCCTCTCTAGCATGCTATATAGTCGTAATCTAATTATAATGATGACCTAGATGTTGCATTATTCAATTGTGGGTATGGGTGGCTACTACATCAGATGGTTTTCAATGTTTTACTTCATCAATTATGTCATGGAATGGTCATATGTTGTGCTTATTTTACATAGGGGGTTGCACAAAGTTAGCTAGGCTAAAGACTTATTGATAATGAACTTCAAGAGCTTAGGTTAGGAAAGCTTATTGTATTTAAATTAGGTGATCAATTTCATGAATCATCTTAATTCTTCATGATGTTGTCAAATCATTGTGTCAAGAAAATGAAGATTTGGCATGGTTAGGGTGTGCAATACTGGGAATAAGTATGCCTAAGGGTATGAGTTTTTCTATGATTTCATTATTAATGTGGAATATCTAGGGGATTAAAGAAGCAAAATCTTATTGCTACTTGCAAAGTTTTGTAAGAGGAAATAAGGTCTTCATTGTTGCTCTATTTGAAATTGTGTAGAGACCTTTATTAAGCATGAGGTAGATTGACTTTTGGGAAGAAATTGGAATAATTTAGTTTGATCCTTGACTAGGTTATCTAGGAGCATTACAATATTATGGAGAAATTGGGCCAAGCTTGAGAATGTGAATTGCTCCTCACAGATGGTTACTATCTAGGTGAGACCTTGTAGTATTGTGCTACGTATGCATCAGTACAATACAAGACCACCAATAAACAGGGGATCAAATCATTGATACTACAAATCTTGGTGGACCATTACTTGTTATAAGGCACTTCAATTCTTCACATTCATAGTCAGAACAAAAAAGTTGGACACATATTTAGTAGCAACTAGGCACAGCATGGGTTATACAGCTTTATTTATGATTTCAATCTAACTAACGTGGGTTTCATTGGGAATCAGTTTACTTTGTATAAAAACAACAAGGGGAATGTCAAGGTTTGTGAAAGTTTTAATAGAATTTTCCTAATTATTAACTATGCACAAGCCCTTTTAGTATCAGAGTTACTCATCTTTCTCAGATTGACTCGAACCACTACCCATTACTTATATATTTTAGACAATCATTATTCGACAAAACTGAAAGAGGAACCCATTTTAAAATATCTAGTTATTCTTTCCTCAATGAAGTAAGGTGGTGAATGTAGCCTAAAAAAGAACTGTTAGAGGAAACTATAAAGACAATTTATCTACAAATTTAACTAAGCTTTAACAACACTAAAGAAATAGAGTGTAATTGAACATGGTAACATCCTCAATAATCCAATAGCATCACCTTAAGGAAACTACAAATGACTTAACTGAGCTAGAACATTATCTCTTGGCACAAATTATTGTTGCCAATCACACTACCATGGCTTTGGAAAAAGCATGCTGGTGGCAGCATACCAAGCATAACTAAGCCACCTCATGCATTTTCTCTATGTGGTGACTACTACTTATAGGAAAAATCATATCCACTAGCTTAAAAATGATATAAGGAAATTTGTGACCTCCTTAGCTGAGATAAAAGTCATTTTTAAGCCATTGTCAACAAGAAATGGTGTAGCAATGTGTAGCATTTGCCTCCTCTACCCTTCCATTCTTTGAGAATTATTGAAAGTGAACAAGCGACCACACTTATGGCTCCAGTTAGTGATATGAGATCAGAATCGCAATAGTGTGCATCAAAACAAATAAAACCCATACTGTGGATGGCATCTTTGCTTGCAAGGTTATTGCAATCTCACACAAGTGAACATTATCACAATAATGAAATATTTCTTTAATGATAGTTTTATGCCTAAACATTGGAAAGACACACTATTCATTCTCCTTCCTATAACTCAAAGAGCTTCCAAACTTAAGCAATTTAAGCTAATTTGACTATGAAATATGACTTACAAAGTAGTGACCAAAATTTATGTAGTTAGATTAAAGGTGGTGCTTCTAGATATCATTACAAAGGAACATGTTTCTATTGTGCTAGTTTATGTTATATCTAATAATATCTTTTTGGCACAGGATGTGGCTACCCATTTCCACCATTCTACTTTCAAATATGATTTGATAGAGATAAAGTTAGAAATGAACCAAGCTTATGACAAGATAAACTAGAAAATTGTGCTAGATAAGGTAAAGCATTTTTTATTCCCTACTATTTGGTGTGATTCGATTGAGCATTGTATCATGACACCAAGATTTTGGATTATGTTTAATGATATTTTTTGTAGTGGATTGAAGCAAGTAGGGCTCTTAAAAAATGTTGTTCACTCTAGCCTTACATATTTGCCAATGTGTTCGAGTATCTCTCATGGCTTATTAAGCACCATCTTAACTATAGGAACATCAATTTAATTTTTGAGCTTCTTCATTTGTTGTGTATGATTGTGTGGGTGGCCAAAGCTTCTCAAATAGCCGTTTTTCTATTTTGTATTTATTACATCATTGGCTTAATCAAAATCATTAGGCACATGTAGACAAGGTACTCAATTTAACTACACTTCAACGAAACATTTGAATTTCTATTATTACTTTCTTTAGCTCGCTAATCAAGTTTAATGGAAGCTCTAATAAGCATAAGGGGCTACTTATTACCTTTTTTTGGACTTCTTCAATATGTTGGATTAACTTCAACTATGACACAAATTTACATGATTATTTTAATGCTAGAATCATTATTTTTATATAGGATGACATGGGCAGAGCTTCTTCTATTATAGAAAAAATATATGTTTTAGGTTAGCTTTGGTAATGGAGACTATTACTATTCTTAAAGAAATGGAACTTCTTAGATCATTACTTCCTATTGTGGAGATTATGGTCACTAAATCAGAGTCTACTGGGATCATTGCTATAGTGAACATGTTGCTTTTGTACATAGAGAAAATAAGTTCCTATCATAGTTCTATTGTATATTTTCATGGTATGAAGTCCCTAAAGATATCCCACATAAACAATCAAGCAAAGAGTGGTCTAGATTATGTCACTCATCATGCATGTTTGTTTATTTTTTTTGAGTCTAGGGAAGGCCCCTTCCCAAACCACTTCAACTTTCTCTTTTTATAAATTTTATATTTGGACCTCGTTAAGGAGAGTATGTAATATTCTACCAATGCTTTATCAAGGAACACAAATACTTCCTAAGAACCCTTATTATGGACTAGTTGACAGTGATGTGGGGTTGGGTGGACATCATCATCGCTGATGGAAGGTTTGAGGAGCTCAGTGGGTAATAGGTGGTGGTAGAACTAGGGGGTAAGGGAGAAGTGTTGACAAAATTAGGTTCTAATCAACTTTGGCAACTAACTAGGAGGTGAGTTTTGGCATCTCAGTCTTTCATTTTAGTTTTGTTGAATTCTAATTGGACCTAGAATTGACAATCCTTTGAGTCGACAATGAGCTGTAACAATCCATGGGAGGAAGAAAGTTTGTAAAGTTGTGAAACAATGAAAAGATAGCTTACTGTAATAATCCACATAATGAATGACATGCGATGATGATAAAAATCCTATCAGTGACACTTTTGAGCCTAATAATTCTAGTGTGAATATTGCAGATTATGGGATTGTCCTAGTGGTTTAACCTTCAATGAACATTGATAGTGGAAGTCTAGGAAGTGTAGGGAAAAATGTAATGGCATTAACTGTAAACTCAAAGGTAGATAAGGCTTCTTGTGATAAGAAATTGTTCGAGGAAAATGAGGGTACTGCTTCATGGGTTGTATGGTGCATTAATAATAGAATTATGCTAGGAATCAAGGACACTATCAAGAGAGGAAAAACTAAACAAATTAGATAGTGAATTGGATTTGAATGAACATAATAAACATCGTATTACTTTATAAGAGAGGTGTCTCCACCTTAAAGATGATAATGAGGTGATTTTTGTGATCATGTTCAATGTGCTTGCAAAAATGCTACAGTGGTTGGGGAAGAAATTTGTTAGAATAACAAAAACGTCACATTGCAAGATTAAGGTTAGCTTTAAGGATGCACTTACAAAAGGGTGAATAAGCATTATTAATACTACTCTGATGGAAGGTCCCTCCATTAATGACTCGGATAAACCAACCAATTTATATGTGAAGATGGTGATGCCAAACGTCACCTCGTTCATAATTAATGATGAAATATATCTGTTGAGTGAGGCATGTGAATGATGAATTCATTATCACTAGTTTGACCTTATGAGTAGTGTATGAAGGTTGTTCCTCATTTCAATGGATGGCCAGAACATTCCAATGTTGATGGCGCCATTTGAGAGAATTTGAAATACTGGACATGATCATTTGGCTTTTCTATCCCACTTTGATTTGGCTATAGATATAGATTACGTTTATTTGTTGAGGTTATGATGGGTAACTAATTTAGCATTGAGGTTGGATATGTGGACACCTAAATTTAAACCCAATTCTTTAGCAATCATGTGTGCTCCACTTTGGACTAAGTTTTTGGTGCTCCCACTTATGTTTTAAGACACGGATAATATATTTTACATTACCAAAGTTATATAGGAACTTATTTAGATTAACAACTAGACGAGAGACATACAGAGGTCATCCTTTGCCAAGGTTTCTTTTAGAATGGACCTTTCAAATTTTTCAAAGAATAAAAATGCAGATTAATGGATGCTTGGGTTAGTTTTTTTAGTAGTTTAAATCTGAGGGACTACCCACTACTTGCTTCATGTGTAGAAAGCTAGGGCTTGCTTCTGGATCATGTACACTTAGTGTGCTAGTACTCACTACTACTACATAATTGAGAGCTCTTATCCTCTAGATGTAGGACCCAAAAAAGATAGCATAGGGATCTTTTTCAAAGTAATTAGAGACATAAGAAATTATGAAATGCGATAAAGATTTAGACCATGGTTGGTAGACCAACCAAGGGAAAAGTGGTTGATCATAGCAACATAGTAGTGGAAGGAAAAAATAAGAAATGATATGAGTAAGCAAGAGGCTAAAATGTAATAAAAACAAGAAAAAAATGCTACAAGTATTGTAAAGGGGTAGGTCCTACATTAAACAAGGTAGGCATTATGGAGGTACTATCAAGGATGATTATGTGGCAAAGTAGAAAATTCAAGGAGACGATTAACCTATTATTAATAAAAAGCATAACAAATCAATTAGCAAAGGAGTAAGGGAAGGACCTATCAATTCTTCAGATAGTTAGGTGTAAAAATATATAGGCAAGTGACACTTTCAAGCTTTTCAAATCTATCCAACACTTTGTTTTCTTCTGGAGTCCATGAAAATGGCAAAGGTATCATGGAATGAAATTTTTTATGATAATGAAAATAAAAAAGATATTGGGAGTCGGATCCTTCTGCTAAAGATAAGGCTAGGTTAAATTATGGCTATAGCTATGGAAAGGGGAAAGTAAGATAACTTTTGTGTTAGCTATGGTTATTAACACTTTAAGAAATATTTCTTTTGCATGGAGTTAAAGCATGATTCATATAAGCCAAAAAGTGGAAGTGAAATTCTTTGTGTTGCACTTAGTGGAGGGTCATTTGAGAAACTATAAGCTACTATGAATCTCAAGGTACTTTGAAAAATAATTCTTGACGAAAGGTCACCTTGCATGCCATGTTACAATTACATATGCTATTGTAATAAGTCCTGGTATTGCAACAATAGTTACAAGCTTTAGGAGCCATGAAAAACATGTTATTGGAAGAATTATTATACATGATATTGTGTTGCACTTACTCATGGCATAAATAATATGGTTAGCTGTTCGAAGATAAGGCAACTTTAGGTTTAGGTGAGCTAGTTCCCCTTTTCCTTATGTGCTGAAAGGCATTTGTATATTAGTTTGTTATAACAAGTGTCAAATAGAAGCTATGGTTTTCTAGCTTTGAGAGACACATCAAATGGAGGTCTTTGATGAATTATGTGAGAATGTTTAGAAGGATGAGAGTTTTTTTCTCAATCTAGATTGATGTTTAACATAGTATGGTTGAAGAGGATGTTATTAGGAGGATTAGGATGAATGATGTATGGAGTCCTTTCTTAGCTCCAAAGAATTGGAACTCAATTAAAATGGTGATAACAAAATCTTTCTTATGAGAATTTTACCTAAAGAGTGTGGAAAGACATTTGTTGGGGAGGAGCACATCAAACTATGTTGAAATAGTTGCTGGAAATAACTTTTCATGTTTGATAGTTATAAGGAGTACAGTTTTAGTCATGATTCTTTTGTTTTCTCAACATTAGTTGTTTCCAACCTAGAATAATTACTGTAAAGATAAACGACTCTAAATTGAAATGTGGTAGAACTACTAAAAAAATTTAGTAAAGATGTTGAGGTTGCATATCAAGTAGTTTTTAGAACTAAGTGACGAGTGCAGGTCATCTCTTATGTGCATAAAGTTATTGCTAAATTTGTATTTATTACAAAGCGTGACCTACAATTTATGTAGAAATCTATGCATGAAAGGTTGTGTTTGCAACTCTCTTTTTCTCTAGTTGGACTTACTACTATGCAAGAAGGGAAGTAAATTACTTTCTGACATGTTATTAAATAGCTGAGGGTAGGAATTCAAGTTCTATTCAAGGTGAGAATTTGGATCACTATGTTATTAGATTCTTGGATGGGTGTAGAAAATTAAAGTAAATATGGTAGAAATAATTTCATGTGTTAAAGTTACATTCCTAAAAAAGATAAAATTGGGCACTCCAACATGTCTTTTTGGTGCAATCTTGTTGTATAATTACTCTATATGTAGTGGTATTACACTATAGTTGTGGGTGGCTATTGTTTTCAATGTACTACTTGGTTACCATTATAGTGAGGAAGGTCATTTGTTGTTTTTTTTGGCAAAGATGGTACACCTTGTATGTTGGATTATTGTTTTATTAACAGTCAAATTTAGGAACTTTGTTTAAGAAAGCTTTCTTTATCGAAATTATGTAATCAATTTCATGAATTATCATTGTGCTACTTGCTATTATGGTTCTAAAATGCTAATTTTTGATGGATAGGGTGTGCATCAAAGGAAGCCATTATGCCCAATTACAATGTTATTTTGTTAATAAATTATGATCTTATTTGTAGTGTGGAACATCTGTGGGATTAGAGTAGCTAAAACATGTGGCTACTCATGGATATTGTTAAAGGAGAACAAGGTCTTCACAATTGTACTTTTGGAAGCTTCTCTAGACGCCATTAATTAGCTAGAGGTGGATCATCTTTTGGGTAGAAATTGTAATCAGTATGCTCAACCTTTGACTAGGCTATCTAGGGGAATTGTAGTATTATGAGAGAATTGGATCAAGCTTGAGATTGTCAATCACTATTAACTGGTGGTTACTATCCAGGTGACATCTAGTGATAATGATCTTTAACATTGTTGTGTTGTGTACACATCAGAAGACTATATGAACCATCGGTCAGCTTGGGACCAAATTGGAGATAAAACTACGTTTGGTGGGCCATAACTTTTTCTAGGAGAATTCAATGCCTTACTCACATATGATACGAACAAAAGGAAAAATATTGAGCTGTAGTTAGGCTTAGTATCAATTCTCTAGTTTTATTCATGATTTGGATCTAACTTACTTAGGCCTTATTAGAAATCAGTTGAATTACTGTAATATTAAAGAGGTGAATGCCTATATCTATGAAATATTAGATGGAGATTTTGTGAACATTGACTATATGCAAGCCTTCCCAAGCATAACTATTGTGCACCTTCCATTAATATACTTGGACCATTAAACACTACTCATACAATTTAGACAATCATAATTGGGTAAAATTGAAAGAAGAACCTAATTTGAAAGGATCTAGTTATACATTCCCTAATCAATTAATGTCGTGAATGTAGCTTAGAAAAAGACTATTACAGTAAATGCAATGGAATGTTTGTTTACTAAATTTAGTACAACTTTGTGAGTATTGAAAATTGCAATGCAACAAAACTAGGTAACATCCTTAAAACCCCCTCTAGTTGGAATAAAAAATCTAGGGGCTTCATGATAAGAAATTTATGAGTGATTTAACTAAGATGGAACATGATCTTTGGGCACTACTCATTTTGTCCTTTCATACTATCTTGGCTTTAGAAGAAGCATGGTGGTCAGAGCCTATCGAGTTTAACAAGACCACCCTTGTGGACTTGAACATGTGTTTCTTTTTCATGGTGAGTACCTCTACTTCTAGGAGCAACTATATCCACCAACTTAAAAAAAGTTTTAGGGAACTAATGTCCTCCCCCATTGAGATTAAAGACATTCTCATGTTGTTTTTTGCAAGCAATGGTATAGCCATGTGTAGTATGAATCTCCACAACCCTTTTGCCTTTGAGAATTATCAATAGTGATCAAGTGACTACACTTGTAGCTCCAATCAATGATGATGAGATCAAATCTATTGTGATGTCCATCAAAAGAAATAAATCCCTTGGTATAAACAACATCTCAATTAAGTTTGTTTTATGCAAGATCAAGCAAGTGCACTTTCTTATAGCAGTGTAACAATTCTTTAATATAGCTTTATGCCAAAGTATTAACAAATGTTTCGGTAGCTAAACTTAAAGTGGTGCGTCCTAAGATCATTGCCAGGTAATAAGTTACTTTTGTACCATGCTATCTTATATTTGATAATATTTTTTTGACATAGAAACGGCTACTCATTTGTACTTATCATATTTCAAAGAAGGATTGATGGTGCTAAAATTAGATATGGACAAATCTTATGACTAGGTAAACTACAAATTTGTGATGGATATGCTTAAGAATATGTGATTCTTTACTCTTTGGTGTGAATGAATTGAGGCCTATATCACTACACTAAAATTTGAGATTATGTTTAATAATATCCATCTATCATGGATTGCAGTAACTAAAGGTCTTAGATAAGGATGTCTTCTCTCACCATAACTCTTTATTATTGCGTTTAACCATCTCTCATTTCTTACACAATAACAACTTAATCATGTTACCATAATTAGGTTAAAGATTGGCCCTTCTTCCTCTATGGTTATTTTCCTCCTATATGTTGTTGGCATCATAAGTTATGCACCTATAACGTATACTATAATGAGAAACATTTGAGATGTTATGGAGTAGTTGAGCATCAATTAAATTAGGTGTTGAATCTAAACAAATCTAAAGTGTTATTTAGCAAGAAAAGGGAGCATGATTGTAAGAAGTTAATTACATTAAAACTAGTATGGGATAAACTTCTTAATTAAAATATCAAGGCATACTAATTATAATAAAAAAAACTTTAGAAAGAAGACTTAGATTTGGTTATTAATCATGTTGAAAATTGTGTCAAGATTGATGACAAAGTCACTTTCAATGGTGGGCTATATTGTCAAGTTTAACTCAATATTAGTTGCTATTACCACATATTACCTAGCCCATACATTAATTCTGAGCCACATAATTTTAAAGTTGGACAAATTATTGTGTCGTTACACATGGAGTATTTCAAAGGATAGCAGCATAATACATTATGACTGTTGGAAAATGAGAACACTATCAAAGGACTATGGGGCCTCGAAGTTCACAATTTGACAACTAGCGGTCAATGTTTACTGCAAAACACTATTGGCATGTTATTTCTTAGGAAAACTATTTTGTAGATTACTGTAGTTAATTCCTTTTACTTTTTGTTGGATAATTTGCTTGGTATCCTTTCTGTTGCTACTTGGCCAACCTATCCTCATAAGGATGTGGAGCATCCAAAACTTATAGTGAAGTTGGATAAGCAACATGGGGATTAGGATCACAAAATTTAGAAGTTATTCGTTCTTGATTTGATATTTTTGATTCTACATCCGATTCACACCTACCTTTGTGCAAGAGGGATTAAAGCATCAAAACATTGTCCTTGGGGATGTACTACTAATGAAATTGGTCAACATTTTTTTAGGCATGCCATATTGCAAAAAAAACTCTTTTCTAATAGCTTCGTAAATGATTTCTTCATAGCTAGTGGTATTAACTAGAGGGACTTGACTTCCATTTTTTAACTCCTTAACTTGATGTGTATGAATATGTAAGTGGCTACAATTTTGTAAGCAACCAAGTGTGCTAGTTTATATTTGTTCCACCTTTGGCTTAATAGGAATTTGTTGGTATTTATGAAAAAGCTATTCTATTTAGATACACTTCAAAGTAATATTCACATTGTAGCTACTGCTTGTTACAAATCTCCAATCAAGTCTAACTGGAACTATGGAGGCTTTGATGTGCTATTTATTTCCTCTTATTGGACTCCTCCTCTAACGATTGGATTAACGTCAACTATGACATAATTGTACACGATGCCTTGAATGCTGAAGTTAGCATTATTACACAGGATGACATAAGTAGACCTACTCCTATTGTTGAACAAACTTTGATTTCGTGTTCAGCTTCTACCATTGAGGTTATTACTACATTTGAGAAAATGAAACTTCTAAGAATACCACTTTTTAATGTTAGGTAGTAACGATTGAATCATATTCAACTATAGTTATTATTATAGTTAACTAGTTACTTTTGTTTAAAGTAAACCACAGTTGAAACCATAGTGTCATTACATATGTTTGAGGAATAAAGTCCTCTAAACTATCCGCATAAAGCACAATGGCAACAATGTTGTAGACTATGTTCCTCATAACACACCTTTATATAATTTTGCTTGGGACTAAGGAACGCCTTTTTCTAAACTACTTCAACTTTGCCTTTTAATGCCTTTATTTACGAACCTCCTTTAAGAGTGTATAATGTTGTCTTCGATCATTACTTTATCAAGGAACTCAAACATTATGGTTTCTTATAAAGTATTGATAGAGTCCAAAGATAGAGTCTAAAGAGCAACATCCACCAATCTGTTATCAACATCATTTTTTTTTTGAGATTAGGACAGTATGTGATTATCTTCGAGCCCCCAACTTCCATGCTTGATTAATGATAACATCCTTGGAAAATTCTTTCAAAATAGTTCATCTTTCAAAAATCCAAGAATTTCATCTCTAACTATGAAATGCAATTGCCCATGGCTATCCCTCTTAATAATTGCATTGATCCAAAGCTAACATAAAGGATCAAAATCTTAGATTTTATGCCATGTTAATGTATCCAAAGCAAGAGTTTGCTTTGAGAACTCTAATTTCTTTAAAGTAATAATGTCGATGGCATGACTCAGCCAGCTATGGCAAGGCTACATTGTTAACAAAAGGAATAGGATAAGCAGTTCACATCAAAAGTAGGACAAACAATTCAAACCAAGGTCCAACTATGAGATTTTTAACTACAACTTAAATATATGTTATTGAAGTTGGAATTACAATAATTGATTGCATTAAACTTACCCTTTAATGGATGCTCATTAAGGGATTTAGATTGTACTCATTCCAATTACTAGACTCGTGGTGCTCGATATTGTTATTTATCATCACAACCTCTCCATTTTAGGACTTAAGAATTTATGCTCCCATTGCCTTCCTTGGGTGCAGTAGCTATCTTCTACGATCTCTTGTCAGAATCAAACTCTAATTCTCCATCACTACCACCACCATGGTGAGCTCCTATCTTTCCATTGAACATTTGTAGGGAAGAAATTCAAATGAAGCATAACCAACATAAAGGCCATGCTCCAACAACTTATTATGAATCCTTAAGGAGTAGAAAAAAGCCTATATTGACCTCTTATTAAATGTGTCAGTTAAAAAGGCCATGGTTTTGAGCATGTATAAGCTCCATAGTTACTATGGTAATTGGAGTAGTATGTATCATAAAGCAAACTATAACTAATTTAATAAGTCATTCATAGTTTCATAATTTAAAATTATTCATACTTATTCATGTATGACTTAATAATTAACACAAGCATAACTATTGGAAGAGCAAATGCTCATAAGTGGGGACACCATCCATGAACTTCCAAAAGGTTACCATTGGGAAATAGCAATCTTTGATGACAGCCCTCTCTAGTGGAGAATGTTGATTGAAATAAGTGATTTCTAAGACCATGCTAACATAAGGTAGGGACAATTCACATGTTTAATAGCATTGTGGATGGCAATAGTTTCAACATAGAAATATGGCATCAATGAAATAATTCTATGGAACATAACTATTTGATGGAAAAGAAGGCAACTTATGAACTTCCTCTTTATTAAGGTTTGATTACATGAAAAAGAATTACACATAATGGCTGACAACACATCGAGTTATCCAAGTCATAAGAAGTAATACCACAAAAATAAACTCCTATGCAAAAGCGGTCCTGATACAATCCAATCTGATTGATCCAAAGATATTAAAAAATATACAAAAAAAAGAACGATGAAGGACTTTGCTACCTCCTGCTTGGTACAACAACTAGAAAGCCCTTAAAAAGGCCAAAGCTATACAAATGATCCATAAAGGCTTGCAATGATTAAATAGTCAATACAATAGTTAAAAATTATTGCACCTTCAAAATCGAAGATGATGACGATGACTTATGTACCTAAAATCTTTTTTCCAAGATTCACAATAAGAAAACAAGCAAACTATGTGCTCAAAACATGGGCAACCACCAGGATACACCATGTTAATCACGTATTAAAGGTGCAATTCAATAATTACCAGGTAACATTTGTGGAGCCTCCATTCCAAATGAATAGGAAGGCACATCACGACGGTGAGATTTGACACCATGCAGTATACTATGCAGAGGAAACAACATGCCCAACCAACACATGGCCAAGTGCAATTTGCACCGCTGAAGTTTTATTATGACATAGGAAAACACTACACCAAACAAAGCCCAAAATGACAAGCAAGGTATGACAATTCGACAATGCACTAATTCAAGTGCCCGTTAGGGGCACCTTATTCCTACATTAGTAGTCTTGAGAGATGGCATTGTTTCAAAAGAGTGACACATTTTTGGAACAAAACATTGTGCATGAAGAAAGCCAACACACAGGCAAAGGGGATGCCACCATGTGTCATACCATGAAGAGCAAGAGCACAAATGATAAGGATAGTAGTGAACACACTCAATACCACCAAACTTCCACCATAACATGAGAAAAAAATTAAATAGAGGTCAATGTGTGGCAATTCAAACTTACATAATGATAAGTCTCCCAATAAGTAACAACTTATCCATGATCCAAGAACTCATAATGCTAAAAATACCAAAACATTTCACTTTGTTTACCCTATCTATAGTGTGCACAGGATGACATAAGGCATGAGCAAACTGCATTTCATAAATGGCATAGTGCATTACCATGTGCGTAATTATAGCAACGTAACATGATAATTCTAATAAGAAGAAGGTAAGTCTCTTATTTAATGCTTCACCCTATCCTTATCTTAGTAACACAAAGTTCTAAAAATATTAAAAAAAGTTACACTTCATCAGCCTAACAAGCCATGCACAAAGGATGTAGTAGGGCACAAGTGGAGAGGCTATCACATGCTAGCACAGTGCTACAACATGACTAATCCTTTTTCACATGCATAACTATTATTGTGCATGCCTTCGGTTGCAACCAAGCATACAAAAACCCTTGTTCTTATTGCTCCATCCGTCTTCTACTTTATCACAGAGCACACCATGTCACACACTACCTATTATAGATTTCATATTATGACAATTCAATCAAGGAACAAGGCATGTCTCTTGATAGGGCAACACCTTATCCAAGAACAACCAATATTATGCCAAAAACAAAAAAAAATGTTACACTTTGTGGGGCCCATAAGCCACACATGAGATACCACAAAGGCACGTACAAACTTGCTATCACAAGCACGCATAGTGGACGATCGTGCATGGTTAGAGACAAAGTCCATCATTAAATATCCCTAGTACATTTTGCACCATTAACCTAATCCATGCACCAATGGTCCATAGTGTTACAAATCCAAAAATAACGAACACTTAGCAATCTCTACTAATCCATAAGATGCCACAAATAGCTTGTAGATTGCTATCATGCATGAGAACAATGGACAACCATGTGAGGCTAGGGATGAATCTTAGTAGACACAAACCCTTGAGAAAATTGCATTATCTAACTTCTAATTCCCTTCTAATAAGACCACACATTTGATATTGAAACATGTGGATTAAAAGTGTCAATTTTATCAAAGAGGAAGGCACATTTCTCAATAGGGCATTGTGTTATGTATGCACTGATATCCTTCTACGTTAAAAATTACAAAAGAAGTTATACTTTGTGGGCCCCAATAATTATGTGCATTTGATGTAGTAAGTAGCATGTGTAGTACTATTTTACCAAGAGAATAGTACATTATTGGTGCTATAGTACAACAAGTGCTTTTCCTATGCTCAAATGTAGTAGCATAGAGCTAGGCCATAGCAAAGCTTACTAAAAGCCTAATCTATATTACACCATCTAACTACCAATTCAAAGAAGGCAAGCTTACAAATGGAGCATCACCTTATACAAGCACTAACAGCCCACAATGCTAAAACCTCAAAATAAGTTATAGTTTATTGGCCTCACCAGGCACATGCTTGATGCAATAAGTTGAGCACCGACTGGCTGTGACACGTGCACACTATGGACTATCTCACACTTCTTGGAATGACAACAAACATGCACAAACACTAGCCCATATTGTACCATCAAACTTCTATTTCACTATGGGACACATTATGCCACACATAACCCCTTACAGATTGCATCTTGCTACAATTTCATCAAGGTGGAAGGTAAGTCCATGAAAAGGGCATCACATTCTCCATTTGCTAGCAGCCATATGGCTAACAATGCAAAACAAAAGTTACACTTCATAAGCAGCATGTACATGATGTCATAGATCACATGTAGATTGACTACCTCATGCAAGAATAGAGAATAGAGTACTATTGCATGTGGCTTGAGATGAAGCCCATCATATGCAAACCCTTGTGCATTGGATGCAATAATGACCCATGTACCAACTACAGCATGCATGAATAGAGCACTAGTAGTGTTAGAACATGCTTAATGTTGTATCAGTGCACTCAGTTGTTGTAGCACAATTCTAAGACCTCGGCCAAGTTTATAAGAACCTAGAGCATATTACATCGTCAAACTATTGCTTCGTCTTCGACCAAACCACATCGTACATTATCCTTTATAGATCACAAATTGCAAAAATTTCATTAAAGAAAAAGGGAAGTCTCCTAATAGGGCATCACCTTATCCATGTGAAAGAACTCACTGTGCAAAAAATTCTAAAAAAGTTATACTTAACAAGCTCTTCCAGCTGTAGGCATAAAATGCCATTAGGTGCACACAGACATTCTTCTAAGTGTGAGTACAATGCTGTAGTGCATGCAATTTTTAGTAGTGCCCAACTAGGGGATGCACATACCCTTGTGCTTAGTGCATCATCCAACTTCCACTTTATCGTAGGCTACACTATGCCGCACATTGCTTCTAGCTAATTACATATTGTGATAATTTGCTAATAAAAGAAGGAAAGTCTCCAAATACAGCATCTTTTAATCCATGCAACATCTACTCCAACACTAAAACTTGAAAAGAGTTACACTTTGCATGCCCCATTAGCTTCATATAAGATCCCAATGGCCACATGAGTAGACTTTCAGTTATCATGCATAGCTATGGATGAAGCTCAACACACAAAGCTTAACACATTATGCACCACCAAACATTTGCTTCTTCATAGACCACACCTCATCTAACATTGCCCCTTATTGATTCCACATCGTGATAACTCTATCAAAGAAGAAGGAACGTCATGCAATAGAGAACCACCTTATCCATGCACCAATAGCTCCACAGTACAAAAAATTCAAAAATAGGATACACTTTATAGGACTCATTAGTAGCATGCAAAGCAAGTTATAAGGTGCACAAAGTTTGTACGCGACATGAACGAATAGAAAAGATGATGCATTGCCTGTACAATCTCTAGTGGATATTACACCATCCAACTTTTTGTTCAAGAAGTACCACACAGTGCTTCACATTTCTCACTGTTGATTACATGTTGCAAAGATTTTATTAAGGAGAAAGACTAGTCTCTCAATAGGGCATCACCTTGTCTATGTGCTAATAGCACAAAACTCTAAAAATCACAAAAGATGTTACACTTTGTTGGCCCCAATAGTCACTCACATTGGATGATACAGGAAGCACACGCATTGGCTACCACTCATGTTGGAGCATGTTCAGTTATACTACTTCCATAACTACAGCAGTACAAAGCTAGGACAACAACCAAGCTTCCAAAAACCCTAGCACATATTACTCCATCCAACTTCGACTTCTCCATGGGCCACAACATGTTGCCCTTTGCCCATTGTATATTACATATTGCAACAATTATGTCGATGAAGACGGCAAGTCTTCCGAAAAGGCATCGCCTTATCCAAGTGATAGCATCCTACAGTGCTAAACATCTAAATGGAAATTACACTTTGTGAACCCCAACTACACATAGGATACCATGCACAAAATGGCTGGCATATATTGGTACATTCTTCAACATCCAAAGTTATTTATAATGTGAGGCTTGGCATACAACCCAACATGTACACACTTTAGCACATATTGCATCATCCAATTTCAACATTGCTTTAAGATGCACTGTGCCAAACATTGCTTTCGAGGATTACATATTATGACAATTTCGCCAGTAGTACATCACCTTTTCGAAGCATTAGAGGTCTACAAAGCTAAAAATTTAAAAAAAAAAGGGTTACTATTTATTGGCTTTACAAGTGGCATGCAATGGATGCCATTGGGTGTCAGACAATAGTTGTCATGCATGAGAAAATTTGTTGCAAGATGCATGAATAGTGCACTACTATGTACTTCCATTTGTGTTATAGTGCACTGAAGGCTCTATTGTGTGCATAGTTGGGGCCACAACCAAGCATGCACAAACATTAGTGCATATTACACAATATAAATTTTGCTTCATCTTGGGTCACACTACCTCACAAATTGTCCATTGCAAATATTATGTTATGATAGTTCTATAAACAATGAAGGTAAGAACCATAACAAGGCATCACCTTATCTATGCACCAGTAGTATGTAATACATAAAATAAAAAAAGTTTATAGTTTCAATGCCAAGCACAAACAAAGGATGCTATTGGTTGTGCATAAAATGACTATCAAATGTGCACTTTGTGCTATAGTGCATGCTGTTGTTGATTATGCATATAGTTGTAATAGCACGTGGCTATGGGTGTAGCATGGTATGAACTGTGTCACACATTGAATCTTATGGATTGCATATTATGACTATTCCTTAAAGCAAGAAGACAAGTGTTTAAATAGGGCATCATCTCAAATTTTAAAATGTTGCTAAACAAAAACATCCCCCAAAGAGTAGCATAAAAAATTCCCTAGTCATCATCATTTATATTTAAGACAAGGGCTGCAGATGGCTTATTATTATAATTCCATCAAGGAAGAAGACAAGTCCCCCAATTTAGCAACCCACATTTGTGCCTAAGAAAAGACAAGCTATGAATAGGGTAAAAAAGTGACACTTTTTGACTAGCACATAAAATGACTATAGGCACGTAATTAGTAACGAATATGAGTAAAAGAGAAACATTTTTTAAAAGGAAAGTTATGGGGATGGATCTAATACTACAAAGGTTACATCTTAGTAGATTATGAAAATTTCATGAGTATAAACTCTTATACTCACACATTGCATCCTCTAACTTCCATGATAAGCAATGTGAGGCATTTAAACTTTGCATCTAAGCAAGCCTCCAAGGGGTGCAACATGAATCACATACTATTGCACAATGTATCGTGTGAAGTATCGCTATAAGTATCATAATAAGTACAACAATAAGTACATGAACTGGAGTAAGCTAAGCAAGAAATCAAGTGAGTATGAGGTGCTCTGAAACTTTTGGGATGTCTATGTCTCTAAGGGGATGAATCTATTACAAAAGTGTTGGATCTCTATAGATCATGATAGTAAGGCTACTCTATCACTTACAATGCCTCATCACAAATTTAAGTCAATTGTAAGGATTCTATATTCGTACTTAATTGCCATTTATTATGGTACCTTTGTTATTATGGTACTTAATTTCCATTTATTACGCTTGATTTAAAAGAAAGTGGCATGAAGCTATTCTATAATGGATTATGAATGAATGCATCTAAGTTAGAATCCATGCTTAAATGTGATGTAGAGGCCTACCATTAGCTTATTGGCCAATAATAAGGGCTTCGCAACCTAGGAGTACATAAGCATGAGCTTGCCTTATGTCATAGAATGCTGATAGCAAGAGCACTATAAGAAATGATAGTTAAGTATGATCGATGGATAAAATCTTTTACAGATGACTTAAATTTGTGATAAGAGATTGTAACTGGTGAAGTATCCTTCCCATCATGATCTATTGAGATCCCATCTTATGTTGCAGTAAATTCATGCCCTTGAAGACATTGACATCACAAAAGTTTCAAAATACCCTTTGCTCACTTACATGCTTCCTTATTCGTAGGGCTTTCTTACTTGCTTACTCATTGCACAATATGCTCGCTTACTCTACTTTCTCTAATAATTGCAATACTTCACAAAGTGCTTCATGCACTACTTCGTGTGCTATGTTATGTGATATGTTGTGCGATACTATAAGATTCACATCATCCATGTTGGAAGCTTGCTTAGATGCAATGTTCAAATGCTTCACGTTGCCTATCATGGATGTCAGATAATGCTATAGGACAATTCTAGCACTTTTCCCTTTAAACAAATTGTCATCATCCACTAAGGCCAAGCCCTATGTCATATTATATTAATCCCCACAAACCTAAAGGTGTCACATAGGATTCAAAAATTTTACTTGCTTGCTCACATCCATAATTAAAGTGATACTTGTTGTAGTTTTATATCATTGGCAAAAATTTTCCCTTTTTATACCCTATACATTATTTGTCATTGCTTGGGAACAATTGTGGAGTCACTCTATTAGGAGACTTTTCGTCTTCCTTGATGGAGTTGTTGCAAATTGCAATCTATAGATGCAATTTGTAGTATGGAGTGGCCTGCAACAATGCATAAGTTGGATCATTAAACATGCACCATGGCTTGTGCATGCATGGCTATGGCCGAACCCATGAGCTAAGGTAGCTATGCTCATGATAGGGCACTAGGCATATTACAACATTGTGCTCATGTGTGGTAGCTAGTCCACGTCTGCCCTTCTATATCTTTTGCACGTGGCTTACTGGGCTCATGAAGCATAAAGTTTTTTAAAAAATTTATGTTTCAAGCTATTGGCCAAAGCATAAAGTGATGTAGTATTTTGAGACTTACCATGTTCACAAAATTATTGCAATATACAATCCAAACGAGGCAATGTGTAGTATGATGTGTCCCACAGTGAAGTGAGAGTTGGATGGTACAATATGTGCTAGAATTTGTTCATTCTAGGTTGACACTCTAGCTATGCACTAACACATGTGCCCGTGAAGCAAAGTACTTGTTACGCTACAGCATTGTTCACATACATGGAAGCCAGCCTACTCGTGCCTTATGACAAACTATAACCATGATGAGTGGGACTCGCAAAGTGTAACTTTTTTAGAATTTTTAGCACTGTGGGTGTCTAGCACATGGATAAGGTGATGCCCCATTGAGAGACTTGGCATTGTTCTTATTTGAAGTTCCTTGCTTTACTCTTTACATTAGGTCCTATGATGTGCAATTTTTCCTATGTTGTAATGAAAGCTTTGTGCTACCATGTGTGTTGTGCAAGTTTGTTCCCATCCTTGCCCTTGCCCTTCATGGTGTGACACGTGGTTGTGTCTCCTTGAACAGTGGGGAGGCTTTCTTCACACAAATCATTTAATGCCTGAAAGGTGTAACTCTCTATTGTCATCATGTGTGGGACTATTCAAGAAGGAACAAATTGTCACCCTAATGGGGACTTGACATGATGTAATGTGGAATTATCAAACCTTCCTTACCACTCTACTCTTTGTTTTGCATAGTGTTTGACCATGTTGTAGTGAAACTTCTGTCATGAAAAATGCACCCAATCACGTCATTATTGAGCATGTTGTTGCCTCTGCATTCTGTGGTACATGGCATCAAGACTCACAAGTTGTTTCCTCCTACACATGTGGCATGGGGGGCCTAGAAAGTATGACTCTTTAATTGTAGAATTACAAGTTTTAAGTGATTAACATGATGTTGCTTGGTGGTTGGCTAGGTTTTTAGAGTGTAGTTTTCTTCCTTTCAAGTCATTGATCTTTGACAAAACATCCTTAATTTGTAAGGTGCAGCACAATGCTAGTCATTTTAATGGTTGTTTAGTCAGTTCATGTTGTTATGGATCATTTCTATGCGTATGCCATTTTTTTAGGGCATGATACTTCTCATGCCACGTCGATGCTAGCAAAGACCTTCATCCTGAATTAGACACTTGGTGATTCTTTTTTTGTATATCTTTCAAGCTCTTTGGGCTATGTGGTTAGATTACATTGAGCTCTCTTTTGCACAAGGGATGTTCTTTGAGGAGATACATCTTATTACTTTGATACTTCTTTGTCAGATTACGCATTATGTGAAGTGCTTTTCATGTAATTGAATCTTTCTAAAGAGGAAGTTCATATGTTCTCTAATTTCCTGTTAGCACAGTCTTGAAAATAACACATTTTGGTCTTCATTGTCTACAATGAAGGTTTGCTATCAAAGAATGCTATTGTGAAAAGACAACTTTTTAGAGCTAAAGTTATGGTGTCCCAACTTGGGATAATTCTGTCTTCCTTTATGGAGTATCACTGAACATGATGAACATGTCAATAATAACATGAGGTTCTACGTAGCACTTTATTTTTGTATTGTTACCTAGCTAATCCTACCAATACTCGTATGCTTTTCTTAATAATTAAGCCATGCAGGTGAAAGTATGAAATATTTTAAACAATGAAACTATGAATGGCTCATTAAAACAGTTATAGTTTTCTTGATGATACATGTTGCTCAGATAACCATTGTAATTATAAAGCTAATATGTGCATAACACCACAAGTTTTGGTATGGATGCTTTTACTAGATAAAAGGTCAAAGTAGCCTTTCACCCAGCCTATTGACATTTCATTATAACTTGATGGATAGCATGACCTTCGTGCACATGATACATAAATCAAATTTCTTCCATATCAACTTTTGAAGGTTGGATATGAGCTTACCATGGTGGTGACATGTGAATGAGAACTAGCTTTTAATTTTAGAGAGGGAATTTGAGAGATAGCTATAACATCCAAGGAACGTAGCAAGCACACATATTACCTAATTCTGACATAAGGAAATAGTGACAATAAAAGTTAATATCGAGCTCCACAAGTCTAATTATTGGAATGAGTACAATCTAAACTACTTAATGATGATCCATTAGAGAGAAAGTCTAGTGTTAATAGGTATGGTATATCTTGCTCTAATAGCATATATTTAAGTTGTTGTAGTTAAAAAGGTCATAATTGAGCCTTAGTTTAGACCAATTAGTCTGCCTTTTATGTACACCACCATCCTTAATTGTTTTGTCAATGATGTTGACTATCTTTAGTTGGATGGGTCACTCCCTTAGTATTATTACTTTGAATAAATTAGAGTGCTGAATGAAAAGCATACATTAGTGTAGGAGAACATCACAGGATTTCATTCTATTGTGTTGGCCATTATGATCATATTAATGATTATGAGTGAATGTCGTGAGCAAACTTATTTCATAGTTAAAGGTGAAATTCTTGGATATATGAAAGATAAATTTTGATGAAAGAATTTGTTAAGGATGTTTTCATTAATCAAGAAAAAAAAAAGTTGGGGTTCTAAAGACAATCAAATCTCATCCTTGTGTCCACCATAAATGATGCTGACCAAGGATAAACAATAGTGGCTCTTTTGACTTTGTTAGCACCACTTGAGAAATCAAATTATTTTGGTTCCTTACTAAAGTAGTGGTCAAACCATAAATCATACTCTCGATAAGGAGGTCCATATATTAAATAATTAAAATGACATAGTTGAAATGATTTAGGAAGTTCCTTTCCTAATCCCAAACATAATCACATAAAAGTGTGTGATGAGTAACCTAGTCTATAGCACTATTGCCTTAGCACTTTAGGTCAGATAGTTTGAAGAGCTTTATTCGCCAAACATATGCAATGACACTATGGTAAGAACAACTATTTTCTTTAGGCAAATGTTATAGGTTAAATATAGTAAAAGCAATTATTAAACCTTGTTCAAACACCACTACCTTGACATTAGGAATTAAAATTCTCAAAAGTTCCATTGTTTCAAAAGTAAAAATAATTTGCTTGATAAAAGTTGATAAGAAACAAAAATTTTCCCTAGAATAGTAATAGGTTTATCAATGTCATCCCATGCAACCATACCAATTCTAGCATTCAAGTCATCTTGCATAGCTACATTGCAATTAAATTTATTCCAATCAATGGAGCAAGACTCTAATAAGCGGTAAAAAAAGGCCCACTGAGGACTCCACAACTCACTCATAACATGATTACAAAGTTGTACCAAGCAGTAGTTATAGTGCGAACATTCCTTTGAAGTGTAGTTGAATGGAATACCTTTATCATACGTGCCTACAAATTCTTACACACTCAAGGTGGACTTTTTTTAAGATAGAGTTGAAGAGTTGACTACTTCGTAAGTTGTAACAACTCATGTATTCATAGATATCCAATTAAGGAGCTCAAAAAAGCAACTGAGGTCCATATATTTAATCCCACCCAGAGTGAAGCAATCATTTACAAATCTATTGGTCCAATGTTCTCTCACAATATCACACTCAAAAAATTAATGTTGTGGCTCTTCATAGTCAATAAGCTTAAGAAAAAAATTTGACATCTCAATCCCTTTTGTTAGAAACTAGGTGTGAGTAGGAATCAAAGTTAACTCTAGTCCCCATAGGAAAATTTTTACTTGAGGTTGCACTTGCACATTTCAAAACCCATGTGACCTCCTTCCTTGATGAATTATGGTTTGAATACATGCTTTATATAGTAACTCCAGCACCATACGCTCACTTAATTTGAAGCACAGAACATCTAATTCATTCAATTTAGCACAAGGAGAATATAGAATCTTAAATACCAAATTAGCCAACAATAAATTTTGAAACCTTTTTGTGATGCCAAAACCCATACTCCTTAAATTTCTCTATTACAAATGTTGGAATCTTCACATCTATGTTAAGAAAGGTTTGTCAAGTAGTAGTAGAAAGGATGCAAAGCTAATTATCCAAAAAAAAGGAAACAAAATTGCCCACAACATTCCATCAAACAATATTGTTTGTGGTGAAGAGCATTGCAATTTGAGTAACTTACATGTATGAGATGCATTGTGAGGAAAATGTAAAGAGTTATTTGACATAATATATTTGTATATGAGGAACTGAACCCACAAATAGCCTTTCGAAGGAATAACTCACCTATAGTGTTTTGCAATTGACACTGACTACCAGGTCGACAAACTATGAACTTCGAATCCTCTATAATACTTATATAGAGTTAAAATTTCCTAATAGGAACAATGTATTGCTCTTTTGTCATTTGAACCACTACATAGGTGATGATGAATAAGTTCTTCAACTCTGAAATAGTGTAGCTAGAAATTAATGTGTAGGCTAAGTAATAAGTGGGAATAATAGCAAATATTGAGTTAATCATGAAAATATTGACCACCATAGTGGCCTTATCATCCATCTTGACATAGTTTTCAGCATGATTAAAATCAAATTGAAGTCTTTGTTTCTAAAGATTGGCTATTACAATTCATATCCTAAGATATTTCAATTGAGGGGCTTGATGCATTTGCATTTTTTTAATATAATCTTCTTAAACTTGCAGTGCATCACCTTGCTAAATAACACTATTGATTTGTTTAAATTTGCAACCAGATATGACTGATGCCCATACTGCTCCATAATTTCCTCATTGTAGCATAAGTTATAGGAATTTAAATCATGTCTTCATCAAAATATAGGAGCTGGGCAATCATAAGGGAAGAAAGGTCAATTCTAAACCAAATAGAGGTAAGACAATCAAGTTGGTGCTGAATAAGCCATAATAGATACTTTGACACAATAATAAAGTGGTATGGTGAGAGAGGACATCCTTTTTCATGACTTCTAGTCACTTTGATCCATTATAGACGGACATCATTCAACATTATCCCGAATCTTTATGCAATAAAATAGGCCTCAATACAATCACATCAAGGAGTAAGGAACCACAAATGCTTAATCATATCCCTCACAAAATTCTTGTTTACCTTATCATAAGCCTCATTCATATTGAGTTTTAACTCAATCAAACCTTCTTTTAAAATAGGTTGGTGCTAATGGGTAGTGATTTCCTATTAAAAAAGAATATCATTAGCTATACCATGTTCTAGTGCAAAAACAACTTGCTTCTAAGTAGTAACCTTAGGTTGCCCAACCTTTGTTCTAGCCACCAAAATTTTTGTCTCTACATTCCAACAAATTGCTTGGGTTTGCATTCTCTTTCAGCTTTAGGGATGAGTATGACTAGTGTGTTTTTCCAACCTTTTGACATAAAGCTATCTTTAAAGAATTATTTTACTACTATAATAATGTCCACTTGTATGATCCTTTGATAACCATACAAAAACTTAGATTAGATGACAGCCACACCAAGGGTTTATTTCTTTTGATATACATTATCATACATCTAATACCATCATCACTGGTTGGAGCCACAAGAGTAGCCACTTTTTCACTGTCAATAGTTTTCCAAGGTTGGAAAGATAAAGGAGGCTAACACTGCATGTGGCCACAACACTTCTTATTAAACTACTATATCAAAATTTCTTTAATCTAAGTTAGGAAGGCCACTAGTTTCCCAATATCATTTTTATGTTTGTGGATATAGTTTCTCTTGAAGGAAGAGGAAGACTTCACCTAGAAAAAAGGTATGTTTTGCTTCCTAAGTATGGCCTAATTAAGCTTAGCACACTACAACCTCCATGCTTCTTCTAAAGCCATGGCTATGTGATAGCAAGCAATACATTTTGCTAAAACATCGTGTTCCAACTTAGTTAAGCCATTCATAGATTTCTAAAGTTGAAGCTTTTATATTTCTTAAGCTACTAGTGACGATATTGAGAATGTTATGAAGCTCTGTTACACTCTATTTCTTTAATGCTATATGAAGTGAAAGCTAGTTTGAAAATCTCCAAGAGAGTAGGGAATTATGAACTTAAAAACATTTTTAATTATTTTAAAAGTATTTTTTTCTAAAAACATTTATGTTTTTGGAAAACCTTGATTATATATATTATTTATTTAATATGGTAAAAAATGAAGATAAAAATTACTTAGGACACAAGTATTTTTAGGTCGTTTAAATCAAATTTGAACTTACATCCACCCCAAACCAAGGATAAAAAAAATACCACTAATAAAAAATTATAATCATAGATTTTTTTTCTTGTGATTCATCTCTAACCTACTAGCTTTTGTGGGTTCAATGATAACCCAGGCTTTTTTGAGCTCAATCGTAACTCAATTTTTTATGAGTTCATATTGAATTTGGCTTTCACAAATTTTTGGCTATGCAACTTAGGAGAAAAGGAAAAATACAACAAAACAAAAAAAATTTATAAATTTGTACAACTTTCTATGCTTGTTTATTAATGAAACAAGATCCACAGAGCTTAAAGTTAAGCAATGAAATGAGAATTTGAAACATTAGATGTGCAAGGCTTAGTTGGAAAAGTTTGATGATTTAATAAGAAGCCAAACTTACTGCTAGAAGAATTTATGCTAGTAAAATATTAAGTTGTGCTTTGTTGAGATCTCGAAAATTGATTCATTTTCACTAATTATTCTATTTATAAGGGTTATGCATTTATTATAAAAGTTTGATTGTAACTTTTAGAAAGTGTATTAAGCATTTTACAAAGCTATAACTAGGTAGCCTTAAAAGCTTTTACAAACAAGTTAAAATAATTCTTTAAAATAGCTATTATAATAACTAAATAATTTGTCATTAGGCAAGATACACCAAGTTTTTTTGATCTAAATAGAGGTGATACATACCATTAGATCTAATGTTGAATAAGTAGATGAGTCATGGATTGTTAGATCAATACTGATTTGATCTTGGCTATCCGATCATATCGGTTTAGATCTAGACCATTTTATTTAACAATGGTAAACTTAGAGTTGATCTTAGTCGTAAAATTCAAATAGGATAATTATGAGTCATAAGATTTATGGATATGGCAAACAAAACTTTAGTCATCCAATATGTTTGAATGTAGCTATTGTTATGAGATCTAGGGATAAATACAATGAAATTGATTTAATCAATAATCACCAATAAATCTTGGGGATCAAATTGATAATGGGATGGATGGTCATGATAGATGAATAAGGTAGCGATGAGCTCCATCGTGTGATAGCAAAAATGCATTTCAGATGGTGTTGAGTGCTTTTACTTGTGGATGCAGACATGTACAATTAATTTAGTCCCATATTAAATAGAAAGATAACTGTTTGGACTTTAAAATCATTCATGTTATAGTAATATTTAGAGCCTAATTAGCACTAGCACCCCTTGTATGTTCAAGAATTCAACCCCTATGTGTACTCATAGCCAGAATGTATTTGACCCGATTTGTTCCGAATTGTCCTAACCCGAGCCTTATGAGTGCCCACTTTGGCTTGCCTCGCTAGAGAAGCTTTTCACTTCCAAACAAGCTAGGATGTGGCAGATACATACACATATATATATATATATATATATGTATTTATTGTATGTATTAATTATAATAAATTTAGTAAAATTAATTTTTTTCATTTAATCAAGATTTAACAAATAAACTAACACAAAATTTGATAAGGATAGGAGTTAACAAAGACAAGGGTTAAGAGATTCAAAAATAACATCCTATTTATTTGCTAAATCAAGGAGACGATTGAATAAGTTGATGCTTGAATTTGATTGGAAATTGATATGAAATGAGACTATCTTAAAATCAATAAACAAACATTCTATTTCTTATAAAAAACATATCAAAGAAGTGTATGGATGTCCGAAATCTTTAAAATTTACTGAACACTTCATGCTTCTTTGAAGATCAGTAATTCACCAACTTCAATAGTGCATAGGTTGTTCATTAAAAAGTATACTTTATTAACACTCAATAAGTCATTATAATAAAATGCTAAATATTTAGTGCTTGACTCATTAAACACAAATGTGACCCAACACTGCCAGAGCCTTACTAAATTTAGTGAACAAATAATCCATAGGTTTTCCTCTAATGGTTATTTTCCAAGCTGCATTAACTACATTAGTTGATTAGGAAAAGTACAACTAGATCCTTTCAAATTAGGTTCTTCTTTTAGTTTTTCCCAATAAATATTTTCTAGTCTATATAAGTAATATACATTGCCCCAAACAAATATGAGGGAGATTTGTAATAGAGGTACTAAAAAAGACTAGCATATTATTGATATTCAGGAGTGCTCCATCTAGTCTTTTGTAGATGTGAGCATTCTTTTCCTTTCTATTGCACTAAGTAAATGAATTTCTAATAAAACCCAATCTAGTCAGATCCAAATCATGAATAAAGCTAAAGAATTCATAAAAAGCTTTCTCATTAGAAAAAATTTTCCCCTTCTTTATCATCTTATGTAAGTAAGGCAATAAAGGCCCTTGCTACAACATTCCATAAAACTTTATTGCAATTTTTATTTGGTCCCAAGCTGGACAATAGTTTATATAGTTTTTGGTACATATATAGCATAGCAATACCAAATCCCATTCTTTCCATATCTCTCCTAGATAGTAACCACCTATGCAGAGTAATCCATAATCTAAAGCTTGACCTAATTCCTCCATAATACTATATTTCCTCTAAGTAACACAGTCAAAGTTTGAACAAATTAAATCCTATTTCTACCAAAACGTTGATCCACCTTACAGTTATTAAAGGTCTCTACATGAGTTTTTTATAGAGCAACAACGAAGACCATATTCTTCTTTACCAAATGTTGCATGTAGCCATGGGATTCACTTCTTTAATCCAATAGATATTGCACACTAAAAAATAAACCATAATTTATTAGCAAAAAGTATTGCCGTTGGCAATAATCATTCCCTTTGCTACACACCACCAAGACTATTATGCATTTCAGAGGCATATAATTCTAGAATAGCACATAGAACAAGGTTAATTTATAAAATTGATCACATAATTTGGATACAACAATCATTACCAACCTAAGTTCCTAAAGTTCACTGTCAATAACATAGTAACCTAACTAACTTTGTGAAACCCCTTATAAAAAAGCGTATGACCCATCTCATTATATTAATCATGAAATAGAATATTAAAAATCATCTGATGTAGCAACCACCCATATCCATATCTTAATAATGCCACATCCTAACATACTCTACAATAAGGTTACACTTATGGGGCATGTTGAAGTGCCCAAACATCCCCTTTTAGGGAATGTACTAGAAACTTTCAAAGAGATTATTTGTTTACACTATCACTTTATATTCATAGTTGCACCCATCCTTGTATCTTATTACAATGCATTCCAAATCCATACTTGAAATAGAAGTTAAATTCTAGCACCCAATCATGTTGTAGCATTTAAGAAAGCACATTACTTCTGTCATGCACAAAGGTGAGTCCTAATGGAAAAAATGAGAGTTTCCAACATTGTAATCAAGACAAAATTTGGCTCACTCTACTACTAAACACATCCTCTCACACCCAAATTAACCCTTAGCCAATAGATTGATCTTTTCAAATACATCAAATAGTTTCTGCGTTTATGATGTGAGGTTTGGCTGATACTCCCCGTTATTTTTTTAATAATGATTGTTTTGTAGCCTTCCACATCTTTGAGAAAATTATTTGTTGATCACCCATATAGTAATCCAGAGTGGTTGACCTATACATTCTTAATTCGAGGTTCGTATCAGCTGATATTGAGAAAACAATGAGACACATAATTAAAACTATATTACTTATAATAAGAAAATAAATAAAGCAACATCTTCCCAATTATAGGTTCAACATATTTTGATGAATATGAAGTCAACGAATCTCCTTATATACCTTATAAATAAAAGCATAATGAGCAAGATTACTATGTCAACAATTTTATTGAGAGCAAATTATTTTAGACTAAGCAAAGCCCCTAACCTCCCTTGATGCTAATTCTCATGATATCATACTCATCATCCTTAGATATGCACAAATCCAAGTTGAGGTGGGAACTCTCACCCATATAAACATTTTGACAAAATTCTTATAGATCCACTGCATCAAGTAGTTTCTCAAAGCTAGGAAACCATAACATATAGTTAGTACCTGTTACATCGTAATGATACAAAAATGCTTTATTTTTGCATAATAATTCTTCTAATGACTAGTGTTTCGGGCTCCTATGGCATGTTAGAGGTCTTGCTATATAAGAAGATATTATGGTAATCTATATAATAATAGCAACCAAAGCTGATCGACCTATCCTCAACAAATATGTTGAGAACATACCATCAAATACATAGTAGTTTATAGTTTCTCAAACTAACCTCCATTGAGTATAGCCCCAAGAATTGCATTTCCTCCTTATCTCTTGTTTAACACTTGCTTCTACCATGAATAATGGAAAATTTTGCAAAGCAATTAGTAACCATAGCTAGTACAAAAGCTATCCTGCTCCCTACTCCTTGGAGTTATCGCCATGCTCAAGCCTGGCCTAATCCTTAATAAAACAATAGTGCCAACACAAGTAATCCAATACATTTAAAAATTTGTGACATGTAGGCTACATGAAACCAATGCCAAAGAAATAGTGCAAATTTATTTGTCCCTACTCGAGTCAGTCTCAATATCCTTTACACATAAAAAAGTAAAATCATGAGCAATCCCAAATATGCTTTACAAGTGATCTCAACAATAGCATAACCATATGCAAGGAAAGTAGTTTGAGCCTATGCAAGGAAGTGGAGTCACTATAGAACTTAAGAGTGCTTGTATACCTTAAATATTCACAAAAGCTCTATCTAGTTTTTCATTTACACAAGCATTCCCCTCCTTATCATTACACCAAGAAAACAAATTCCTAATGAACCCCAAGTCAATCAGATCTAAATTTTTAATGAAACTAGAGATTTTCATTGTAGCACATATGACTCAACTAATTAATGAGATTATAGGCAGAGCTTGGAAATGGAAAGCATTCCCAAAAAATATTTTGGATTTTTGAAACACTAAAATAGTATCCCAATTGAAAATGTGTGTTCCTTTTGCCAAACAAAAACTTGTAGCGCATCCCACCAACATAATGATCACATAGTCCAATGAAACCCACTCATTATTATAGCCACACACAAGCATAGTTCCAAAAAAGCTAATTCCAAACCTATTTTACAATTCAATTACACATACAATGCATGCTAGAGTGACCAAACTAGGTTTCCTTTAGCTTTGCATCACTCAAGAATATTTCAACATATATTTCGAACCAACTAGTAGTCTCTCACTGAAACTAGTCACAGAAAAGCTAGTTCAATTAGTGGTTCATCGCTTGAATAAGGATCCAACAAATTAGCTTCTTTGCACCTTTCATGCTTTCTCAGACGTTGACTCAAAAGCCCATCAAACTCCTTGGTCCATGTTTTAAGACAGGACAGATGGACAAACCACTTGCCATCTCAAATTCTTGTGCTGTCACCACAATATGCCTCGATGGGGTAAAGATTGTGATAATCCAAGATGATCAATATGAAGCTTTTAAACTGATTATGTGCATCCTTTATTCACTTATAATATTTTTTGTCACCATTCTTTTATCTTATTAGCAAACATTCAAAATCCAACCCTGATCTAATAGTTAAATTCAAATGTTCTATCATGCTACAGCAATATAGAGAACAATTTAATTCCCACATTCCACCATAATGAGTCCAAATGTTCTAATTGAGCAATCATAACACAATAATAATAATTAAACATACCTCCAAGATTACCCTTTGTGAACTTATTTAATATAAAGAAAATAAACTATGTTGGCCTGTCACCCAGTTCTGATTATAGCTTGACGTGCCACCCCCCCCACACCTATGTAAAGTTTATTCTCCATCATCCCATATCATAGTACCGATTCATCAAACCATACAATTCTAAATTGAAGCTCTCAACATCTAATGTTAAGAAAATAGATACATACATAACGTGATCTGTACACCCTGAGCAACTACACATACAAATCAACATCTTCCTAGTAGAAACTTTAGCATTCCAATGTCGTAACCCCATCACCAAATTCGTTCCATAGCCTCATAAATATTTTGGAAAAATTCAAACATGTCATCCATATGAAGCTACTGATTTGAGCCCATAGATTGTAGGTTCCAATTCACTTTTAGTTGTAATGGATTGATACATACAACCTTCTTTTGTGCAAAACACTTTCCATATTAATTAGAAATCTAGAACTACCAAGGCATGTTAGAATTTTTACTTAAAAACCATTATATCATATAATTTTTCAATCCATCCACCAAAAAATATAGCTTCAAAGATTATTCATGCTCCCTAATGCCTATTTAAAATGATTCCATGCTTCTGACAAAATTAAGATTTGCAAAGTTGATTTTTGTTATAATTGTACCACAAATAGTCATGCATCCCACTTTATCATATCTATAGACATGCTAGAGCCTAGCTAGATCCACAATTTGTAGAATAAGACGCAAGCAATTTCTCAAAAACCTCTTTATCACAACACACTTAAGTCATAATTCCCTCTATCAACATAAAGTTAGAACCATATTCAATCCCAAATTTTCTTTCAAATGTTCTCAGTAACAATAAAACAATATGGACATTCTCTAATTTCCTAAACTGATGAAGCTATTGAGCGTTGCTCTCCCCGATCTTGTTTTCACTTGTCTTGTCAGCCTTTTTATTTTTTGATTTTCCAAATTTCCTAAGGGTTTCCCCTCTCATCATTCATTTATGCTCTATTTATCTAAAATGTTAACATTAGGAAATAGCATTTTGAGAAGCTCCATAGATTAAAAAATAGCAATAGTTTCAATGTAAAAAACTAAACTTGAAATGCACATTCTATCAACAATAATAATAAGCCCACCAAAGTCATCCCAAAAAACTATAACAATCCATCATGAAGATTTTATTGCACTACTATGTAGCAATTTATCTTCACTCACTCCATGGAGAAGGATTCCAATATGAGGTAATAAATAGCCTTTGAAAGCCACTACAAGTCCTACAAGATGGCATTGGTGAAATGGTACATGAAGTAGTATAAACAACAGCAAAATGAATACTCCCTTGATGTGTAGCCAAGTGAAGCACCTTGCCTAGGTGTGCTTGCAATTTTTTATTAATTCAAAGGTTATATGATGCTAAAGTAGCCAATTTGATTACATGAGATGTAGTTGTAGCCCACATATTCACCACCATCTAATTAAGAAGCTCATTTAAAGAATTAAAATCCATGCTATTTACCTCATCAAGCTTGAAATTAGTTCTTACAAAATTGCTTGCCTAGAATTTTTACCTTATGGCAATCCCACAAGCTATGTTGTACATCCTCTTTCATCTTACAGCCCTATGCCCAAAGCACCTACAACTTAATTCCACTTTTACATAGCTAAGAGAGAGTTGGAATTAAATTCAGAACTAATCTCCACATGAAAACATTGACTTGATGCTACAATTAGAATTTCCAAACCACATAGCCACATCTCTTATTAAATTTTGGATTATAAACATGTTACTATAAATGAATTTTGATTCCAACCATGTGTCCTCATTATACGTGAAGTAAAACACATCCTATTCATTTGATTTGGCCCAAGGCAAATGCATAATATGAAACATTTAAGTTCTAATAAATTTTGTACCTTATCTTGGTCCCAAACATCATGCTCCTTAATAGGCTCTGCTACATGAATTGGTTTTTCCACTTCCATGTTGATATAGGTAGGCCTTAAAGAAATAAGAAGAACACCAAGCCAATTATCTAACAAGAATGAGACTTGTTCACCCTTAGTAATCTACTAAACTATATTAATTATCAAAGATAACACACTAATGAGTATCATGTAGGTTTGCGAAGCACTGTGCGACACAGAAAAGTTATTGTTTATCACACATTACTTGAATTTGAATTCCTGAACCCATAGACCATCTTCTTGAGCCATAGCTTGCCTACGATGCTTTGGATTCAATGCTGTATACTAGGTTGATAAATTTGAAATCCAAGACCTCCACACTCTTTTGGATGAGTAACCATATTTTAGCAAGCATATGACATATTGTTGCGAACATTTGAACCTCTACAAAAGTACCAACAAATCACTTTCTCTAACTCATTAAGAATGCCTTTCAAATTTAAAGAGTGGCTAAGTAAAATGTAAGAATAGCAGCAAGCACTTAGTTGATCATAAGAATACACCCCTCCATCAAATAAGACCTAATCTTCCATCTTGACACACAATTCCCAACTCAATCAAATATAATTAAGTCTTCTTTTAAATTTAGTTGTTGCAATAAGTATGCCTAAATATTTTAATTTAGTAAATTTACTCATATGTAACTTTCTTATTATTATCTTTCTTCACTTGCATTCTATCCCCTACTAAACAATACTCTTATCTTATTAAGATTTATCACTTAACTAAAGAGTTTCACATATTGCTTCATATTTTCTAAAAGGATTTTAACTACAGCACAAGTTACAGAAGAATATGTAAAGATGTTAACATATAGTTGGTGAGTAATCATTCGTGAAGAAGAGCTAATCTTAATCTTAATTATAGGATCTTGCTTTACCAGATGCTTAATAAACTAAGAGAGATACTCATACACAATGGTAAAATGGTTTGTTTAAAGTGGACATGCTTACCTAAGAACCATGATAGTTCAATCTATTGTAGGTGTATCTTATTAAACATAATCCCAAATCTTTGTACAATGACACATGCTTCAACCCAATCACTCCAAAGGTTTGAGAATCATAAATGCTTTTGTACTTTAGTATGAATTTCCAATTGACCTTATCATAAGCCTTATGCATCTCTAGCTTTAATGCATGATTACTAACTGGAATCATTAGACTTATTAGTTGTGTAATGTTGATAGCTCTCAAAGGTTAGAACGGTGGGGGAGGAATATATTGCCAAAAACTACACCACTTATAGCTAAAGACCTATAGGAGTATATCTTTTATTTTGGTTAGGGAAGCAACCAACTCTCTACTATCATCTTTAAGATGATTTATATAATTTCTTCTATATTTAGAAGTATCTACCACCTGAAAGAAAGTATGTTTTCATCTTCAAGGCTAGCTTAATGATGCTTGGCCCACTACCACCACCATCTTCCTCTAAAGTCATAGCCTTAATGTACTAGATAATACATTATGCCAAAAGATCATGTTCTGGCTTAGTTAACCCATCTTCAATTCCTTAAGTTCAATCTCTTATATCTCTTGCTCCAATTGGTGAGGCACATTAAAAGTATTACCATGTTCGGCTACTCCATTTATTTAAAGTTGGTAGTACTTTTCCAAATTTTGCATATATACCATCCGTACGATTACCCATCATAATTTTATTTCAAGCTATTTGCTCAACATTAGATAAATTTGAAAATGATATTATACAGTTTCAAACTGGCTTCTCCTCTTAGTTTTATTCAAATATATGTCATTAAAGTTTAAAAAGTAAAGGCTGTTGTCTGAGTTAATACGGGGAAGATATGACACTATAGTACTCAAGGAAGCTTGTATACCATTGATATTCACAAGTGCTCTATCCAATGTTTCATTATATTTATGTGCACTACCCATCCTATTGCTACACAAAGTGAACTTAATCCTAATAAATCCCAAGTTTTTCAGATAAATAGCATGCATGAAACAACAAAATTCATCTTGAGCCTACCCACAACTTAATTATTTGTCATTTCTTCTTATTTTATGCAAGTAGTACATTAAAATCTCCTACAATAATCAATAGTTCACCAAGCTTTTCATATTCCCTAATTTGATCTTATGCTATTTGACAAATCTATAAATATTTCATACATACACTACATAACATTGCCAAGAATTATTTTAACTAGATCTCACATAGATAGTAACCACCTATGAGGATGACTATATGATCTCAAGCTCCACTCAATGCCTCCAAACAACCACAATACTCTTTGATAATTTGGTCAAACAATCGACAAAGTAGTTCTAATTCCAACTCAAAAGCGAGTCTACCTCACACATATAAATGTTTTCCACCCAAGTTTCCAACAAGACAATTACAAATACCTTATTTTCCTTTACAAGCATTATAAGTAGTTGCAAGATTTTGCCATTCTAATCCACTAAATGTTCCACATTACAAATGCAACCATATATTGTTAGCTAAAAAATCTTATAATGAGAAAACATCCATAGCTCTACTGCACTCCTAACCATGTTAAGTCTACATTTTAGTTGCACCATGCTTTCACAATAGCACCTGGGACACAAATACTAGTAGCAGTGAAGCATCTTACTTTTTTTTTGCAATTGAACAAATATTCTAGCTCCCATTTGAGATCCTCCTTCAGTAGACATACTATCCTTCCTCAAAACTAAAGTACTAATTTTAGGCACTTGAAGAAGCTCGAGCCCATGTAAATTTTTTTGAGCATTTTTTTAATCATCTAATAAATTACTTCTCAAATACTATAGTAAACTAATGTAACAAGTTTCTTAGATACAAAGCTAATCTTCCAATGACTAAACATCTATAGCCTTTAGCTATTATTATATTTCCAAGAATTCTATACAACATACATCTCCATATAGGTAACTAGAAACCTCTAGTTGTCATTCCATGTGAACTCTATGAAATCAATAACAATATAGCATATCCAAATTCTATAGGTATAGCCTTGAAAAAAGGCAAAGCACCTTGCCATTTTTTTCATTAAAGGAAATGCACCAACTTCCCTTTGAGGTCCTCCTTCTGAAGACTTCCTTCTATACCTTAGAAATATATTATTGGTTAGAAGCATCTGAAGTAACTCACACTCATATAAGAAGTCGTTTTGAGCATTTCCATGGTCATCAATTAAGGTTCTTCTCAAAAATTGCTACACAATTTTCTTAAATGCGTAGTGAATCTCTCAATTGCAAATTATCTATATCTTCCTCTACTCATAATCTCAATCTCTCTAAGAATTTTGCACATAACACATCTCAAAAAATTGCATATCTCCTTTGATACCAATTTCTATCTATACTTTACTATAGACACTATGATATTTTGTAATTTAATTACTCATCATATCTTGACCAAAGATAATGGTTTTTTTTCTTACCTCATAGCTGTGCCCATGCTCGAGCCAAGCTTCAACCTTATCTAGTAAGATCATCACAAAGCTGGTAACAAAAAACCTCTAGTTTCTATACAAATTGAGCTTTACATGATCTATTGCAAAGGAACAATGAGTTCAAAAATATGAAAACCTTCTCTAATCTTATATTTTGTTGTGATAATAACCTACATTCATACTAAAGTGAAGCCTTGAAAAATTCTAAGTATAGTTTCCAAATACAACTAGTAACACCAAAGCCATTTGTATTTCCTAACATGTTTTAAGAAACAAGATGCCACTAATCTTTATTCTACCAATTTCGACATTTCTCCACAATAGCACCACTTTTTGTTTTTTTAATTTTTAAACTTTACTGGAGAATCCCCTACCTTTATTCATTTTTATTTTCATTATCATCTCCACATTCATTTTATGGGGCATTTCTCCCTATTACAGACTCCATGTGATATAGTAATACTAGATGGATTGGGAATACCAAAGACATCCTCTTACTCTCCTAAAATAAACACCTTAATCTATGAAATGTCAATAGGGCCATCAACAATTTCCTTGCTACTTGATGAACAGTGGATTTTAGTATTGATATCATCTTACCCTTATGCTCTTTTTGTATTTCTTATGAATCTTTTGTCTACTCATATCTTAGTTATTTACATTCCTCCTATATTGTGTTGCTGTAACCACTTTCCTAATCATAGGTTGCACAACAATCCTAGGTCCGAACCTTATTGCTTATCATATTTAGCTTCTATCTCAATATAAATTGCACTTGCCACTAAATTTTTGTCATATTCAACACCTACGTTAATAGGAAAATGACTCTCTACTATAGTAGCATATGTGACCAACTCAGTAAATGTCCGTATCCCAAATGCATGTTCGAATTTGGCACAATGGAAGCAGTTAAAGGGATGTCTCTAATACTCAAACCTTTAGAAAGATTGACTGAATGGTCCATTTAGTCACATACCTACTATAAGAAGCGTATATAGGTCATGTCTTACACATTCACAAATAAAGGATGTTGTTTGCACGTTAATCATCCAACCATCAATTTGAGCAGGCTCTCTTATAGCCATAGTAATGTGCAAAATGTTCTCTGTGTCCTAATACATTAGGGGAAATGCTAAAATCTAACCAATGTTGGCTCACACATAATGGCAAAAGTATTTGGTCTAAGTCTAGTGGTCCAACATATCTAATCCTAGTGCAAGGCCTAAAACTTGCTAGGGACCTCCCAACCACATGGAGTCTCTATCCACAATTGACTCAAAGTATAAACAAAAGTTGCCTATTGGTAAATCTATAACCCAAAATCCACCAAAATGCCCCTTTTGCATTAGAGTACTCTAGTCAACAATTTAATAGTTAAATGACTGCCATGCACTCTACAACTAGATCATATTATTGGTAATGAACACAAACATTATTTATTTTATCTAAAAGATGAATTGGATCATTTATTATGAATGTCATATCACTTCATACTATCATCTTCACATCAACATTTGCCAGTCCCTCCACGTAATTGATAAAGAAATCTCAAATGGAAATTTTATTACGATATTCAGTCTCCATCCCATAAGAACTCCTCTTAAACTCGCCTTAACCACACTATAAGCTAGCTTAATACTATTCAAAGAATTTTCCTCCATTGCCACTTTGGCATTATAAAAAACACTTTAGTTGCACCTTTAGAAATCAATTACTTAAATAATATTTGGACATATAACATTCCCCTTTGATATAGTACACAATTTTACAAGTTCTTTCAACTTCATTTCATTGTCTAGTTTGTTTAGTTTTTCTAAAGTCCTTCATATCTTTATTACCATGTTTAAATTTGTGGTTAACACATCCAACATCTCAAACAATTTTCTCTCATCATCCTTATAAGAATTCACTTCACAATAGAACTCATTTGACTCAAATAGATCTTGTGAAGTCTTTAAATTATTTCCTACATTCCCTTGAGTAGCAAAGCAATAGTATGCCAGAGCATAACTACAAGGATTTTACATTTGAAGTGGAGCCAATTAGGGAGCATTGGGTGTGGGATCACTAAAAGATTTTGAAGTTATTGGCATTTGATTTAGTATTTTAGATTCTACATTCTCTTTGGTCTAAATTGAATGAAATAGATTTGTTATGCTTCAAATTGAGTGAGGATGTAGTGTTGGACTCAAAGAGTACATACAATAGCATGCATATAGCCATAATCCATCAAGGAAGGAGGTTATGTAGGTTTGGAAAGTTAAAGTCTCTCCTCAAGGAAATAGTTCTCTATGGATATTAGCATTAAATCTACTTCCTACTCACTTCTAGCTTTCTATAAGATGGAATGAGGCATCTAAACCTTTTCTTTGAGGTTGTACTCCCAATGAAGATGTGCCAAATTATTTATTAGGGTTCCATATTGCGAAAGGACTCTAGCCAAGTTGTTTCAATAATGATTTCTTTATGCTAGGTGGTATTAATGCTAAGGGCATCACTTCCAATTTTGAGCCCTTTAATTTAAAGTCTATAAATGAGTAGGTGGCTAAACTTCTCAAGTAATCAAATGTGCTACTTAATGTTTATTTCACATATGGTGTAATAAGAACTTGTTGGAATATGTAGAAAAGATTTTCAAATTTATTACCCTTCAAAGGAACATTCACATTGCAGTTGCTATTTGCTTTAACTCTCTAATAACATCTAACAGATGTACATTCAACCTTGACTAGTTGTTTGTTACATCTTATTAGATTCCTTTAATGGGTTGGCTTTAATTAAATTGTGACATAGATGTGTATAATAAGTTGAATGCAGGAATTATTCGACGGGATGACATGGGTAGTTCTATTACTATTATAGGAAAATCCTTGGTTCCATGTTTAGTTTGTTCCTTGGTAATATTACTATTCTATAATTAGATTCAACTACAGCTTTACTATAGTTAACCAGTTACTTTTTTTTTTGCATTAAACAATAGTTCTCACCATAATGTCATTACATATAATTGGTGCATGAAGTCCTTAAAACTACCTCACATAAAGTGCCAAGACAACTGTGCTGTAGATAGGGTTGCTCATCATGAACTTTTGTATCACTTTTTTTTAGGACTAGAGAATACCCCTTTCCAAATCACTTCAATTTTATCTTTTTAGCAATTTTATGTTTGAACTTCATCAAGGAGAGTATGATGTAGGCCTCAACCATTAGTTTATGAAGGAGCCCAAGGACTTCGATTTCTCATTAGCTGTTGGTAGAGTCCAAAGGGCAATATCTACCAATTGTTAGCATTAATTTTAGTTAAAACTAAAACAATATCTGATAGTCTTTTAGCCCCAAACTTTCATTCTTAATTAATGAAAAAATCATTGTCAAAAGCTTTTGTAGTGGCTCATCTTTAATTAAGGGAAGCAAGGCACCACATGCCTCACCAAGAACAGGCAATAACACACACATCTAACACATGGTCATGAGAAATTTGCATCACTAATGTTTCACTGTGATATGGGACAATACCACACCAAATAAAGCCCACAAAGGCAAGAAAGGTATCATAATACTAAATAACTCCAAGTTAAGTCCTTATTAGAGTTACACCTGATTCATGCATTTTTCAGTCTTGAGCGATAATATGGTCAAAAAGTGTTACTCATTCGAGTATAAGATGTCACACGTGAAGAAAGCCAACACATGGGCCAAGGGGATACCACCATGCATTACCAAGGAGGATAGAAGTGTGGATGAAAAGGACATTATCGAGTGCACATGGTACCATAAAAATTTCACTACATTATCAGTATCATAACACTGCACAATGCTCTATATAGAGGGTAAAGAGTGGCACTTCAAGCATACAGAATGATAAATATCTCAAATGGGCATAAAGTTATACATGAACCTATAACCAACATCATTAAGTAAATAAAATGCTATACTTTTTGGGCATCACCTGGCATACGCACAGGATACTGCAAGGCATGAGCACACTATTATCATTCAAACTACTCCCACATGCAAAAAGTGCCTTAGTGGGCCAAGTGCTCTACCTTCCACATAGTTAAAGTGGTGCTAGACTAGGGTCACACCAAGCATGCATAAAACCTAGGGCATATTATGCCATCCAGCACCCTCTTTGTTGTGAGCTACACTACACCACACTTTGTCTCGTGTTGATTATTTGCTACAACAATTTCATTAATGAAAAAGCCACGTCTACAAAAAAGCCATCACTTTATCCACACAATAGTAGGTCATAGTAAAAAAAATCCCAAAAAATGTTATAGTTAAGGGACCCAAAAAGCCTTATACAAAGGGTCCTATAGGCCATGAGTAGACAGGCTACAACATGCGAGATAGTGATATAGTGGACCTAGTGCCCTATTGCTTGTGAAGCAATAGCAGTGCATGGCTTGGGCCACATCCAAGCATACAAAAACCCTAATGAATATTGTGCCCTCCAATTTTCTCTTTGTAATAGGCAACACTATGCTGCAAATTGCTCCATTGTATATTGCATATTGTAACAATTCAATCAATGAAGATTGCATTCTTGTTAATGTATCAACACCTTACACATACACGATTAACCAACAATGCTAAAAATCCAAAAAAAAGTTTCACTTTATCGGCTTCACCAGCTATGTGCTTGATGTCACAAGTCAAGCACTGATTGGCTTTCTCATGCATACACTTTGGACTATCTCACATGTCTAGGGGTGAAGACCAGCATGAGTTAACCTAAGCCCACATTGCAGCATCAAACTTTTACTGCACTACAAGCTAGATGATGCCACACATAAATCCTTATAGATTTTATCTTGTGACAGTTCTATTATGGTGGAAGGAAATCCTATGAATAAGGCATTAACCTTTGTAGATTACATGTTACAATAGTTCTATCATGAAAAAAGGCCAGTCTCCCAATAAGGCATCACCTTATTCATGCATCAGCTATTTGAAGTACTAAAAGTTCTTAAAGAAGTTGAACTTTGTGAGCTCCAATAACTGTGCACATTGGATGAAATTAGGAGCACATGTACTGACCAGAGTGCACATGAATAGTGCATCACAAGTGTTGTAGCATTCCAAATGTTGTGTCATGCACTCAGCTATAGCGGCACGATTAAAGGACCTTAGTGAAGCTTGCACAAACCATAGAGCTTATTGTTTCATCAAATTGTTGATTTGTGCAAGTACAATGGTGTAGTACATATTGTTCTCAATAGTGTCCAACTAGGCCATGCACATACTCTAGTGCTTTATGCACCATCCAACTTCCACTTTGTCATAAGTTTCACCATGCAGCACATTACTATTTGATAATTGTATATTATGATAATTTACACATGCAAGAAAGAAAATCTTCTAATACAACATCATCTAATCCTTGCACCATCAGCTCCAGCACTAAAAATTCAAAAAGAGTTACACTTTTTAAGCCCCACCAGCCTCTCAGAAGGTCCCAATGGCCACATGAGTAGATTTTTAATTGTCATACATAGCTAGGGTTGAAGCCCATGTTACGTAAACCTTTGTGCATTATTCATCATGAATCTTTTGCTTCAATGTAGGCCACACCTTGTCTGACGTTGCCCTTTATAGACTACTTTTTGTGACAATTCCATTAAAGAAGAAGGAAAGTCATGTATTAGAGAACTAGCTTATCTATGCAATAGTCACCCCCAAAGCACTAAAAATCCAATACACTTTATAGGCCTCACCAGTAGTGTGCAAAGGATGCCAAAGGGGACATGTAATTTGTATGCCACATGAAAAAATGATAAGGATGATGCCTAGCATGAACAATCCCTACTACATATTGCACAATCCAGCTTCTGCTTCAACATGTACCATACCATGCTTCACATTGCTTCTTGTTGATTATATGTTGTAGACATTTTGTCAAGGAGAAAGACAAGTGTCTCAATAGGGCATCACCTTGTCAGTGTACTTGTACACAAAACACTAAAAATCTAAAAAGAAGTTACACTTTGCTTGCCTCAATAGACACTCACATTGGACTATGTAGGAAGCACATGTACTAGCTACCAATTAAGCAACAACATGTTCAGTGCTATGCTACATGCATAGCTAAAGTGGTGCAACTCTAAGATTGAGACCAAGCTTGCAAGAAACCTAACACTTATTGCCCCATACAACTTCTAATTCTCCATGGGCAACATAATGTTGCACATTGCCCATTGTGGATTACATATTGAGATAATTATGTCAACGAAGAAGAGAAGTCTCTTAAAAAGGGATGGTATTATGCAAACGATAGTAACCTATAGTGCTAAAAATCTAAAACAAATTACACTTTTTGAGCCCACCTACTACAAAAAGGATGCCATTGGGCTTGCACAGAATGATTCGCATACACTTGCACCTTATTCATCATCCAAAGTTATCTACAATGTGGGAGTAGGGGTGCAACCTAGCATGTATACACCCTAGCTCATATTGCACCATCCAATTTCAAATTTGTTTTAAGATGTATTGTACCAAACAATGTTGCTTAAGGATTACATATTATGGCAATTTTGTAAATGAGGAAGTCAAGTTTCCTGATAGTACATCACCTTTTCCATGTTTTAGCAATCTACAGAGCTAAAAATTCCAAAAAATGTTACTCTTTATTAGCCCTACAAGTAGCACACAATGGATGCCATTAGGTGTCGTGTACTGGTTATAATGTGCAAGAACAATTTGTTGCTAGATGCATGAATAGTGCACTACTTTGTGCCTGGATAGTGCTGTAGTGTGGGAAAGGTTCTATTGTGAGCATAGTAATGGCAACAACCAAGGTTGCACCATCCAACTTTTGCTTCATCCTGTGTCACACCATCTTGCAATTTGCCCATTATGGATTGAATATTTTGATAATTCTATAACCAATGAAAGGAAGTCCCATAACAAGACATCACCTTATACATGCACCAGTAGTCTTTTGTACAACAAATAAAAAAAAATGTTATAGCTTGCATGACTGAACAACTACCCACAAGGGATGCCACTAGGCATGCACTGAATGGCCATTAAATGTGCACTTTGTGCTGCAGTCCATGTAGTTGTCTGCAATGTAGGGGTGTAGCATAACATGTATTATGCATAGAGCACATGACACCATCCAACTTCCACTTCATCATGGGATACACTACGCCACACTTTTCCCCTTATGGATTGCATATTATGACTATTACTTCAAGGAGGAAGTCATGTCTCTAAATAGGGCATCACCTCAAATTCTAAAATGTTGCAAAATAACAACATCCACCAATGAGTAACATTAGCAATTCACTGGTTAGCATCGTTTATAGTTGATATATGGATAGTAGATTACATATTTTGACAATTTCACAAAGGAAGAATGCAAATCCCTTAATTTAGTGGCTTGATATCCATCCCTAAGCAATCTCAAGTGATAAATAAGGTAAAAAGTGACACTTTGCCTCAAAATTATAACCTTTATTGGTGACTCTTTAAAGATGCATATATGCAAAAGAGAAATATTTTTTAAAGGAAAATTATAGGGAAGAATCTACTACTACATAGGGATAGATCTTAGTGGACTTTGACAATTTGTTGATAGGACTAACTACTATACTTCCCAAATTGCATCGTCTAGCCTCCCTAATGGGCAACATGTGGATTTGAGCTTTACAACTTGGTAGGCCTCCAAAGGGTGCAACATGAATCACATTGTATTGCACAATGTATCTTGTGAAGTATCATAATAAATATTGTAATAAGTATTGGAAGTGATGTAAGATAAATAAGCAAACACGCGAGTAGGTGTGTTTCAAAAATTTTATGATGTCTATGTCTCCAAATGGATGAATCTTCTAAAAAAATGTTGGATCTTTGTAGATCATGATAGCAAGGCCACTCTATCACTTACAATGTTCCATCACAAATTTAAGTTAGTTGTAAAGATTCTATGTTTGTACCTAACTATCATTTCTTATGGTGCCCGTGCTATCCAACTTTTGAAGTCACTAGACGAGCCTATGGTTGTATGCCATTAGAGTGCAACGCCAATATTATTAGACAATAGGTGAATAATAGGCCTAGGTATTATATCATAGCAAGGATTATGAGGTAAGGAATTTAATCAAAATCTTAAATAGAATAGCTTTGCAAGACTACTTTTCATTTAAGAATGATGATCAATTATGTGAATTAATGGTTCTTCTCATGTTATATTGTAATATTATCACAAAAAATTTATGAGTAGGGTAAAACAAACAACTCTCATGAAAGTCTAAACCCAACTTAGTTCCCCATTCTTGGTGAATGATCAAACACTATGTGAGTTCTACTTCACAATGATAGGAAGAGCAAACAACAATGGATCAAAAAGTAATGTTACTCTGAATGCTTAGTTGCCACAAGCCATTTATCCCTGTGGGAACTTTTATTACACCATTAGCTTCAAATTTTGAAGGCTTCTGGGATTAATAGAACACACTTTTGTGGTTCATATTTGTACTAGAAATTAAAATCAAATGAGTCTTTAGCATTTCATTCTAGATGAGATTTCTATTCTCGTTGAGCTCATATTTCAACAATTGCAATATCTTTTAATAGATGTACCACCTTAGCAAAAGTCTCTAGTTGGCAATACCTTCTACCTAGATCGACATGCCAAGACAAGACTTGTAGCCAAAAGGATGGTGGTCACCTTACCTCTATCTTATGGAAATAAGTAAAATAATATTAGAAGTAGTAGAATTTTAATTTTGTTAGCATACAGACTCCCATTTATGCTACACCTTTGAAGTTATTTGACAAAGTCACATAAAAGTAAAGCTGAATGGGGCCTCATTTTGTCACTCATTTATTAGTGTATTCCCATGGTAATTGTTTCTCTGGATAGTAGAAGAGAACAATGGAAATTGCATCAGTCCATTCATGCACTTCAGTAATTAGATGATGAGGCATTTGGTCAGCTTAAGAGAGTCATAGTTACTCCTATCATTTACCCATGCTTGGTTGAATTTCAACACTTTAACAATCATAGCTTAGGGTAGATAAAACATTTTGTGAGCAACCAAAAGTATCATTGCAATGCTTTGTTTTAATTACCTAGTTTGATTCTTAATGTCCATACAAATTATGAGTTGATTGTTCAATGCCCATGGAAGGCCTGTCGTAGAGGTTGCTCCTAATTTGTCCCACAACCAACATGCATTGGCAATCTCTTATTGCACGAGTGGCTCCAATAGTCCATTGATAGTCATGCACAACCCGTAGAGGAAAACATTTTCCTAAAGTAATGGATCCATTTTCTTGACTTCTTTTTCCTACATTACTCCATCAACTAGAGGTTGTTTACCTTGGAGACCTGATGTGGTTATTAGTATGGTTGGGTATGAAAGGAACTTGGCCATTTGAAATCTCAGGGGTCACCAGAGGTAGATTAGACAAGGTTCAACATCTGGCACTCTTCCATTTGCATGGCCCTAGCTCTAATTGAGTCATTTTCTAGGTCCATGGGTTGTTAAGAAGAAAAACATAACTCTTCCTAAGGCCTCCATTAACATATCTAGACCACTTGACCTTTCCATTGGTTGCCACATTCTGGCTTGAGAATTTTAGCTTGAGTCCCTTCAAAACTCATGTTAAAGGTCACTTTATATTAGGTTCCCCCATCTCCTAAGATTTGCTAACCCAAGTGTAGGTGCCATTAACACGGAACTTTTCCCCTTTCAAACTTGAAAGTTCTCATTTAAATATTTGATACCACAATAAAGTACTGCACTAGTAGACACTCCACAGGGCTCACAGCCTACACTTTCTAGTGACCATTACACACTCTTATTTATTATGGGGTCACATTACACCAATGGTTTAATGTGCGTGACAGGCTTAAGCATCATCATTTTTTGGTGCTAATTGATTTGACAAGTGAGTTTTTACACTCTCCTTAGTGGATTTGGACTTACATGATCATTGCCTTGCTATCTTAATTAACCAACACCTTTTGTGGGGTCTAGGTTAATGCGTAGTTCGACACCATAGCTTGGGGATTGATTAATTTTGTATTGCAAATTTTGATTATCAAAGGTAGCCCTCTTGGATCCCATATTCCTTGGTGCAATTTATCAAAGAGGATGAGCCTTCTTACTTATTTAACATTTAAGAATAAGTTGTGGGAATTATGCCCTTGACGACTTTTATCATTGAATTTAACTAATAAAACTCCAACTATGGCTCCAACTATCTAGAGGGAAAATTCAAAGGAAACCAACCACTAGATTTTTTGATTAGTCTTTTACCTCTACCCAAGTCAGATGAATAATTTACATTTTAGTATCACTAAAGGCCTCAATTAGATTTTATTCGAGCTTTGCCCTACTCTAGCATAGTTTACTATCTTTTAGGTCATGATTGGCATTCTCCCATTTGAACATTTCATAGAAGATTTGTATCATTTAAAGGTTTGCGCATTAAATGAGGATCTAACCAATCAATTTACTTGTGCCTTTTAGGCTGACTCACTCATTGACAAGTAACTATGTCAAATTCTTTGGTCTATGTTTTAAGTTTGGTTAGATGGGAAATCCATTGGCCATTTCCAATGCATGTAGTACCGGCATGCTTTGATGGGGCAAGCATTATGATCAACCATGATGATGATTTCTCTAGGGGTGACATCTAACCATGCTTCTATCATTGTGCAAAAATTTTCTGATGACTTTTTGTATCTTGCCAAGGTGTAGCATCTGCCCCCATTTGCTTCCCTCATTACACTTTCTAAGACTTTTGACTCTTTTTTCGTTGTCTTTTCATTTTTCCCTCTTTTTTACTTGTATGATATCAGTCTCTCATAATTATTTAATCACAAAAACTATTTACCATCCAGCTTGGCCAACAATCCTAGGCAACTTAACTCGTTGGTGGTGCTTCATGTAGCAATAGGGTATGAATCATGTTATAATCTTGTCCTCCAGTCATGATACTTTATTTAATGATAATAAATCTTAAGTTTTTTTAATAAATTTGTTTAAGCGTATTTTTTTGATTTCATATAGTTGATGCTTATGTTTTTGATAGAAGTTGTAAGGGATGTGCAAATCTGAAAGCACATGAAAATCAACTTGATTATGGTGGCAAACCACCAAGGGATACAATTTGAATTTAAATATAAGTATTTGAAATTTACTTTAACTATAATGTTAAGTTTGATTGAAATATTCAATATAAGGCACGTAGATTAATTAAAAATTAATCATTTAGAAAAATTAATGTTTTTAATATTTTTATTTATCATGATCATTATTTAACCTTAATTATGTCATTAAAATATTAATTATCTTATTTAAAAATTTATGTTATTATAATATTAACTAGTTGGTAAAAATATTTAAACATACCCATCCCATAAAAGAGTTTACTATGGTAAGTTATTTGGGCAAGGTTGTTGAATGCTAAACCCATTCAAATAGTTATAAGCCATTGTTAAATCTAGATGAATATGTACATCAAATTGGGTGATCACTCCTATATCCATAAAATGCATCATTGGCTACACTAGTCATGACCTCCTAGGGAAACTAGAGCCAACCTCTAATAGGATGCATAATAGGTTTATGCAAAGTGCTAAAAAAAGAACATCGTTGTTCATCTTTGTAATGTGGTACTAAAATAAAGCTATTTTTTGTGTAGTATGCTTTTGAATTATAAGAATAACTAGAGCTATTGAATCATGCAACTTTGTTATTGAACAATCATGAACTCGCCCACCTCTATATAATACCTTATTATATCCTCCATTCGATCATGCCATTTTGTGATTGCAAGGTCCTTAATTATTCCTTATGTAAGATCTACATCTACCAATTTGATTATGATTAAGATCTAACAGTCTTGATGAAATCTTATTTTTGAACAGCATAAGTTCATTTTCATCAATCAATCTTGCTGGTTTCGCCATCAAATATTCGTGAATGCTACAAATTGAATGACCCATGCACAATGGCTCTTTTGGTCAATATTTTGAGTTGTTAAATTTTTTTTAAATAATTAATTTAAATTAAAAATAATGCATGTTGATGATGGTTGTAATGACTAATTTGCTTCTCTAATAAGTGCTTTTAGTAGCATGAAAATTTCTATAAACAATAGAATTTTTTGACAAAAAGGATTACTAATTTTTCATGTAATCTAAAGAAAATTTTCAAGCCATGACATTCAAGCCCTTAGTAGCATGTTATTATCATCGGTTACATATACTACATGCTTCAATCATCAAACTCTAAAATTATGTTTTCTCAAATCACTTAGCCAACAATTTTCTTTATTTGTAATTGATTTAATAAAAATACTTGTGTATTATTAATTATTTCATCATGGATAAGATTTTTCTTTAATTAATTTTTATTTTATGTAATTTCTTTTTTATCATTTTATTTCATTGTAAGGCCAAAGTAGTCTGCTTCTTTTTTTTGTCATTTTGAGGGCTTTTCATATCACTCTTTTTGTGAAATACTTGTATTAAGTATTTGTTTTTTCATAAGATTTCTATGTGGTGTACATAGGCTTAGTATTTTTGTAGAACCACTAAAAATTGTAAGAGTATAAATTAATTCTTATTGATTTTTCTATTTTATAATTTTTATTAACCTTTATATTAAAAGAAGTATTAACATGTTTTAAATTAAAATAAAAAATTGACATAACATCACTTTTATAGATTTGCTAAATTTTATTATAAATTATTTTAAAACTTTTCTCAAAATATTTTTGAGAGAAACCAAAAGTTTTATTCTAAGCAATTCACTCGCTCTTGTGGAACCATACTTCAAGTTAAATGAGGCTCTCATCTTCAATGGAATCCTTTCTAGGGAACTTGATCTTAATTTGGCACTAAGGATACCTTAGTAGACTACAATTCATGGTTCAAGCTACTTAATTTTCTAACTAGGTGGTGGTGTTTCACTCTTCATTACAAAGGGATTCTTCATAGCTTCCTTCTCCTTTATTCTTTATATGCTTAAACTCAGTGGGTAGACTCGTCTAACCCAATGTCAATATTTTACACCATGGAGCATGGAATTTGATTTGTGAAGAGCATCTACTTGTTTCATTCCAACATCAATTCTTATTGGCGAATACCATAGCCCTCGGTCGCACTCACCTCTTATTGTGTTGATTGCCAACCATCTCCCAAATGGTTTCACACACCATGCTATAACATGGGTGGCATCACTCACCTACAAACAAAGATGATTCCTATACAAAGGATTCCATGCTTTCACATAGACTGATAGGTCATGTTACACCCACTTAAGCAGCCCCTGTCTTGCTTGCTTGGGTGAAACCATTCAAAAAGATAATGCTTAACAAGAGTCTATAACTCGTAACGCACTATCATATTTTATATAATAACTAAGTAAACCTTATAATGGCTAGTATTGCTACTCCCCCATCCTTAGTGAAATCAGTCAGTATCTTCAGTTTAGTTTACTTAGTTACAGTGAAAACCTCTTTTATTGACTTATCAAGTGGTATTTTTATGCATAATAATGCTTAGTTTTTCATATTTTTCATTAGCTATATCTTTGTAGCAAATTATAATGGTGGAACCTATTGGTCATTAGCCACATCTTGTGAGTAATTCCCTTAATACACTTTCACATGTATAGTCCATATTTTTAAAGAATTTAACTAGATATATGCTTTTACATTAGCATATCAAAGTCATGCTTTCATAGTTAATCATGTCTAACAATTTCAAATTTATACTTTATTAATATTAAAAGACATACATCTATTTATAAGCATAATTTCTCATGTTGTTACATATAATAACATTAAATCAGTATCATGTGTTCTATACAAATCCTCATGCAATATGCTTATTTCAAAAAGTAGTAATACATTAGACATGTGCATATACTATTTATGTTAAAGTGCCTATATTAGTTAAAATATTAATTCCTATATAATTACATAAAATAACTTTGAATTAATTCATCAATATCATTTGATCTATATAAATTCACATACAATATCTTAATATCATCAATAAAAAATACATCAGCTATACACATAATACATAGATTGGAGTGCCTACTTCACTATTGTGATTGTAATTTCAGTTATCATTACTGCATGACACTTATGAATATAATATTTATGCTTTAGTTTATATTTCATATGAAAAGTCTTATTTTAAAAAATCAAAACTACATCAAACATAGGAATATAATATTTATGTTAATTGGCTACTTCACATTTAAAGTTTACATCCAAACAATTAATACTACATTGGTGATACACATATAATATATATGTTAGAGTAGCTTCCTCATAAATTTTATCATTATTCATGATAGCTTTGTAGTTGTTCAACTATCCCTTTTTGTCAAATGTTTTTCTTAATTATAATTTTCTCAACTTAGTTTAAAGATTCTTGCACAAATTGAAAATTTTTATGTTATCAATGTGGAAATGAATGACTCATTTCTTAAATCACAAAAAAACTTCTTTCTTACCTTCTTTTATTAGTTCTCTTTTTTAAAATCCTAGTTTTTGTTATTATTAATTGTTTTCTCTAATCTTTCAAAAAAAACATAACACTATAATTAGGATATCATATAATGACTTTTACTTATAATCTCATGGTTTTTAAGTTAATTATTAGAAAATAAAAGAGATTTTTGGTTTTGGATTTTTTGACTTATTAGAGGTTTCTAAGATACAAATTGACTTCAAATCCTTGATACCCTTCAAAGGATGTTGATAATCAATGCAAACATCATCAACAAAGCTACTTTTTGGTGAAGCTTTGACTGATTGCATGAGGAAAAAACTAGGTCATGGAGATCAGGCATGGCTAAGGTGGAGTAGGTTCTATTTTTCAAAATAGAAACCACATATTTTTTATATAATATATAATGTATTATTATTTATTTCTATTAGCTTTTATAATTTATTAAAATTCTAAATTAACTTTGATCAAGATGAAACAAATGTAAACATACTCACCTTGATGTGCTCTGTTTAATTTATATTCATTTTTATATTTTCAAATACGTCATGTTTTTAGTATTTTAGAATGCATTATGAGATAATTCAATTTATACCTTATTTGGAGATTGAGGATGTTACAAATTCTACCATCATTGGAAATGTTTCCTAAGATTTAGAATAAGTTAAGATATTTCTTTCTCATGTCATCGTTGATCGTATGTTATACTTTATTCATAATAATTTCTTTCATTCTCAATTATTTGATCACTTTAATTAAGATTTTGATAGTTTTGTCTTGATAACTTAGATCTAATTGCACTTCTATAGTATTTGGATCATATTGCATTATATGGATTTGATTGGCAACATATTTTCACATAACTAATTGCTGAAATACATTATTCACATCTACCAATGCTAGATGTAGTGCCACTTTGTATAAAACTTTAGCTCTTTATAGTATTTGAAAAGGTCTAATGTACCTTAGCTTTAGCTTTTTAAGTATTCTTAAATAAGGTTTCACTCTTGACCAAAATAAAAATTAAGAATAGATGGTCTCCTTCTTTGAACTCTACCTTTTTGTTTTTAATTTTAAAGTATTTATTTCAATGAGCTTATTCTTTTTATATTCTTTCATGAATAATTTGAAACTTCTAAGTTATTTCAATTATCAGTTTTATTGAGCTTAGTTGCCTACTTCATTGCAATATAACAATGATTGACTTTTCCTACTACATGGTTCGTCGCATGATGCCCTCATTTGTTGGATTGATAATTATTACTATAAAAAAATTTAATCAATGTGAGAAGTATATCCTAACTTTTACCAAAGCTTAATAAACTATCTCAACATATTCGCCAAAGTTTTTATAGTTTTTTAAGTCTATCATCTCTTTAAGGTTGAAATGTTATGCTAAATCTTCATTATGTACCAAATGTTTCTTATACATTTTTCTAAAAATATGAGATTTATTAAGTGTCTCGATCAAATATAATTGCCTTTACCACTCCATGTAATCTCGAAATGGGCTATTTTTATTTATTTTTTGTGATTACCTTTTAGCTTAATAAGTAAGTTTATTGTGTACAAAATGGGCTAATATTTATTAGTCTATAAAATATTACTCATGTAGTATTATATCTTTGACGAGTTTTTGGCAACCCAACTATAAAATCAATTAGTATTTCTTAATATCTCTACATTAGAATAGGAAGAGTTAACAACACACTTGGTCTCTATTGCTCGTCTCTCATCTATTGAGATATCATGCACTTGCTCATATAATCATATAGAACTTTCTTCATACCATTCACTTAACATCTTTTGTTCAAGTAATGTCACATTTTTTGTGGGTTTTTGATGGACTACACATGTTGTTCCATTAATCACTTTTAATAATATTTGTTTAGATGTACCTATTGTAGGAATTCGTATTTTGTTCTTATAAAATTAAACTCCACTAACTAAATTCATTTTTCTACCTTTCTTTCAAAAATTCAGGACTTGATTTGTTGGATGTTATATCTTGAGTAACTTTCAAAGATTTCCACCTCTCTATTACAGTACCTAATTGAGAAACATTTCTTCTAATAGTTAAAGTGAATAATTTGAAAAACTAAAATACATTGTGAAGGAAAGTTCGGTTCTATAGTACTAAGGAGATAGTGTGTAATATTCTCAATCATCAAATCACGCACGAATTAAAATGTCCCATAGAGCATGCCAAAACTATAAAAAATAAGATATATAAAATGTAAAAATCCATATTTTATTTGAAAATGGTCATTTAGATGAGTGTAATGATAATTATTACATATTAATCAATCCTCATTTGGAATCACTATGAATTCCAAAAGTAAATTTATACGAATAATAATAATTGTTTATTTAAAATTTAATAAATATATAATAAAGTAAAAAATGATAAATTGAAGCATCACTATTGAAAAAATTAAATTGAAAGGCTCGAAAAAATAAGATTAATTAGACTAGAAAGATGCGTTTTAAGATAATGAGGTGAACTAAGACAACGTCCATGATCATTATATTAGGTACAATTAAAAATGTCTAGTAAAACATAGCACAACCCTATAATATAGAACTTTTATGAAAATGAGATAAATTTTGTGGAAAACATGCACTCAAAGATACTAAAGTGGTCGAGTGTGCAATCCTTAGTCATCAAATCTAGTTTTATTTAAAATGTCTAGTAAAGCATGCCAAACCTTTTAAAATAAAATATTTAAATGAATAAATATATATATATATATATATATATATATATATTTAATTAGATGGAGTACATTAAGATGAGTCCCATGATGTTCAGTTTTTTCTTAAATTGTTCTTAATTTGAATTATTGTTAATTACCAAAATAAACTAGTGTGAATAATAATAAAATAATTATTTTAATATTAGACAACTATATTCAAGCCGAAATGAGATAAGTTAAACTAATATAACATGAATAAATCAAAGAAAAATAAAGTTGATATGAATTGAGACTTAGGGTTAAAAATTTCTATAACTAAACTAAAGAAAACTATTTGAAAACATAAGAAACTATTATTCTAGAATGTTGCTTTCCAAGAAATTAAGGATTTTAATTGTAACATCCCTGATTCCTAAATTAAGTATGAAACTTAATATCTTGTAAAGTGCATAAAAGTTTTAGAAAATAAAATTTAAGAAGTAATATAAAAAATAATATTTAATTAGGTCGAACCTATCGTGGTGACTCCAATGATATGCGTTTCATCTATATTATTCCTCATTTATAATTAGCTCAATTACCTAAACAAATAACATAAAAAAATAAATTAATATTTTAATATTATGTAAATATATAATGAAATTAAAATGAGATAAATTAAAGCAATATATATTAACCAAATAAATATAATATAAAAGAAACATGAGATGAGAATTTGAGTTTCATAGTTTTATAACAAAGCAAAGTTAAGCATTTGAAGAAATAAAATAAATTATATAAGATGATTGCATTTTAAGAAATTAAGGAAACAAACTATAAAATCACTAATATAAACATCAAATTCAATTTGAAATATGTCATAATGGATGGTAAAGATAAAATACATAATTAAAAATATGAAATTGTACATTTAATTTTGACAGAACTTATTCAGACATGTCAGACATTATTCATTTCATCTTGAATGGACCATTTTTGTAATTACTACTACAATAAATTATGATAAAGAAAATAAATGTTTTTACAATTTATTAAACATATAATAAAATTAAAATGAGCTAAGTTAAGATAACATAAGAAAATGAAATGAAATAAAATATAATGCTCACTTTAAAAAAGATTAAGAGTTACATAAAAATATAACCAAATCAAAGAAAACTATTTGAATCAATTTGATACTTTATATCAGAAAAGTTTTACTCTATAGTACAAAGGAGGTCAATGAAATATTGATGATTCTATAATGAGTTATGAATCAAAATGTCTTGTGGAGGGTTCTAAAACTAAAGAAAATAAGTATTTGGAAATATTAAAATAAATATTTAATAGGATATATCTCATCTAGATTTATTATAAATTAATACAATAAATAAGTATAAATAATAACAAAAATATAATTTTAATATTAAGTATATTTATATTGAAGTTTAGTAAAATAATTCAAAACATTGTACTACAACAAACTTAAAGTGATGTAAAGGTCATCCAAGACAAAATAAAGTGTTATGGAATATTATAACAAAATAGAAAAACTTTGAGTAAATGTCAGAAATTAAGGACAAATATTGAAATCAAAGATATTAAGATGATTAAATATAATATCCCTAATCATCAAATAAAACAAGCCAAATGCTTGAATAAAAATTTAAAAATGTCAAAAAAAATACTTATTTGGATGGAGCTTGTTGACATGTGTGAAAAAACATTACTTTCATCTCGATCTAACCTCATTTGGAATTACTGTAAATTAAAAAAAGAAATAAAATGATATAATTATATGCTATTATATAAATATTATGCAAATAGATTTTAATGTTAAAATGAGATCAAATAAAGAAATATAATATAACGAATTCAATGTAATGTGAAGGTCTTACGAGAGAAAATTAAATGTTTCAAAACATTATAATGAAATCAAATTGACAACATTTAATGAAATGATCTAAGTTGTGCAAAAACGTTTCATTCTAAAATAATAAGGACATGGATTATACGATCATTGATCAACAACTTAGAAGAAAATAAAAATTTATTTTAAAAATTATTGAAATTCTATAAAATATAATATTGCAAAAAAATGATTGTCTACTTTGATAGAGCTTGTCAGGAAGTGTCCAATAATTTTTTTTTCTTTTTAATTGATTCATGTTTAGAATTATGTAAATTATCAAATTAAATATGAATAAATAACTTTAAATTATTAATTTTATATTAAATAAATTTATAATAAAATAAAAAATGAGTTAAATTGATGAAATGCAACAAAACCAAATTAAAGAAACGTAAAGCTCACATTAAGGAAGAAATAGAGTTGATAGTAATATACTAAAATTAAATTGAAATAAATAAATAAACAAATAGTATAAAAAAGTTACAATTCAAGATTCCAAGAAAATTTTTGCAAAACTTTCTCAATAGTCAAACCATATAGAAATGAAAATATCTTTAAAAATCTATTAAAACATAAAAAAATTAAATAGTTAAAATTATAAAAATATTTATTTAAATGGATAGAGTATGTTAGGTCTACACCAATGAAGTTCATTTTTTTAGACTAACTTCTTTTTTTGAATTATTGTAATTTAAAAAACAAATTAGCATAACTAATAATAAATTATTATTTCAATATTAAGTAAATATATATTAAAACTAAAATGATATAATTTGAAAAAAAGTAATATATCCACATCAAAGCAAAGTAATGTCACATGAAGGAGATTTACAATTACATTGTAATATAATCGATCAAAGTAAATAATTTGAAGAATTTAGATAAATTATATGTGAAAATTTCATTCTAAGATACAATGTTTAATGAGTGTAATATCTTTGATTTTTAAACTAGGTACAAATAAAAATATCTTTGATCATCAAATTAGTTATAAATCCAAATGTCTTATAAATGTACCAAAAGTTAAGAAAATAAAATAAAAAAATGAATATTTAATTGAGTAAGAGTGTTGTGACGAGTCAAACAATATTTTTTTGTCTCCACTCAAACTCATTTGAAATTGTTGCGAATTTATGAGGTAAATAAGCATAAATAATAAATAAATTATTATTTTAAGAATAAAAATGTATATAATAAAGTTAAAGCGAGAAAAATTTAAGCAATATATAAGGAAATGTTTCATTATAGAATACTATGAAAATAGATTGCAACATCATAAATTACCAAATAATAAACAAAATGAAATGCCTCGTAAAGCTTAATAAATTCCTGGAAAATTTAAAATTTACAAATATAAATATGTTTATATAATTTCATAAAGCTTATAAAGATGAGTCTAACATGGTTTATTTTTTCTAGTACTCACATCATTTGGGACTATTTGGAATTTCCAAAATAAATTACCATAAATTAGAATTAATTATTATTTTCATATTAATTACCTTTTTATTAAAGCTAAAATAAGTTTTAACTAATGTAATAAAATATAATAAAATCAAAGCATGTAAAAAAGTCACATGAATGAAGATTAAGAGTTACATAATGATATAAACAATATAAAGCAAAAGATTTGAATAAATGAAATAATTTGTATGAAAAAGTCTCATTCCACAAGACTAAGGAGATTGATTGGGACATCCATGGTCATCAAATTTGGTACGAATAAAAACTTATCATAAAGAGTCCAGTAATTAAAGAAAATAAATATTAAGAAATAAAAAAAATAAATATTTAATAAGATAGAGCTCTTTAGATGAGTTGAATGAACATAAATAATAATAAATAAATAAATAAATACTAAAAAAATATTATTTTAATTGAAAGTAGAAATATATTAAAGCTAAAATTAGATAAATCGAAGAAATAAAAATAAATATTTATAGGATATATCTCATTGAGATGCTTATAGTAACCTTTGTTTTATCTCAATTAGACTTTGTATTGAATTACTTAAAATTTAAAAAGAAAATAAACATAAATTAAAATAAAGTATTTTTAATACTTAGTGCATATATATTTAATCTAAAAATTAGATAAATTAATGTAACATAGTAATAACAAAAAGTGATATAAAGGTCATATGAAATGAGGTTTAGAGTAACATAGTAATAAAAAAGTAAAGGAGAAAAATTGAATAAATGAGTTGAATTATTTTGGAATGTTGCTGTCCATGTTACCTTGGAGATCTAGTGTAGCATCGTTAATCATTAAATTTGATACTAATTGAAATGTCACTTAAAATGTGCCAAAATGATGTTTGCTTTTTCTTGATTCGACCTCATTTTGAACTCTAAATTTTCAAAGTAAATAAGTTAAATAATATTAAATTATTACTTTAATATGAAGTAAATATATAATAAATTAGAAATAAATTAAATTATATAAAAAAACTTGACTTCCAAGATATTAAGGAGATCAAGTGGAATATTCTTGATCAGCTAATTATAAATAATTCAGAATGCCTACAAAGTATGCCAAAACCTTGAATAGAAAATCTTTGAAAATTTAAAAATAAATATGTAAAACATTAGACAACATTATGACAAGTCTAATGAGATTTGTTTCATCTATATAAGACATTTTTTTGGATTATTGCAAATAAACAAAGTAAATAATCATAAATAAAAATAAATTATTATTTCAAAAAGGTATAAAGATTTGATGAGAAGATATTTTAAGAAATAACAAACTATAAAAAAATAAAAAAAATTTTAGTAAACGGGATAAATTTATAGGAATGTTGTATTTCAAGATACTAAGACAATCAAGTGCAACTCCTAGATTGCTAAATCATGTATGAAAAAAATATTTCATAAAATATTAAAAAATTGTTGGAAATTGAAAGTTTAAAAAATATTACAACAAATATTTAATTGAATGGTGCTCATTAAGATAACCGAATGACATTTTTATCGTTGATATCGAACATCATTTGGAATTATTACAAATTAACAAAATAAATAAGCTTAAATAATATGAAATTACTATTAAAATGTTAAGTTAATATACCTTATAATACAAATGAGATAAATTGATGTCCTATAATATAATGAAACCAAAGGGATGTAACAGGTGGCATGAGAGAAGATTCAGTGTTAGATTATAATATAGCCAAGACAAACAAAAAAATGATTAGATACATTATATATGAAAGTTTCATTGAAGGATACATAGGAGATTTAAGGTAACATTCTTATTCATTAAATCTAGTATGAACCAAAATATCTTAAAATGCATGACAATATGTTAGAAAATATAATATTTAAAAACCTAAAAATTAATAGCAAGTTTGATAGGGCACGTTGAGTTGAGCCCAATGACATTTATTTCAACTAGGTCGAACCTCTTTTGCCATTACTAAAATAAGAAAAATATTAAAACTTGAATAATAATAATTTTTATTTTAATACTAAGAGAATATACGTTATAATTAAAATGAGATAAATTGAAAACATAATATAACCAAATTAAAGGATGTAAAATGTCACAAGATAGGTGTATTAGAGTTTCATTGTAATATAACCAAATGAGATTGAAACAATTGTCAAAATATGATAAACTACATATGAAACTCACATTCTAGTATAGTTCGAAGCTTTAGTTTAACATCATCAGCCCTCAAGTCAATTATGTATCAAAAAGTCATAAAACTTGCGAGACTAAAGAAAAAATATTTAAAAAAAAATCTAAAAATGAATATTTAATTTTTTTGAGTCTTTTGACATATGTTTAAAGTTGTTTGTTCATCTGATGCAAACCTCGTTTGCAGCACTAGAACATACTAATTAATTAATTGTAGTTAATAAATATTATACATTTTAATAGTAAGTAAACATATGTTACAATTAAAATAAGAAAAATTGAAATAATATAATATAATAAGAACAAAGAATGTGAAGGACATAATAGAAGATTTAGAGTTGCATAGTAATATGACCAAATAAATTCATAAAATTAGAAAAAATGAGATAAATTATATAAGAAAGTTGAATTTTTAGATACTGAAGGGATCAAGTGAAACATCCTTAACCATCAAATTAGATACAAATAATAATATCATGTAAAGCACACAAAATACAAAGAAATAAAATATCTTAAAAATATATAAAAATAAATATTTAATTAGATAGAGCTCATCAATTTGAGTTCAATAATGTTTGTTTCATTCCATCATACCATATTTAGAATTACTATTTTTTGACAAAGTTTATAAACACAAAAAAATAAATTATTTATTTAAACTTAAGTAGATATATATTAAAGGTGAAATGACATAGATTTAAGTCCCATAATTATAAGAAATACAAATTTATGTGATGGTAATACTTCAGAGTTACATAATAATATAACCAAAACAAAGAAAAACATTGAAGAAATGAGATAAATTATATGTGAAAGTGAGATTACAAGATATTAAGGACACATAATGTAGTATTCTCTACAGTAAAATTAGGTACTTAATAAAATATCTTATAACACACTCAAATAATTTTGAAAATATAATATATAACTATAAAAACGTATAGCTAATTAGATTGAGTTTGTCAAGGCGAGTCCAATGATGTTTGTTTCGTCTCAATTGAACCTTGATTGGCATTACTACAAATTACAAACATAATTAAAAGTAAATAACAATTATAAATTTAATATTAACTATTTACAAATATATATTAAATTTTAAGTCTGATATTTAAAGAAAATTTAATATAATTAAACAAAAGTGATGTAAACATCATAAGGGAGGAGAATTAGAGTTTCATAGTAATATTACCAAATCTAATGAAATAAACAATGGAAATAAAATAAACTTTTTAGGAAAGTTTTACTCCAAAGTGCTTTGATGTTTGAGTTTAATATCATCTTTCATTAAATTAGATATAAATAAAAAATCTTGTGAAGCATGCAAAAACAATAAAATATAAAATATTTAAAAAATGGGAAAAAATGTTTAATTGGATAAGCTCTTCAATGCAATTCCAATAATGTTTGCTTCTTTATGTTAAGTCATCATTTACAATTATTATAAATTATTAAATTAATTAAACATAAATAATGATAAATTATTTTTTAATATTTTGTAAATATGTATTAAATCTAAAATTAGATAAGTTGAAACAAATATAATATAAGCAAATCAAAGCAATGTAAAGGTCAAAAAAGAGAAGAGTTTGAGTTTCATAATCACATAACCAAACTGAAGTGAAAGAGTCTTAGAAGTGGATCAATCATAAAAGAAAGTTTTTTTAGTATATTTAGGAGATGAAGTGTTACTTGAATAGTGAAGTCTTATGTAAATCAAAAAATCTTATAAAGAATAACTAAACCGTAAAAAATGAAAATATTTTAAAATAAATATCTTATAAAATAAAACTCGTCAAGATGAGTACAAAAAGTTGGTTTATTCTTAATTAGACATCAATTGGAATTACAGTGCTTTACCAAATAAATTAAACATAAAGAATAGCTAAATTTTCTAATATTAAGTAAATATGTATTGATGGTTAAATGAGATAAATTGAAGCAACATAATACAACCAAACTAGAGTGATGCAAATGTCACATAAGAGGAGAATTAGGGTAACAGAGTAATATGACCAAATCAATGCAAAACATTAGAAGAATTGAGATAAATTGCATGAAAAAGCGTTCAAATCTTTTTAAAGTAAAATATTTAAAAATATAAAGTAAATATTTATTTTGAAAGAGCTCACTAAGATGAGTCTAAGAATGTTTTTTTGGTGCCAACTAGAACTCATTTGGAAATACTACAACTTACCAAAGAATACAAGAATTAATAATAATAATAATTATTAAGATTATTATTATTTTATTATTATTTTATTATTATGTAAATATATCTTATTATTGAAGTGAGATAAATTGAGGCGATATAATGTAACCAAATCAAAGCTATGTCTGTAAATGTCACACATGAGAAGAATTAGAGTGACATTATGATATAACCAAATTAAAGAGAATCATTAAAAAAAGTGAGACAAATTCTATGTGCATAGTTCTATTCCAAGACACTAAGTAGATTAAGTTCAATATCCTAGATTAACAAATTAGGTACAAATCAATATGGTCCCTAAGGAATAACAAAATAATAAAAAATAAATTGCTATAGAAATATAAAAATAAATATTTTATCAAATAGAGTTTTTTGAGACAAGTCTAGTAAAGATTATTTCATTTCAAATAGACTTTGTTTGAAATTATTATTATTTACTAATAACATTAAACATAAATAATAATAAATTATTATTTTAAAATTTAGTAGATATTTATATTAAAATAAAATGATATAAATTGAAGAAATGTCATTAAACTAATCAAATTCCATGTAAACAATAAGAGGAGATTTAGAGTTAAATGCTAATGCAAGCAGCTGAAAAGTGAAAACTTTTAATAAAAGAGATATATTATACAAGAAAAATAACTTCAATGATTCTAAGGAGTTTGAGTGCAAAATTCTTAATTCTCAAGTCATTTATGATTTGAAATGTCTCATAAAGTATAACAAAACACAAGGAAAAAAATTTAAAACTATAAAAAAGAATAATTAATTTGATAGAGTTTTTGTTAACAAGTCCAATGACATTTTTTTTGCTTCAATCAAATCTTCCTTGCTTTACTAAACTAAATAAACATAAAAAATAATAAATTATTATTATATCAAGTAGATTTGTATATTGAGTTGAAACGTGATAAATTAAAAAAATAGTCTAAGAAAGTCAATGTCATGTAAAGGATAGTAAGTTAACCAAATCTAAGAAAAAATATTTAAGAAATGAGACAAAGTGTATGACAAAGTTACATTCGAAGATACTCAGAATATCGAGTGTAAAATCCTTAACCATTAAAATAACAAAAAATCAAAATGTCTTATGAGGCATGTCGAAATCTTAAAAAGAAAAAAACATTAAACGATAAAGCCAACAGCATTTGTTCTATAATAATTAGATCTCATTTGATATTACTACTAATTACTAAAAGAAAAACCATAAATAATAAAAAATTATTTTTTAATTTTAATTGAATATATATTGAAGATATGATGAGGTGAATTGTAGAAATAAAATATTTCCACATTAAAAAGAAAAAATTAAAAAGCTGAGATAAATTGTATAAAAGAAGAATTTATAAGATAATAAAGAGATCAAATGACATTCTCCATATAAATTCAGGCACGTATAAAAATTCATTGTAATGCATGACAACAACTTAAAAATTTTAAAAAATATATAAAAATAAATATTTAATTGAATAAATTTCATCAATAAGTGTTCCACAATTTTGTTCATATAATTTATGCTTCATTTGGAATACTATTAATTGTGAAAGGAATTAATCATAAACAAAAAATACTATAATTTAAATATTATGCAATATGTATTAAAACTAAAATGAGAGACATTAAAGTAATAAAATATAAAAAAATCAATGGCAAGTGCAACTTACACAAAAGTAGATTTAGAGATCCAGAATACTAGATATACATTAAAGTTGAAATAAGATGAAATCAACTAGTGTAATATAAGAAAATCAAATTGATGTAAAGGTCATAATAAAGGAAAATTAGAGTTTTATAGTAATAATACCAAATGGAAGCAAAAGATTTGAGTAAACGAAATAAAATCTATGGGAGGATTTCATTCTAAAATATTAAGAATATCAAGTGTAACTTCTTAATTTATGTACTAAGAAATAATTCAAAGCGCTTCCTAAATTAGTAGAAAGACAAGAAAATAAACTGTTTAAAAATGTGAAAATAAACTTTCAATTTGATAGAGCTCATCTAGTTGAGTGTAGTGATGTTTGTTTTGTGTCCATATAATGTCATTTAAGATTACATAAACTCACATATGTAAATAAACATAAATTTGACTAAATTATGTTTTTAATGTCAAATAAGTATATATTATAATTAAAAAATGATAAATTGAGCCAACGTAATACGACTAAATCAATTCAACATAATAGTCACACGGTAAGAGATTTTTAAGTTGCATAGGAATATAATTAAATTAATATGAATTTTTTTAAGAATTAAAACAAACTATGTGAGGAAATTGCAGTCCAATTTACTAAGTAGATCGAGTCTAATATCCTCAATCTTAAAATATTGTATCAATTCAAATTTCTAATGAAACATGTAAAAACTCTAGAATATAAAATAATTTAGAAAATATCAAAATAAATATTTAATTAGATAGAGCTCATGAAATTGAGTGAAATAATATTTGTTTCATCTAAATTGAACCTCGTTTTTAATTGCTACAAATTTCTAAGGTAAAGAAACATAAATAAAAAAAAAATTTATTTTTAATTTTAAGTAGATATAGATTAAATCTTAATAAAGATAAAGCAATTTAAAAAAACTAAGTCATTGAGATGTAAAGGTAATGGAAGAGGGGAATTATAGTTTCATTGTTATATAACAAAATCAAAGTGAATGATTTTATAAAATTTGATAAATTATGTGGGAAAACTATACTTTAACATCTTAAGGGAATGAGGGAAACATTCTTGATCATAAGATTTGAATAAAAATGTCCTATATACAATGCAAAAATACTAGAAAATAATGTATTTAAAAATATAAAGTTGAAATTTCATTAAATGGAGATCATCAAGATAAGATTGGTGACAACTATTTCATCTTAATAAGACCTCGTTTGCAAATATTGTTAAATACAAAATTGAATAAGCATAAAAAGTAAATTATTATTTTAATAATAAATAAAAATATTTATGAAGTTAAAATAAGATATATTAAAATAATGTAATACTAGAAAATCAATGCATTATGAAGGTGAAATGAAAAGATATTTAGAGCTACATAGCAACAAAACTAATTAAATGAAAAAACTTTGAAAAAATCAAATAAATTATGCAAAAAATATATATTTCAAGATACTATAGAGATTGAGTGAAAAATCGTGTAGTAAAATAGGTGTGTGAAATGTATGAGAGGTGGGGGAGGGAGGGGTAAATAGTAGGTTTTAAATTTTTTGTTTTTTGGATAGTATTTTTTTTCAAAACTTCTTTATAAAACTAACTTTTGTGTAGTAAAAATCTTAATTAATTTTAAATTTTAAGGATTAATAAAAATTAAAAAAATTAAAAATGGTGCACAAAAGTTTTACGTGGTTCAATTCAGGTAAGAAGATAATACCACCAGAACTACGGTCCAAAAAGACTCCTCTATTAAAGGAGTTACAACTTAATGTTTTTGTTTATAATCCATGTTGAAACTATTTTGAGATTTTACCTTATGAATCAACACAAAACTACTTGATATTTGTCTTTATGTTTCAGCTGCAACTTGAGATTTTTTGTTACCATTCACCTAGAGCTACTTGCTTTAATGGGTTCAACTACAACCCATGCTTTTGTGTGATCAACCCCAACTTAATTTTGTATAATATAAAAGAAAACTTAAGATCATGGTGTTGGGCTATGAAATTCTTAATTAAAAGGAAAAAACAATAATTTTTTTTAAAACATTTATAAGTTCTTATGATTGTTGTTGAATAAGCTCAAAAGCATAAAGAGTAGCAAGAAAAAGAAAGGTTGGAAGTGTTAAGGTTAGCAAGACCAATATTGAATATGGAGTAGTACTATGTTATAAAGTGTTGCTAAAAGATTTTTAGACTAATAGATTATCATATAGTTCTTTTTTTAGATTTTAAAACTTGTTTAGATTCATTAGGCATTTCACTATACTAGAAAGTTTTGATTCTAGTAGTTACAAAGTAAAGAAATTTTTTCTTAAAAAAATATAGAAAAAAATTAAATAATTGAGAAACAAAAACTTATGGTTGTTGAATTAAGGAAAGGTTTTAATAGAATTTGAAAGGATTAAATGGTTGAAAAATAGAGATCTAAGTTTTCTAAATCAAGGAATGTTTTAAATAAAAATTTAAAGGATTTAGTTAGAATGATGTCCCTAATGATTAAAAAATAATAAGCACAAATTCAATTTCAGAATAAAAATAAAACTTTTTTAAATTTGATGTGTACATCCTCAATCTTGAAGCTTGATAAATACTCTAATGCACCTTTAAGACCATTAATTGACAATCAACAAAAGTTCATGGATTGTTCTTTAAAACAAGGCTTGATTCATACTAAAACATGCACATTGGTGTGAAATGTTAGAGATTTACGACTTTACAAATAAGACATAAGGATGACCTAATACATCATCAATTGTAAAATTAGATATGAATCAAAAAATCTTGTTAAGAAATAAAAAATCTTGGAAATAAAATATTTTTAAAAAAATGTAAAAATGCTTATTTAACTGGGTAAAGTAATTCAAGATGAGTCCAATGATGTTTTTCATTTCCAATAGACCATGCTTGAAATCATTGCTTGTTACCAAAGTAAATAAGCAAAAAATAATATTTAAATGTTATTTTAAAATGAAGTAGATATATATATATACACATATAAAAGTCGAAATAAGATAAATAGAAGTAGCATAATACAACAAAATCAAAGTGATTTAATGGTCAAAAGAGGAGAATTATGCTTCATATTAATGTGACCTAATCAAAGAAAAAAGTTATAAAATTAAAACAAATTAAATGAAAGTAATAAGAACTAAATTAAAGAAAATTATGAAAGTAATAAGAACTAAATTAAAGTGACATAAAAAGTCACATAGTAAGAAATTTAGAGTTGCACAGTAACATAACCAAATCAAAGTGAAATATTTCTAAACATAAGATCAATTATACCATAAAGTTGCATTCCAACACAATAAAAGGTTCGAGTGTACCATCTATGAGTGTTAAATTAGGTGATAATTAAAATGTCTTAAATAATGTGAAAACATTGAAAAAAATATTAAAAATTATAAAGTATATAATTAATTAGATAAAGTTAATTGAGATTTGTCCAATGATAGTTGTTTCATCTCTTTCAAAGCTTATTTAGAAATACTACCATTAATTAAAGTAATTAATCATAAACAAAAGTAAATTAGTATTTTTAGCATTAAGTCATTACATATTGATTTAAAAATGAGATAATTTTAAGAAAATTATTATAATTGAATCAATGTGGTGTAAATGTTACATGTAAAAAAATTTAGAGTTACAAAGTATAAAACAATATCACAGTAAAAAGTTAAATAAATGAGATAAACATTAAAAAAAGTTGCATTCCAAAATTCTAATTGGATCAAGTGTAACATCCTAAAACATTAATCAAAGTACAAATCTAAATGTATCACAAAGCTTTTAAAAAAATATAGAAAACATATGTAAAAAGATAAAAAAATATTTAATTAATTTTAGCCCATCAAGGAAAACATTAAGATTTGTTTCCTATCAGTTGGATCTAGTTTAGAGTTACTGTGAGTTTCTAAAGTAAATAAGTATAAATAATAATAAAGTTTTTTTTTATTCTTAAATTGATATATTGAACCTTTGAGAAGATAAATTAGAGGAATGTATATAACCCAACAAAGGGATATAAAGGTCACATGAGTAAAGAATTACAGTTTCATGTAAAATGATGAAATTAAAGAAAAAGATTTGACAAAATAATGTTAATAGAAAGGAAATGTTGTATTCTAAGTTACTATGAAGATTGAGTGTAACGACATTTGACATCTTGTACGATAACATTCAAAATGAGTCATAATGCAAGCAAAATATTAAAAAATAAAAATAAATTTTTAGTTAAATAGAGCTCATCAATACATGTTTATTGACATTTGTTTCATTTTCAATAGAATTTGTTCTAAATTACAGTGCATTACAAAACTAGACAAATGTAAATAGAATTGAACTATTATTTAAATATTAAGTAAATACATATCATTGATAAAATGAGATAAATTGAAGAATCAATAAAGCTTTTTTCATCTTCGTTGAACCTTTTTTTGAATTATTTCAATTTACAAAAAAAAATTAACATAAATAATAAAAAATTATTTTTGCAATGTTAAGTAAATGTACATTAAAAATAAAATAAGATAAATTGAAGCAATTTGACATAGCCAAATAAAACCATAATATTTGAATAAATAGAATAAATGTTAAGATAAACTTGTATTCCTGGATTGTAAGGAGATTTAGTACAATATCCTTGATCTAAAAATTTGGCATGAATCAAAGTATCTCATAAAGCAAGCCAAAAGTTTAGAAAATAAAATATTTTAATAAGAAAATTGAACATTTAATTAGATAGAGCTCATTGAGATAGTTCTAATGAGGATTGTTTTGTCTAATATGATCTCATTTAGAATTACTATGAATTACAAGAGTAAATTAACATAAGAAGAAATTTTTATTTCAATATTAAGATGATATCTATTAATCCTAAAATAATATAAATTGAATAAATGATATACAAGTAATTCAAAGTGCTATAGAGGTCGCATGGGAGAAGAATTATAAATTCATTATGAAATAACTAATTCGAAATGAATCATTTGAAAAAATAAGATAAATTGTAACAAAAACTATATTACAAGATGGTGAGAAGGTCAAGTCTAATATCCTCAACCATGAAATGAGGTATGAATAAATATCTCACAAAATATGTTGAAAAGTAAAAAAGATGAAGCATTTAGAAATATAGAAGTGATCTCTAATTGGACAGAGTTCATCGAGATGATTCAAAAGAAGTTTGTCTAATCTTCATAAGATTTTATTTGGAATTAATATGGATTTTGAGAAAAATAAGCATAAAAATAATAAATTTTAATTTTAATTTTTGTTAATATTTATGGAAATTGAACTAAAGAAATTTGAAGTAATATAATGTAACTAAATCAATGAGACATAAATGTCACATTTATTGAGATTAAGTGTCACACTATACTATAACGTAATCAAAGAGAGAAATTTGGAGAAACATAAATTGCATAGGAAAGTGTCATTCTAAGATACAATTAAGATCGCGTATGACACTTTGATGTACTATAAATATGAGCAATTCTCATAAGAGATAAGTGAAAAATGGATTTTATAATGTTTTATCTTTTTTTGCTTAATAATTATTTTTCAAAAAAGTTTATAGAAATAATTTTAATCATTTTAGAAAACCTTGAATAATTTTTAATTCTTATGATTAAAAAAAGTAAAAAAATTAAAATGTTACACCAAAATTTTTATTTTATTTAGTTTAAACTAGAACCTTTGTCTCCTCCTAGCCAAGGATGGGAACAACTTCACTATTAAAAGAGTTAAAATTTAAGGTTATTCTTTACAATTCACCTCGAAGGTCACTAAGATTTTTTTCATGATTCACCTAAAACCTACATGAGATTTTTCCTTATAGTTCACTAGCATGCTTCTAGATTTTATAGTTTTAGTAATAATCCAAGGTTTTGGTAGCTCAATCCTAACTCAATTTTTTATTAGATAAACCCAAAAGTGGCATTTTGTAAAATATCGAGTAGTTTGAAGTAAAAGAAAAGATAATATAGCAAAGAGAAATATATCGAACAAAAAAAAATATATTGAGCTATGAATTAAGAGGAGAACTATAAAGGAAGCTTAAAAGAGTTAGGCATAGCTAAAAAGATTTTTTACTTTGTGTAATGTTAAGTCATAATGAACTGATAAGAGAAATTTATACTAATAGATTATCATGTAGTGCTTTTAAGAGATCTTATTGGTTTTTTAGATTCATTAGGCATTTCATTAATAATAATTGTCTTTATATAAGAAAGGCTTGATCCTAGTTATTAGAAAGTTAAAGAAAAGTTGGTTTAAAATCTTCTACCAAATAGCTTAAAAATTTATCCTTCAAAATGGCTACAAAGTAGCACAAATAATGACCAAGGAATTAGTCGCCAAGTAGGATCAACCAGGGCCATTATATCTAACGAAAGACATTTTGTACAATTAGATTAAGGACTCTAAAAGTTGGTGAATTATAGATGATTTGATCAAGATGGATTGAACCTGGGTGATTCAATCACTTCAGATGAGATTTCAATTGTTTGATTGAGAAATAGTAAAAATAGGAATGATCAGTGCCTTATGATTTGAAATGGATAATTTAGGGCCACACAATTCAAGGACGATAAAACAAATCTTATCATCCAATAGATTTTAATGAGACTATGACTATCAAATTTGAGCTTTGAATTAAAGCTCACATGGTGGTTAAAACTTAGCTGTCTATTCAATGATCAGGTGGTATGAAATCATGTAATGGAATTGAGGCACTACACTTTGGAAAATACTTTAACCCCGCATTGCACATTATCAAAGTGTTTTTCAATTCGTACAAGCTTCTGTAGAAAATTAATTTGAGTTGAAATTAGAGCAAGCTCTGTCTTTGTTCTTTCAAGTGTTAATTACCTAGGCCACTTGTATATATACAAATTGAACATGATTGTGGGCCTTACTAGACACATTGCAAACTTCATTTGAAAACTATCTAGCTTTATGCATCTGCCTAACCCTAATCAGGTTTCAAGATTGCAAGCTAACTATGTTCAACCTTTACCTTACTTGAGTCCATTGGGCTTCTAACTCTAGGTTTTTGAGTGCACACTCGAGTTTTGTTGACTTGAGAGCTTTGCTCTTGAGCTTATGTTTAGGATGTACATAAGATATTTTTTTGAATATTAAGTTTAATAGAATTTATTTTTCTAATATAACTAAAGTTTAGCATAAAATTTAGGAATGATGCACAAGTAGGATTTAACTAAGGAATGAATTAAATGGTTGAACAATTAAATCTTTTGATTGATAAATCAAGGAATAGTTTAATAGAATTTGAAATTAGTTAATGACTAAAAAATAAAATCTTATGTTTCCTAAATAATGGAAAATTTTAAGTAGAATTTGAAGGGATTGAATGAAGAGATGTATCTTATGATTAATAATCAACAAGCTAACATTCTGTTTTTTAGCAAAAGGAAAGCATTTTCAAAATTCATATGCATATCTTTAATCCTTGAGTCTTGTTGAACACTCCATGATATTTTGAAGACAATTAATTGACAATCTTCAAAAGTACTAAACTTATTCATCACAACTACGTATGGTTAACACTAAAACAATCCCATTATATAAAAATGCTAAAAATGTATTGTTTGAATGATAAAGTAGAAAGGTGAGCAAACACACCCTTAATCCTAAATTTAGATACAAATCTAATAGTCATAAAGCATTTCAAAACTCTTCAAAATAAAATATTTGAAAAATAATTTTTTAATTAAATAGAGCTGGATAATGTGAGTTTAATGACAATTTTTTACTCCATCAGATCACATTTAAAACTACAAGAAATTACCAAGACAAACAAACAAACATAATAATGAATTATTATATTCAAATAAAAAAAGATATAATATATATAAAATCTAAAATAATATGAATTGAAGAAATGTAATATAAAAAAATAAAAGCAATATAAACACCACACAAAAGGAGAATTAGTGTTTCATAGTAATGTAACCTTTTCAAAGAAAAATAAATGAAACAAATGGATAAAGTAGTTAGGAATGCTACATTCCAAGATATTATGCAAATTCATTGCAACAATCTTAATCATCAAATCAGGTGTGAATTGAAATATTTAATAAACAATGTAAAACCAAAAAAAAATTCATTTTAAAAAAATTTAAAAATGATATTTAATTGGTTAGAGCTCATCAAATTGATTATAATGACATTTATTTTGTCATGATTAGACAACATTTTAATTAATGTGAATGGTCATGGTAAATAAGAATAAATAATATTGACTTATTTTTTTAATATTAAGAAAATATATATTAAACTTGAGATGAGATAAATTTAAGTATGAAATATAGCAAAATCAGTGAAGTAAATATCAGATAATATAATATTGATCACAAAATAAGGTACAAATGGATTGTATTATTACACATGTGAAAACCTAGTGAATGTATTTCAAAAATATAAAAATTGAATTTTTAATTTGATAGAGATTACTTTATATGTCCAAATATGTTTTTCTCATTAAAATCATACCTCATCTAGAATCACTATAAGTAAAAGTAAAAAATTAACAAAATTTGATAAATTATATGAGAAAGCTACATTCTAAGAAACCAAGGAGTTTTATTGTAACAACCTCGATTATTAAATCATGAATGAATGAAAATTTCTCATAAATCATGCCATATAATTAAAAAAAAATAAAATTTCATAAGAGGTAATAAAAAACTAAAAAAGTAAATTCTTAAGAATACATAACTCATTTTTTAACAGGATAATATAAAATGAAGCACTATAATATAATAAAATTGAAGCAATGTAAGGGCCAATTGATAAAAAATTTAAAATAACATAGTATTATAACAAAATTAAAGAAAATACTTTTAAAAAAGAGTTGAATTTATGGGCCAATCGCATTCTAAAATACTAAGGAGATAAGATATAATAACCTTAATCATCAAATTAGTGACTAATCAAAATTACTCATATGGACATAGAATATTTAAAAAAATATGAAAATGGATATTAAATTAGATAAAGCTCCATGAGATGAGACTGATGACAATTGTTACATCTTAATCAGATAATGTTTAGAATTATCATGAATCATTGAAGTAATTCTAAATAGCTGATAATAAATAATTATTTAAATAACAAGCAAATATATACTAAAGCCAAAAATGAGATAAATTGGTGTAAAGGCTACAAGGAAAGAACTTTGGGGTGTCATAGCAATATAAACAAATCGACATGAAATATTTGAAGTTACACAAATTATACAAAAAAACTTATATACCAAAACACTAAGAAGATCGAGTGTAACATCCTCTTTTAACAAATCAGGCACAAGTCAAATTGTCTAAAAAAGTGAAGAAATATTAAAAAAACTTAAATATTTAAAATGGAACTTTAACTGGAGTGATTGTTATGATAATTATAAAACAAAATAAGCATAAAAAATAAAAAATAATTATTTGAAAATTATGTAAATATTTGATAAATTTTAAATATGATACATTAATGTAGTACAATATAGCCAAATAAAGCAATTTAGATGTCAAATGACTTAAGAATTAAAGTTTCATAGTGAAATATCTAAATCAAAGAGAAATATTTTATTAAATTAGACATAATTTATGGTAAAACTATATTCCAAGATGCTAAGGAGATTGAGTGTAATATATTTGATTGATGAGATAGGTACGAATTAAATTTTTTTTAAAAATATGCAAATTTGAGAAAATTAAATATTTAAAAATATCAAAAAGAATTTGTAACTAAATAGAGTTGGTTAGGATGAGTGCAATGACATTTATTTTGTGCCATTAAGAGAATGTTTTGAATTACAATAAATTTCCAACATAAGTAACAATAAATAATCAGAAACTACTACTTTAATACGATGTAAATATATATAAAATTAGAAATGAGATAAATTGAAGCAATGTAATACAATAAAATAAGAGTAATGAGAATATTCCATGAGAGAAGATTTAGTGATAAATAATATTATAACCAAGTCAGGAGAAATTTTAACAAATGAGATAAATTATTGAAAAAAGTTGGATTCTAAGACACTAGCATGATAGAGCATGACAACCTCAATCTTCAAATAAGAAAAAATAGGGATGGCTTGTATTGGATGCAAAAACCTAATAAAATGAAAATGATTATTTAAATTGATAATAATTGAGATGAGTTTGATGATATTTGTTTTTTTTCCATTGGATCTAATTTCAAATTACTATGAGTTATCCAAAAATTTAAACATAAATAATTACAATGTTTATTTAAAATTTATATTAATGCAAAAATGAGATAAATTTAAAAAATGTAATGTAATAAAAACAAAGATATGTAAGCATTACATTAGAGTAGAATTAGGAATTCATTGAAATATAACCATATCAAAGTGAACCCTTTGAAGGAATTGATAAATGGTACGACAAAATTGTGTTCAAGGATGCTAAAAAGATTAAGAGTAACATCCTCAATCTTAAAGTTAGGTTTGAACCTAAATGTCTCATAACAATTTTTAAAATCCTAGATAATAAGATTTTTTAAAATATTAAAAAAATTTAATGATAGAGAGCTCATTGATATGGGTACGACAACATTTGTTTCAACTCTATCAAGCATCATTTTGAATTATTGTAAAATATCAGGATAAATAACATAGAATATATGACATTTTTATTTTATAATTAGGTAGATATATATTAAAACTAAAATAAGATAAAATGAAACAATTTAACATTACCAAATCAAAGTGATGTAAAGGTCATACAAGTGAGAGATAAACTTTCTTAGTAATGTAACCTGATCAAAGTGAAAGATTTAAAGACATTATATAAATTGTATAAGATAAATTATAGTGATTTTTTATGAGATTTGGTCAAGATGAAAAAAATATTAATAAACTCTTCTTTACAAAGTCTATATAGTCAAATATTTTTTTTAAAATTAAAATAATTTATTTTTTAGGGTTTTTGTACATTTTTTGAGACATTTCGATTGATGCAATATTTGGTAGTCAACTTTGTCATGGCAATGTCCTTAGTTTTTTGAAATGTAACATTCCTATACTTTATCTCTTTTGAAGAATCATTTCACTTAGATTTGGCTATTTTTCTTCGTAACTCTAAATCTCTACTTGTATGCCTTTTAAATAACTCTGATTTGGATATATTACATTTTTTCTACTTATCTCTTTTTAGGTTTAATATATATATATAATATTAAAATAAAAAGTTATTATAATTACACTTATTTATTTTTGTGATGTTGTGTAATTCCAAACGATGTCAAATCGTGATGAAAAAATGTCTTCACACTCATCTTGATGAGCCTTACTCAATTAAATATTCCTTTTTAAAATTTTAAATAATTTATTTTTTAGAGTTTTTGTTTGCTTTATGAGAAATTTTGATTCATAAGTTATGTGTTGATCGAGAATGTTACACTTGATATTCTTAGCATTTTTTAATTTATTGTTACTATATAATTTACCTAATTTCTTTAATATTTTTTTTTGATTTGGTAATGTTCTTAAGAAAATTTAATTCTCTTTGCATGTGACCTTTGTATCACATTTATTTCATTTTATTAAATATTTTTAATTTATCTTATTTAAGTTTTATTATAAGTTTACCAATTTTTGAAATAGTCATTTATTGTTATTTATACTAATTTACTTTTTATTATTTGTACTAGTTCCAAGTGAGGTCTGATCAAGAAAAAAGAAATGTCATTCTACTCATCTTGATGAGTTCTATAATATTTAACATTAATTATTTTATTTCTAAATTTTTTATTTTTAAGAAGATTGTCGTTCTTTTGGAGACATTTTTGTTTATTCCTTTTTTGAAAACTGACTATGTTATAGTGAGTCAATTTAGTATCATCAAATGCATCTTTTAAAAAATTCTATCTCATTTATTTTATTGTTTTAATTTCACTTGGTTATGTATTTACTAAATATTAAAAAATATATATTTCATAGTAATATTCTCATTTATTTTTCATTAATGTTTCTCATTTAAACTTTAATATATATTTACTAAATATTAAAAAATAAATTTATTATTATTTATGATTATTTATTTTTAATTCTTAGTAATTTCAAACCTTGCCCATTTGAGAAGAAACATACACCATAATAATCGTCATGAAGAACTCTATCATATTAATTATTTCTTTTTCTTAAAGATTTATTTTTCGTAGTGTTTCTTATGGCTTATTATTCTAATTCATACCTAAATTTATGATCAAGAATATTTCACTTGGTCAACTTATTATGTTGGAATATAGCTTTCTAGCATAATCTAACTAATTTCTTTAAATGTTTTCCTTTGGTTTGGCTATATTACTAAGCCATTCCAAATCTTCTCTCTTGCTATCTTTAGATTGCTTCAATTTAGTTATATTACTTTACCTCAATCAATTTTTTTAAGTTTTAATAATATTTACTTAATATTAAATAATAATTTATACATATCAAGTTTGCTAAGTTGTAGTAATTCCATGCGATGTTCAATCAATACAAAAAAATTCTGATTGGAATTATCTCAATAAGCTTTACCGAAATGAATAATCAATTTTTATATTTCAAAAATTTAATTTTCTTTGTTTTATGCATACTTTATGACATATTTTTATTAACAAATGATTTCATAATTTGGAATATTACAGTTCACTACTTCAGTATATTTGAATGCAACTTTGTCATAACTATTGTCTCATTTTGCAAACTTCTTTGCCTTTATTTTGCTATTGTTCTATGAAACACTAATTCAACTCTCATGTCATTTTTATATTACTTTTATTTAATAAATTACATTTCTTAAATTTATCTCTCGTTAGCTTTGATATTTATTTGTTAATTTTTAAAACAATAATTTAATATTATTTATGCTTATTTATGTTTGTAAATCATAGTAATTCTTAATAGGCCAAATCAAGGTGAAATAAATGTTATTGACACATCTCAAATTGGTTTAACCCATGAAATATATATTTTTATATTTTTTAAATATTTTATTTTTCAAGGTTTTGGCACAATTTATATAACATTTTCATTTGTACTAGATATGGAAATTAAAGATGTTATACTCAATTTTCTTAGTATCTTAGAACATAATTTTCACAGTTTTTTACAAATAAAAAATAATAATTTATTATTCTTTATGTTTATAAGCTTAGTAATTCATAGTAACTGGAAACAAGGCATGATAGGGACCATACAAATGACAGTGGACTGGTCTCGACGAGTTTTGCACATTGAAATAGTTTTTTTATTTTTAAATATTTTATTTTCTAGAGCTTTACGATACCTTAAGAGGTATTTTAATTTGAAACTGATTTCATGATCAAGAATATTGCACTCGATTTTCATAATATGCTAGAATGCATTATTTTCACAAAATTTATATCATTTCTTCAATGTTTTTGCTTTGAATATGTTGTATCAATATGAAACTCTAAATCTCCTCTTGGGTGACCATTACATAATTTAGATTAAATTATTTTACATTACTTCTTCTAATTTAATTTGAACTTTATTATATATTTACTAAATATTTAAAAAACTTATTTATTATTAATTTTGTTTATATACCTTGATAATTTGTAAAACTTTTGAAAGAGGTCTGATCTAGAGAAAACAACTGACCTTGGAGTCATCTTAGTGAGCCTTATGTAATAAGATTATTTTTGTATGTTTAAATATTTTGTGTTTTATGGTATTTTTATGTTTTATGAGAGATTTTCATTGAGACCTTGCTTAATATTGGAGCATATTGCACTTGATATCTTTTGTATGATGGAATTTAACTTTATAATACTATTTATCCCATGTTTTCAAATTTTTTTGCATTGATTTTACTGTATTACTTTGTAACTTAGAAAGTCCACTCTGTTGAGCTATGCAATACTTTTATTTTTTTATATTTCATTGTTTTAATTTTTCACATTTCACCTTCTCTATGTATTTATTAATTATTAAAAATATTAATTTATTGTTATTTATGCTTATTTATTTTTTGTGATTTGTAGCAATTCTAAATGAGGTGTAATTGAGATGAAATAAATGTCATTCGATGTTTATTAATTCATCTTACAAAGTTGAAATTTTAAAGTAATAATTTATTGTCATTTATGCATATATATTTTGGTAGTTCACAAAAAATTGCAATTAAGGTCCACTTTAGATGAAAAGCCATTGTTAGACTCATCTTAATAAGCTTTATACATTAAATATCTTATGTTTTGTAGCTTTAAACATCTTATGTTTTAGAGTTCTTTCATGCTTTTGGAATTTAGATTTCGGTTATGATTTGTGTCATTTCTTGAAATTTCTTGTTTTGATTGTATATTTTATTATCTAACCCTAAATTTCCCTTACTACGACATTCAAATCAGTTTGATTTGGCAATATTATATTTTCTTTAATTTATTAAATTTTAGTTTTAATATATATTAACTTAATATTAACAATAGAATTTATTATTATTTTTCTTATTAAATAAATGTATTACTTAATAATTACGAATTTTTTTTATTGAGGAGAAACAAATATCATTAGACTCATTTTGATGAGCTTTATCTAATTAAATATTAATTCCAATACTTTTAAATGATTTAATTTTTATTTTTCAACATTTTTAGGGCAATTTGGCATTAATTTTATGATAAAAAATGTGATATTATATTTCCTTAATATCCAGGATTGTAACTTTCCCTTATAATTTTTTTCATTTCTATAAGTTTTTTTATTTAATTAGATTACTATATTAATTTAAAGTTTTTCTCAGATGACCATTACTTTGCTTCAATTGTATTTTATTACATTACTTTAATTTATCTCATTTTTGCATTAATACATTTTGAACTAATATTATAATAATAATTTATTATTACTTATGCTTATTTTTTTAGTAATTCCAAATGAGGCTTCGTCCAGATGAAGAAGGTGTTAATGGACTTGTCTAAATGAGCTGTATATAATTATATATTAATTTTAGATCGTAAAAGTTTCTATTACTCTACTGTTACTACACTTTGCTTGACATTATAACTCAATTATCATTTTGTGTTGAAGGATGTTACATTCAATCGCTTTATAATCTTATAATTCAATTTTTGGGGTATTTTATGCACTCCAAATGTTTTGCTTTGATTTAGTTAAATTAATATGTAACTTTAAATCTCATGTCAGATGATATTTATATCTCTTTAAACTTTTTAGGTTACATTGTTTTAAGTTATCTTGGATAAGCTCTGATATATATTTACTTATTAATAAAGTAATATTTTATTATTTTTAGGTCAATTTAATCAGTTAATTAGTAGTAATTCCAAAAATTGTTGATTGAGATGAAAAAATGTCAATGGACTCGTATCGACAAGTCTTTTTGTCAATAAATATTTATTTTTTATTTTTTAAAATATTTTATTTTACAAATTATAATTTTGGCTTGTTTTATTAGATAATTCGATTCATACTGATTTATTGTTCAAAGATTTTACACTATACCTTCTTGGTATCATGGAGTGCAACTTTGTCATATAATTCGTCTTATGTCTTTGAAGTTTTTACTCTTATTTTGCTATAATACTTTGTAACACTAAATCTCACCTCATGTAATTGTTAGATAAATCTTGTTGTCTTATTACATTGCTTGCATTTATCTAAATTCTTCTTTAATATATATTTATCTACTATTCAAATATAATTTTTTTATATTTATGCTTATTTTTTTTTAATTTATGATATTTCTAAATAAGGTCTGATAGAGATGAAATCATTACAATAGATTAACTGAGCTATATAAAAGCAAATATTTATTTTTTTAATTGTTTGAATATTTTATTTTCATTGATTTTGACATATTTTAAGAGATATTATTATTATTTCTTTATTTGAAAATCAAGAATATTGCACTCAAACTCGTTATGATCTTCGAATAAAACTATCTTGTAAAATTTATATCATTTTATTAAAGCTTTTACATTTATTTCATTAAATTATAATATAAATTAAAAGTTTTTCTCTTGTGACTACCACATTTTAATTTAATAATATTACATTTCTTTAATTGATCTTATTTTTTCTTTAATATATATTTATTTATTATGTAAATAATAATTTGTATTTATTTATATTTATTTACTTTAGTAAGTCAAAGTATTTGTGAATGAAGCCCAATGAAGATGAAGCTATTCTCATAGAACTCATCTCAATGGGCTCTATATAATTAAATATTCATTTTAATATTTAGAACTATTTTATTTGTTTTGATTTTAAGGAGGTTTTATGACATGTTTTTGACTCACACATTATTTGAAAATAAAAAATGTTACACTAGATCATGTAGGGAAGATGGAGATCGGGGTGCTTTGGATTTGGGGCCAGTATTTGGAATCGAACCAACTTGGAAACTCCTCTTAATAAGAAACTTTCCAATTAAATTAATCTTAATTATTGAAATTTTTGCTCTATTTTGGTTATTTTGTTATGAAATTATAATTCTTTTCTTGTGTGACTATTTGTTCTCTTCGATTTACTTGTATTAAATTACTTCAACAATTCTCATCTAAGATAAAATTTATATTTACTTAAGATTAAAAAAAAATTTATCATTTTTTTATTCTTATAACAAATTTAAATCTACGCTAACTCCAAACAAAGTTAAATCAAGATAAAATTTTTTTTTGGGCTTATCTCGATGATATTTATCTAATTAAATAGTTATTTTGATATTTTAAAATTTTTTATTTTCTATAGATTTGACTTGATATAATAAGCATTTAGATTAATGTAACAATTAATTATTAAGAATGTTATATTCGATCTCTTTCGAATCTGTTAATGCAACCTTCTAAAAAATTTATCTTATTTATTAAACAATTTTATTATGATTTAGCGTTATTGCCATAAAACTCAAATTATCATCTTATATAATTAATACATGTTTATAATTTGGTTAGTTTTATTACTTCATTTATCTTATTTAAATTTTAATATAAATTAATTTAATATTAAAATAATAATTTATTACTTTTTATGCCTATTTACTAAAAAAGTTTTCTTTCTCTCTCATGTGATGCCTTATTCATTTTAATTAAGTTAAATTGTATTACTTCAATTTATTTCGTTTCAAAATTAATATATATTTACCTTTTACCAAAAAATAATATATTAGGATTTTTCTTTTGAACTTTGGTAATTCAAAATAACTCCTAAAATAGCTTGATTGAGAGAAAAAACACATGGAACTCATCCTGACATGCTATGTTCGACTAAGTATTTTTATTTTTATATTTTTAAATATTTTATTTTCTAGGGTTTTGACATGTTTTAAAGAAATTATAATTCATACCTAATTTGATGATCAAGGATGTCACACTAAATCTCCTTAATATAATTTACCTTGTTTTTTCAAATTTCTCACTTTAATTTGGCTACATTACTATAAAACTCTAATTCTCTTGACCACTTTTCTTAAATTTGATTTGATTTGGTCTTATAATGTTGCTTCAATTTACCTTCTTTTTAACTTCAATTCATAATTTCATAATATTAAAATCATAATTTATTATTTTCTTGTATTTTTTGTTTGGTAATTAACATTAAAAAAAAATGAGATCCGACCAAGATTAAATAATTGTCGTTAGACTCATCTTGACGTGCTCTATATCACAATTTGTTTCGATTCATACAAAATTTGATAATCAATGATGGCACATTAATTCCCCTTACTGTCTTATAATGTAACTATTTTGAATAATGTATTTTATCTTATAAAAGTTTTCACTTTGATTTTCTTATATAACTATGTAGCTCTATATTACCACACATCTAAACCTTATGTCTTTGATTTAGGAATTTTACACTTTAATTTATCTAATTTTTACTTTAATATATATTTACTTAATATCAAAATAATAATTGATAATTACTTATTCTTATAACCTTGTAGTTTGAAGTAATTTGATATGTGGTCCAATTGAGTTGAAACAAATATTGCCAAACTTAATTTTAATATCTTGGAAGGCAGCTTTCCTAAGTAATTTATCTCATTTCTTTAAGCATTTCTCTTTGATAAAGTAATGATACTAAGTAGCTTTAAATCTCTTATTAAGTGACTTTTGCATGTCTTTGATTTTGGTGATTACATTTCTTCAATTTCTTTATTAGCTTTGATTTATGTGTATATATATATATACATATATATTTAATCTTAAATTTAAATAATTGTTATCTTCAATAAATGTATATTTTTTATTTATAATTATTTATTTTGTTAAACTATAACTAATGCATAACAGGGGCTGATGAACATAAAATAAATTATGTTGGACACATCTTGACAAGCTCTATCTAATTAAAAATTCATTTTTATACTTCTAAATATTTTATTTTTAAGATTTTGGCATGTTTGATGAGAAATTTTTATTTATATATCATTTAAGGGTCATGGATGTCACACTCAAATTTATTAGTACTTGAATGCAACTTTATTATATAATTTATATAATTTTTTTAAATTTTTCTCATTGATTTGATTATATTACTATGAAATACTAATTATTATCTTATGTGACCTTTGCATCTCTTTGACTTGGTTATATTATATTACTTTAACTTATCTCATTTCAACCATTGTGTCTATTTAAAAAAATAATAATTTATTATTATTTATGTGTATTCCTTGTGGTACTTCATAATAATTACAACCCAAGTTTGATCAAGATGAAACAAATATTGTTAGACACATCTCAAGGAGCTTTATGCATTCAAAATATTTATTTTTTAACTTTTAAATATTTTTCCTTGTTTTTTGCATGCTTTATGATTGATCTTCATTTTTACTTAATTTAAAAATAAAATATGTTAAAGTTGATTTCCTTTTAACCTTGAAACGCAACGTATCTAAAAAATTTATATCACTTTTTTAAATGTTTTGCTTTGACTTGTGACCTAAATCTTTTAACTTGTGAGCTTCACTTCATTTTGTTTTGGTTATGTTATATTTCTTTAAGTTATTTTGTTTCAAGTTGAATTTATTTTTAAGTTATTTTAAAAAAATAATTAATTACTATTTACACATATTTAATTTCGTATTTTGTAGAAAATCCAAATGAAATCTAATCAATACGAAGCAAACATTGTTAGATTGATCTCCAAAAACTCTATCAAATTAAATTTTCATTTTTTTATTATTTTCAAATATTTTATTTCCTATGACCTTTGCATGCTTAAAAAGGCATTTTTATATTTTAAGATATTTTATTTCTTAAAATCTTTCACATAGATTTGATTACAATACTATATAGATCTAAAAAACTTGTAAAATGATTTTTTACATCACATTAATTTAATTGTGTTACATATCTTCATTTTAATTCAATTCAACTTTAATATATACTTATTTAATATTAAAATAATAAATTAATGTTATTTTTTCTTATGAAACAAATATCATTAGATTGTCTCAATGAGTACTATCATTTTAAATATTAATTTTTTAACATTTAGACTTTTAAATTTCTAAGTTTTTGACATGTTTTATGAGAAATTTTAATTTACAATTTATTTGATGAGAGATGATGTTACCCTTGATCTGACTAGTATCTTGGAATGCGAGTTGCCCTTATATTATATCTTTTTTTTATTTAATTTTTTAATTTGATTTAAGTGTATTATTATGTGATAATAAATCTCCTCTTCTGTGAGCTTTGCAACACTTTGAATTAGTTATATTATATTTTATCAATTTATGTTTTGTTATTTTGAATAGATACTACTTAATAATAAAGTAATAATTTGTTATTATTTGTTCTTACCTTCCCTTATGAATCATGTTATTCTAATTGAGTCTAATTGAGATCATGCAAATATCATTGAATTCATCTTGATGTGCTGCCCGCAATTAAAGTTTCATTTTTTATGTTTTTCAAATATTTTATTTTGCAGAACTTTAATATTTTTTAAATAATTTTTTTATAAGAATAAAAAATCAAGAAAGTTATACTTGATATTTTTATTGTACTAGAATGTAACTTTCCAATGCAATTTATATTATTATTATCTCAAATTTCTCTCATGTGACCTTTTCATAGCAGTTTTTTATATATTTTAAGATTTTAATTTATGTTATTTTTTGTTTAAAATGTATTTATCTAACGTTAACACAATAATTTTTTTTTATTTATGCATATTTTGCATCAGTAGTTTATAGTGATTCTAATAAAATTCTAACCAAAACTAAACTAACATTATATAATAAGTCTTAACAACCCTTATGAAATTAAATAAATATTTAAGTAATTTAATTATTTAACTATCTAGGAGTTTAGTACCATTTGTGAGATATTTTGATTCGTACCATATTTTATTATCTTGAATATTACAATCAAATTGTTTATTATTTTATGATGAAACATAACATATAATTTATCCCATTTCATCAATTGTTTTGCTTTAATTTGGTTATATTACTATAACTGTAGATTTCTACTCATATGATTAATATATTGACTAGACTTTCTTATATTATAATAGTTCAATTTGTCTGTTTTAAACTTTTATATATGTTTACTAAATTTTGAAGAAATAAATAATTTTTATTTATTAGTATTTTATTTTATAGTTAGTAATAACTACAAATTAGTTTTTGTTGATATGAAACATACATCATTGAACTCAACTTGACTAGCTCTATCCAATTATAATTTTTTTATAGTTTAAATATTTTTTAGGGGTTTGACTTTGAAAATGATTTTCGTTCATACTCTATTTCACTACAAAGGATTTTACACTCGACCTTTTTAATATCTATGAGTTCAAGTTTCTAAATTTCATCTTAGTTGACCTTTTCATCATTATCCAATGAAATATGAATTTTTATATTTTTGAATATTTGTTTTTTATGGATTTGTCATTCTTTAGGAAGATTTTTATTTTTACTTGAACCAATGATTAGAATGAGATGAAACTAATATAATTGCACTCATTTTGATGTGTTTTATCATATTAAATATTCTTTTTTATATGAAATATGTTATTTTCTTATATATTAGCTCATTGGCTCACTTTGTTTCATATTTTGATTCATAAATGATTTTATGATCAATAATGTTACTCTTAATCTTCTTAGTTCCTTGAAATGCAACATTTTATAAAATATATGTAATTTTACTCTGCTATGTTAATTTATTTTACTTGATTTGTGAGACAATTTGATTCATTCCTTATTTAACTATTGAGGATATTACAAATTATCTCTTTTGTATCTTGGAATACAACTTTCTCAATCAAATTATCATATTTCTTAATCTTTTTTACTTTTCTTTGATTTGGTAACATTACATTTCTTTCATTAATGTCATTTTTGAGTTTAATATAAGTTTTCTTAATTATAAAATTATATTTTTTTAATTTATTTGATTATTTACTTTCTAGTAGTTATTCAAAATGTGCTCTTTTCTAGGTGAAACAAGCATAATTAGATTGATCGCAATAAGCCCTATATAATTAAATATTAATTTATATATTTTAAGTATTTTATTCACTTCAATTTTTATGTTCAACTAGTCATTTCAATTTACAACATGTTTTATGATAAATGATGTTTCACTCCATTTCCTTAATATCATGGAACATAAATTTCTCATTAAATATATGATTTCTTAAAATTTTTGCCTCTAATTTTGATATCTTACTAATGGAGCCTATTTCTCAAAATAACTGTTCTAATTTGGTTATGTTATTGTATAACTCTAAATCACCTCTTGTGTTTGTTTTACTTCACTTTTATTTGGCTATAGTTATTGCTTCAATTTGTATCATGTTGACTTTAATATATTTACTTATTATTAAGGTAATAATTTATTATTATGTATCCTTGTTAACTCTAGTAATTCTTAATAATTCAAAACTAGCTCAAATTGATATGATGAAAATGATATTGAAGTTTTCTTGGTGAACCTTGTCTAATAAAGTGTTCGTTTCTATAAATTGAAATTTTTTATTTTATCACATTTTGGCATTTTGTGCGAGATATTTTGATTCACACTAGATTTGATGAATGAGGATGTTACTGTTGATCTCCTTAATTTCTTTGAGTTCACATTGTTCATACAATTTATCACATTTTTAAAAATGTTTTTCTTTAATTTGGTTATATTAATTTGTGACACTACGTTTAGTCTTATGTGACCTTTACATTATTTTAATGTTGTTATACTTTTTTTCTTCAATTTATCTAATATTAAGTTTTATATATAGTTATTTAAAATGAAAATAATTATTTATTCTTATTTACTTCGTTAATTTATAGTATTCCAAACGAGGTTCAAATGAGACAAAATGTAAATTGTTTAACTTGCCTCCACGAGCTCTATCTAACTAAAATATATTTTTTTCTATATCTTAAATATTCTATTTTCTAGAATTTTATTATATTTTATGAGTAATTTTAAATCTATCTTATTTTATCATCAAGAATGTCGCTCTCTAACTTGTTAATACTTTGCAATGCAAATTTATCATATAATTTATCTCACTTCCACGAATGTTTCTCTTCCATTTGGTCATATGATTATGAAGCTCTAATCCTTTTATCATGTGACTTTTGCATCATTTGTATTTTGTTTTATTACAATGTTTAAATTCATCTCATTTCAACATTAAGATAAATTTACTTAATATTAAAATAGCAATCTATTATTTTTTATGCTTATTAGGTTTGGTAATTTATAAAAATTCCAAATGAGGTCCTATTGAGACAAAAAAACATCGTTAAGCACCTCTTGATGACATTTATGCAACAAAATAATCATTGTTGTTACTTTTTTAAAATATTTTTTTGTGATTTTGGAACAAATATATGACATTTTGTTAGGTAATTGATTTGTCAATTAGGTTTGTTACCCTCAAGAACAATTGTATGACGCAAATGCATAATTCCCTTTTAGTTTATCTCATTTTTCAAATTATTTTTTTTGTTTGATTTTATTATTTTGTTACGACAAATCTAATCTTATCTTTCATTTAAAACACCTTAATTTTCTTGTGTTACATTTCTTCTATTTGACTCATCTAAATTTTAACATATATTTACTTAATATAGAAATAATAATTATGCTATTATTTTTTCTTATTAACTTCAATAATTCAAGATAATTTTGAATGAGGTCTTATTGAGATGTAACAAATGTGTTTGGGGTCATCCCAACAATCTATATAAGATACATATGAAAACTTTGAAATATTTTATTTACGAATGTTTTTGCTTGCTTTACAACACAATTTGATTTGTACCAAATTTGATGGTCAATGATGTTAGACATGATATTCTCATTGTCTTGCATTGTGACTTTCAAATATAAGTTATTTTGTTTTTTCAATTTTTTTGATTTGTTTGCTTATATTATTTTGTACATCTAAATCTTTCGTTGTGTGACATTTGTATCACTTCGTTTTGGTTATAATTCCTTACTTTGACTTATCATTTTTTATCTTTATAATATACTTATTCAGTATTAAAATAATGGTTTTTTTATTACTTTTCTTATTTACATTAGAAATTTTAACTAATTTAAAACAAGGTTCCTCTAAGATAAAATGATTGATGCTCTGCTCATCCTGATGAGATTTATACAATAATGGCAACATTTATGAGATAATGTAATTCATACATGATTAGGCAATCGAGGATATCACACTCAAACTCCTAAGTACCTTGGAATGCAACTTTCTTATATTATATAACATCTATTTATCTTATTTTAGGTTTATTATATATTTATTTAATATTAGAAGAATAATTTATTACTTTTTATTTACTTTTAATCTTACAATTTCTAATTAGTTAGATAATATTTTTTCGTTTTATCTCATTTCAACTTTATTTATATATATATGTATTTGATATTTAAATAATAATTTATTATTATTTATATTTATTTATCTTTATAGTTTGTAGTAAGTCTAAATGAGGTCTGATTGAGATAAAATAGATATAGTTAGACTCTTTTCAAAGAGTTCTACCTATTTAAATATTCATTTCTATAGTTTTAAATATTTAATGTTTATGATTTTAGTACATTTTATATGTCATTTTGATTTGTTTTGGACATGATGATCAAATATGTTCTAATTTAACTCATTAGTATCTTTGGAAGCAACTTTTCAAATTGTTTATCTTATTTTTAAATTTTTTATTTTTATTTTGTTATATTTTTAATATAATTATAAGTCTATTATTATGTGACCTTTACATCTCTTTAATTTTTATTTTAAGTATAACATTAAAAATAATAATTTATTAACTTTTACTTTTATTTACTTGGATAATTTAAAATAATTTTGAATTAGTTCTAATCAAGGTGAAAGAAGTGGCTCTAGAGTCATCTCAACAAGCTCTATCTAGTTAAATATTTTTTTGCATAATTTTTAATATTTAAGTTTCTCATGTTTTGACAAACTTTTCATGATATTTTTGTTAATTCTAGATTTAATGATTGAGGATATCATACTTGATCTTCTTATTCTCTTTGAGCGTAACTTTCACATAAAAGTTATCACATTTCTTCACAATATTTCCATTGATTTAGGTATATTATTATGAAACTCGAAATCTCATGTTATTTGACTTTTACATTGCTTTTATTTTATTATAATATCTTTCATGAATTTATATCATTTTAGTTTTAATATATATTAATATAATATTAAGAAAACATTTTATCACTATTTATGATTATTTATTTTGCTAATTCATCATAATACCAAACAACGTTTGATCGAGAAAAAACAAACTTTGTTAAGCTAGTCTCACTAAGCACTATCTAATTAGGTATTTATTACAATACTTTTCAAAAACTTTTTTTTATAGTTTTGAAAAACTTTATTGAATATTTTGATTGATACCTTATTTGAAAATAAAAAATGTCCCAATAAATATCTTAATATTCTTGAATGAACTTTTATTATATTGTTTATTTTATTTTCCAAATTTTTATTTGATTTGTTTATAATATTATGTTAATGTGAATCTCCTCTAATGACACATTTACATAATTTTCACTTGATCTTTTTTATATTGTTTCAATTTAAGTCATTTCAACTTTAATATATATATATATACATATACTAAAAAATATTAATTTATTATTGTTTATGATTATTTTTTTATAATTTGTAATAATCCCAAATGGGGTTTCATCAACATATAACAGACTTTGTTTGACTCGTCTCAAAGAGCTTCATCTTAAACTTTGGTATTTATTATAAGATATTTTGATTTGTACATGATTTGATAATCAATGACGCTATACTTGAGCTCTTAAGCACCTTGGATACAAATTCCAACAAGATTTGCTTTATTTTAGATTATTTTCTCTTACATGGATATATTGCTATGTAATTGTAAATCTGTTGTTGTGTTTGTTTTACATTGCTTTGATTCTCGATTCTATAACATTACCTTAATTTAGCTCATCTTTAATTTTTTTTGTTCATTGTAATTCCAAATAATGTTCCATCATAATGAAATAAGTGTAATTGAAATTATCTCGGTGAGCTCTTCGAAATTTGATATTCATATCTAATTTTTTTAAAATTTTTTATTGTTTAAGATTTTGACACTCTTAATGAAATATTTTTAATTGTATATAATTTTTCTTTGAAGAATGTTAGACGAGATCTCTATAATAACTTAAAATTCAATTTTTCCATATAATTTGTCTCATTTACTAAAATTTTTAGTTTTTACTTTCTTATATAACTGTGTATCTCTAATTCATCTCTTTTAATAGTTTTGTTGCTTTAATTTGGTTGTATTACATTACTTACTTTTGTCATGCCTCATCTTCAAAATAATTTCCTAAATATTGAATTTATAAAACATTTTATTTTTGCTTATTTTGATTAGAAATAAATATGTAGTGACTTCAAAGGAAGCCAGATCAAGATGAAACAAACATTGTTGGGGTCCTCATAATAATCTCTATCTAATTAAAGATTCATTTTTATATTTTTGTAGTATTCTATTTTTAAGGAACTTGAAATGTTTTATGAGATGTATCAACTCATACTTTATTTGACAATCAAAGATGTTACTCATAATTCCAAACAAGTTTTAATAGAGAAAACTGGCATCTTTGGACTCATCTTGATGATCTCATTGAAATTAAACAATTATTTTTATATTAATTAAAAATTGAATAACTTATTTTTTCATGTTTTAGGACTTTAAGATTTATTCTGGAATTGATGCACAAGCACATTACACTTAATCTCTTTAGTATCTTTTAATACTCCCTACCATACAACTTATGTTATTTTTTTCAAATTGTTTTACTTTCATTTGGATATATTAGTATATAACTCAAAATCTCCTCTTATGTGACCTTTAATTAGTTTTATTTTATTAAGTTACCTTGCTTCAATTAATTGCATTTTAAAATTAATATAGATATTTTTAATGCTAAAAAATAAAAATTTATATTTATGTGTGCTTAATTATTTCATTAATTAATTATAATTCTGAGTGAGTTGCATTAAATTTAGACAAATGTTATTAACTCCTCTAGATGAGCTATATTAACTAAATATTTATTAATTATTTTTTAAAATATTAGTTATGTTTTTTTCATACATTTCAAGATATTCCATTTACATCTAATTTGATAATTAAGGATTTTATACTTATTTTCCTTAGTATTTAGAATAAACATTTCTCTCAAATTTTATGTCATTTCATATATTTTTCTTCTTTTATTTAGTTATTCTATTATGAAACTATAAATCTCATCCATTGTTATTTTTACATCATTTTGATTTGGTTATATTACTATAATTTATTTTATCTTATTGTACCTTAGTTATATATATTTACTTAATATTTTAAAAAATTAATTGTTATTTATGCTTATTTTTCTTTTGCTTTGATTTTGGTTTTGTGCATGATTTCAATTTTTGTCTTTTTCGTATATAATATATATTAATTTAAAATAAAAAATAATTTTTTTAATTGTTTTTAAAATTTTTTATAATTCCAAATTGGGTCAACAAAGATGAAAAAATTTGTTGAACACGTGTCAAAGAGTTTTATTGAGATAAATATTCTTTTAATTATTTTAAATATTTTATTTTTAAGAGCTTTTGTGTGCATTATGAGACATATTGATTATTACTGAATTTGATAATTAAAGATATTACACACTATCTCCTCAGCATCATGGAATGCAACTTTCTTTTACAATTTACCTCATTTCATCAAACTTCTTTCTCTTTTTTGTTTGTATTACTACATAACTTTAAATTACCTCTTGTGTTACTTTTGCATCAATTTTGTTTTTTTATATTACATTGCTTCAATTTATCTCATTTTAGCTTCAATATATATTTACTTAATATTGGAAAAATAATTTATTGTTATTTAAGAATATTTACATTTGTAATTTGTAACAATTCCAAATGTGTCTAGTCATGACAAACCAAACATCTTTGAACTTGTGTGACAAGACACTTTGGAATTTGATATACATTTTTTTTTAAGTGTTTTATCATATTTAATAAGCTATTTTGATTTGTATCTGATTTGTCATTAAAGTTTATTACACTTGATCTCCATTGGAAGTTAAAATTAAACTTTATTATATAAATTATCATAAATTTTAAAATATTTTATATTCCTTTCGTTATAATACAATATAATTCCAAAACTCCTCTATTATGCAAGCTGCATCAACTTTGATTAGGATATATTATAATGCTAACATTTGTCACATTTCAACTTTAATATGTATTTGCAAAATATTAAATTTATAATTTATTATTATTTTTGGATATTCTTTTTGGTAATAAATAATAACTCTAATGGAAGTCCAATCTAGGTGAATAAAATGACATTGCACTCATATCAATGAGCACTATTCAATTAAATATTTATCACTATATTGTTAAATATTTATCTCTTGAGAGTCTTGGAAAGCAACTTTCTAATACAAATTAGCTCATTTCTTCAATTTTTTTTATTTTGTTATGTTAGAATGCAACTCAATTTTTTTTTGTCATTTACATCTCTTAGATTTGTTTATAAATATTGTTTCAATTTATTTCATTTCAACTTCAACTTATATGTGCTTAATATTGAAGTAATAATCAATTTCTACTTATACATACTTATCTTAGTAATTCATTGTCATTTCAAATATGGTCTGATCAAGAAAAAATAACTGTTGTTTGACTCATGCTAATGTGCTTATGCAATTTGAATTTTTTTTATGTTTTTGAATATTTTTATTTTTTATTGATTTGGTATGGTATGCGAGGCATTTTTTTCATATGTTATTTGATTAGTGACATTATTATATTAGATATATTTTGTATCTTCAAATGTAGTTTTCTCATAAAATTGTGTTCTTTTATAAATGGTATAGTTTAACTTGGTTATATTACTATAAAGCTCTAATTCTCTCTCATGTGACTTTTGCATCACATCAATTTAGTTATAATATATATCCTTAATTAATCTTATTTTAGCTTTAATATGTATGCACTTAGTATTTAAAAAACATTTTATTAAAATTTATACCTTTTTACTTTAGTAAATCAAATAGAAGCAAATGTCATTGGACTCGTCTCCAGGAGCTTTATCAAATTAAATATTACTTTTTATGTTTTAAAATATTTTATTTTCTAGGTTTTTTAAACTATTTATGAGAATTTTTGAATCATATTTAATTTAATGATTGATGATTTTACAATCGATCTCCTTCTTATCATGGATTACCACCCTTACATATAGCTTATCTTATATTTCAAAATTGTTACCTTTATATTATTATATTAGTATAAAATATTAATTCTTCTCTCATTTGCCCTTTACATTACTTTAATTTTTTTCTATTAAATTTCTTTAATTTATCTCATTTTAGATCTAACAAATTTTTTCTTAATATAAATATAAAAATTCATTATAACTTATGCATACTTGGTTTTGTAATTCATAACAGTTCTAAATAAGGTCTAATTGAGATTAAATAAATGTCATTAAAAAAATTTAAATGAGCTTTATGAAATTAAATATTTTTTTGATATTCTTAAATATTTTATTTTTTATAGCTTTGACTCTTTTTATAGGACCTTTTAATTGTTATTTTATTTGACAATCATGGATGTTACACTCAACCACTTCAATGCATTTGAATGCAACATTGTTGTACAATTTATCACATGTCTCCAAACTTGTTTTGCGTTGGCTTGGTCATATTATTATGTAACACTAAATTTACTATTGTGTCACCTTTAGATTACTTTTATTTATTGATATTACATTACTTTTATTTATCAAAATTTAGATTTAATATATAGTTACTTATTTTTAAAATAATAATTTATTTTTTTTGTGATTATTATTTATTTAGGTAATTCATATTTATTGAAATAAAATAAATGTCATTTGACTCACCTTAATGAGCACTATCTAATTAAATATTCATTTTTATTTTCAAAATTTTTTTTATTTTCTATTTTTTGCATACATTATGATATATTTCTATTTATAACTGATTATATGATCAATGATTTTTTTGTTAGGTCTCCTAAGAATCTTTGAATACAATTTCTTTGGTATAATTATTATATTTCGTAAAATATTTTATCTTGATTCTAGTAATATGAAACTTTAATTTTCTCTCATGAGACCTTTATATCATTTTGATTTGGATATATATCATTACCTTTATTTACATCTCTTTTCCTATATTAGTTGTTTATTTAATATTAATATAATAATTTTGTATGATATTATATATTTTTGTTATTTGCAGTAATCAAAATGATGTCTGAATGAGTTTAAGCAAGAGTCACAAGAATAATCTTTATGTGTTGTATCTAGTTTAATATTTATTTCTATTTTTTTAAATATTTTTTATGTCTTTGACATGCTTTATGACACAATTAAATTCAGAGCTAATTTGATGATTGACAATGTTATAATCAATCTCCTTATTCTTTTAAATAACAACTTTCTAATGTAATTTATCTTATTTTGTCAACTTTTTTAATTTCCTTAAACTATTTTGTAACTCTAAGTTTCCTCTCATATTAACTTTACATTAGCTTTATTTGGTTATAAAACATTCCTATTATTTTTCTCATATTCGATTTAACATATTTTCAGTAAAAATTAAAATAAGAAAAACTAATTTTTTTTTCTTATTCATTATTGTAAGTCACAATTCCTCCAAAAAATATTTGATCAAGATGCAACAAGCATCATTATACTAAATTGGAAGAGCTATAATAAATTAATTTTTCATTTCAAAATTTTTGAAATATTTAATTTTCTAGAGATTTGGCATCAAATCTTATTTCATAATCAAAGATTTTACACAATCTTTTTCTTATGCTATTATAAAACTTTTATATATAATTTATCCTATTTTTCAAAATATTTTGCTTTGATTTGATAATATTACTACGACACTCTAATTTTATTATCTTGTGACCATTAGACCACTTTGAATTTTTATATTACTTAATTCTAATAAGCTTATTTTCGATTTAATGTATATTTACCTAAAATTAAAATACAAATTTATAAATATTTTGCTTATTTTCCCCTATAATTAACACTAATTCTGACGAGGTTAGATCGTGACGAAACTAATGTCGTTAAACTAGCATCAATAATCTTATCCAATTAGGTATTCATTTAAATATTTTTTTATTTTTTAATATTTTGGCATAGTTTACAAGATATTATGACTCCTAAAACATTTTATGATCGAGATATGTTACACTCCATCTCTTCAATAGCATGGAGTGCAACTTTCTTGAATAGTTTATCTCATTTCTTCAAATTAACTCAAAATCTCCTGGTGTGACATTACATTACTTTAATTTGTTTAATTTATATTTCTTTACTTTGTTTTCCTTTAGCTTTAATATTTTTTTCTTAATATTAGAATAATGATTTGTTATTATTTATGCTTATTTTATTTGGTATCTAATAATAATTCCTAATGAGATACAACTAAATGAAAAAAAACATCATTATGCTTGTCTCAATAAGCTTTATCGAATTTAATGTTCATATAAATATTTCTAAAAATTGAATATTTTACTTTCAATAGTATTAGTAGTCTTAATAAGGCAACTATCAATTCAAACCTAATTTGGGGTTAAAGAAATTACAAATGATTTTTAAATGTCATAAAATACAACTTTCATGTTCAATTGATCGTATTTTTTGAAATTTATGTTATTTTATTTATTTTACAACATAACTCTAAATAAACCATTTTGTGACACTTTTTATTACATCAATTTTCTTATATTATAATGCTTTAATTTTTTTATTTTAGCCTTAATGTATATCAATTTGATATTAAAACCATAATTTATTGTTTTTTATGCTTATTTATTTTTCTAATCATAATAACTCTAAAATAGGCCTAATAAAGACGAAATAAGCATCCTTAGAATCAACTTGATGAGTTTTATCAAATTAAATTTGTTATAATCTACGTTTTCAAATTTTTTACTTTAGCATGTCTTATAAGACATTTAAATTCATACCTTATTTGGTGATTGAGAATATTACAATTCATCTTTTTAGTGTCTTGAACTATGATTCTCCTATAAAATTTATCTTATTTTTTAAAATTATTTATTTTTATTGGACTACATACTAACTGACCCCATTTTTTACCTTTCAATCACTTTGATTTCGTCTTAATATATTGCTTCATTTTAAGTCATTTTAGCTTTAATGTACATATACTTTATTATCAAAAAATTAATATAAAACTTTTAATGGTTATTTACTTTGTTAATTCATAATAATTTCAAACAAGGTTTCATGAAGACATAACAAACGTCGTTTGACTCATCCCAACAAGCTCTATCTAATTAAATTTTTATTTTTATTTCTTTTTAAATATTCTTTGCAACTTTTTTTGAGCCATTTTGATTCAAGCCTTATTTGATAATTAAGCATTGCACTAAATTTTCTTATTATCTGGTAATGCAAAATTCTTACATAATTTATGCCTTTTTTATAATGTTTTGCTTTGATTTTTATAGATTATTATGACACTCTAATTCTTATCTTGTGTGAAATTCATATCATTTTAATTTAGTTTATATTAAATTTCCTCAATTAAACTTATTTCAAATTTACTAAATATTTTTGTGATACAGTTAAATCATGTTGAACTAAAGGCCATTTCACTCATATAAAAAATATCTAACAATTAATATTATATTTTATATTCCTAAATATTTTATTTTCTATGGCTTTGGAATTCCTTATGAGACATTTTCATTTTTACCTAATTTAACAATTCAAGAGGTTACATTCAATATCCTTAATATATTAGAATGTTAATTTGCAACAAAATGTATCTCATTTTGAAATTTTTTTCGTTTATTTTCTTATCTTACATTGTTGTATTATATTGCTTTAATTTGTCTTATTTCAGATTTCATATATTTTTACTTAATATTAACATTAATTTTTTTATTATTTATGCTTATGTAACTTGATAGTTTGTCGCAAATTCCAAATGAGATATAATTGAGTGGAAACAATTGTAAGACATTTTTTATACCTAATCTGACCGTTGATGACATTTCAGTTGATCTTCTCATTATTTTTGAATGTAACTTTCTTGTGTGATTTCTCTCATTTTTTAAAAAAAAGGTTTTTCTTTGATTTGTTATTATAAACTTATTTCAAATTAAATAATTTTAGTTTTATTATATATTTGCTTAATTTAAAAACAATAAATTTTCATTATTTTTTTAATTTAGTTTTGTAATTAAAAAGGAAATCAAAACGAAATTTGATATAAAAGAAATAAATATTGTTGCACTCATCTATATTATCCTTATCCAATTAAATATTGACTTCTATTTTTTATGTTTGTTTTGGTTATTTTAGCAAGCTTTATGAGAAATTTTAAGTAGTATTATTTTGATGATTGCGGATTTTACACTTATTATTCTCAATATCTTGGAATCCAACTTTCTAATATAATTTATCTCATTTCATTAAACATTTTGTTTTAATTTCATTATATTATTATGAAAGTCTAATTCTCCTCTCATGTTATCTATGTATTTTTTTGTTTATATTACATTGCTTCAATGATTTCATATTAGTTTATTGTTTCTTTAATTAATATTAAAGAATTAATTCTTCATTATTTAGGGTTATTTACAATGATAATTGGTAATAATTCAAAAAAATATATGATTGAGGGAAAACAAAAATAATTGAACTCATCTCAATGTGCTCTATCTAAGTAAATATTTATTTTTACATTTTCATAAATCTTTTATTTTCTATTAATTTGCCATGTTTTACAAAAAATTTTAATTCTTTCACTACTTGAAATTCAATGATAGTATCAATCTCATTGGTACTGATTAATGCAACGTTCATGTAATATTTAGCTCATTTATTTGAATATTTTGTTCGATTTGTTTAAGTACTATGAAGCCATAATTCTCCTCTCTTATACAAAGGCAATGTCATTGGACACATTTTGTCAAGTTCTTCCCAATAAAATTTTTGTTTCTAAATTTTTTAAAATTTTATTTTTTTATGATTTAGACAGTCTTTCGAAACTTTTTGATTTATACAAAATTTTGCAATGGAGGATGCCACACTTGGCCTAATTTGGATCTTGGAATGCAACATTCTTAAACAATTTCTTAATTTTTTAATAAATTTGTACTTCAATTTGGATATATTGCATTGTAACTCCAAATGTCTTCTCGTATGAGCTTTTCATTGCCTTGTTTTGTTTATATTACATTACATCAATGCATCTCATTTTAGTTTTAATAAATATTTACTTAACAATAAAATAATAATTATTTATTTTTAATTATATGGATGTTCAATAGAAAATATGGAATAAATAGACCGTGCAGATTAATGTGGGTGGTTACAATTGTTATTAACAATATCGAAAATGGTGATGGATGGTACTAGCAGTGGAAACAAATCGACAAAACTCAATTTGTTAACCTATCTTAAGTAATGTTTTGCAAGTGTTTGCAATAGGGGAGCTGTGAGACTTCTATTATTTTTATATCGACAAATCTTAAAGTTGAAAATAATAACAAATTTACCAATTAACTTGCAAATGACTTATAATAAAGTGTTGATACAAAAAAGTTGTGGAATAGCTGAAAAAAAATGAAAAATACAACAAGTAAAAGTTAGCTATAATTGATCACTATAATCACAACGATAATATAGTCTAATGAGAAAGGAATTTAATCATAGATGGCTTCAACAAATAATAGAACTAGTACATGTTTAAGTGGAACTTCTTTATGATGTTTGAGATGTAAGTACAGCACCCTTCCCAAAGAAATTTCCTTAGCCACCCAGAACACTTAGACCATAATAGAGATGTCAATAAATGGCCCAAGAACCTAATTCATGTCTATCCACAATCTCACTAATTAAACAAATCTAAATATTGGTTTAAAAAATGAGTGATCATTAGCCACTTGTTTTTGTCTAGCACCACTCCAAAGTACAAAATAGATCCTTCTATTTGCAATAAACCCTTATCTAGAGTCTCACTAAAATCCTCATTAGAATTACTATATTTTGAGTATCCTTAAAATATCATAATTTTCTTAGTTCAACCTTAATTATTATGCTAGGGTTTTCTTCATATAAAACCTCAATCCTTAGGAATTTCATCTAACTAATTATGAAGATACTCTTGACCATATAAGATACCTTTTCATGTCCTAAATCTAATTCAAACATATTTAGGGTCTTGGATTTTGAAGTTCAAACCTAGGTTCAAATTTTAAACTAAAGGCATTTAAATTTAAAATTTTAGATATTCAAATATAAAATTTATGATATCCAAATTTCAAGCTTATGATAATAGAATTTCAAATTCTTCATAATCAAATTTATAAATCTTAGGTTCCCATCATCAATGTTGTAATTTTGACACGTCTAATCGATGCAATGTGAGTTTTTTAGATATATTATGACCCTTACTAAATTCCTACTCTTCTTCAAACAAATTTAAAACTATTTGGAACACTTAAAAAACACTTAATCCTCTTTTAACCATCTTTCATGACCAAATAAAGCTCCTTAATGCTCCCTATAAGAAAACATGAGAGCCTACTTGCCTTGGAAGCCATCAATGCTCCTTTTATCTCTTTTATTGCATTACATGTCCTTGACTAAGCTTTAGACTCAACCTCATGGTAAAATTTAAGCCATTCATTCCTACCTTGATTGAAAAATTGAGTATTAAGTTTGGGGTTGATGACGTACCTACTTATGATTCAAATTGTATTCTAGCACAACTTTAAATAAAATCTACCATAAGTTATAACACTAAAATTACTTTACTGATTGCTTTTCATTTATCTTAAGGTTTGCTTCCTATAAAACCATAATCCTTAGGAATTTTATCAATCTAGTTATTCTATTGATGGCCTTAGCCAAGGTCCTTTCATCTCAGAAATTTGCTATAAAGATTCTCAACCACAATCTAGGTTCAAATTTAAAACCAAAGGTATTTAAATATTAAATGATTTATATGAAGACATAAAACTTAGGATATTAAAGTTTAAAATTTATGACAATTGAATTTTGAATTCTCCATAATCAAGTTTATCAATCCTAGCTACGACTGATTAATCTTATAATTTCCACAAGTATAATCTATGCCGCGTGAGTTTGTTCTGTATATTAAATCATTTCATAATTTTCTATGGTTATTCAACGAAATCCAAATTTTTTTGCTGCACTTAAGCAAGATCTAATCCTTTTTTATCCATTTCCAATGGCCAATTCAAGCTCCTAAAGTCTCCTATAAGGAAATATGGGGGTTCACTTGCCTTGGAAGCCATCTAAGCTCCTTTTAATGGCCTCCTCTTGCATTACATGTCAAGTCAAAACCTAGAACATTCAGTCCCAATTTGGTTGGAAAATTCAATCCTAGGTTTGGGTTTCAAGAAGATCTTCCTTTCCTTTGAGAAGTGTATTTTCACATAGCTTTAAATAAAACCATCCTTAAGAAAAACTACTATAATTACATTAATTATTCCTTGTGATTGATCCTAAAGTTTTCTTCATATAAATCATAATCCTTAGGTATTTTATCTCAATAATTATTGAACTTGTCTTGTCCTTGTCAATGGTCTCTTCATGTCATAACTTTCGTTAAAACTTATTTAAGGTAATTGGTTTCTAAATAATATCTTCAGTTCCAATTTCAAACCTCAGGTACTGAAGTTTTAAATCCAAGATATTAAAATATCAAATTTAAGAAAGACACAAGACCTCATTTGCCATTAAAACCAGCATCGCTCTTTTTATTGCTCTTTTTATGCAAGAGATTTCTAGGGCTAAACGTTTCACTTAACCTCAAGGTAGACCTAGAGGAATTTATTCCTAATTTGGTTGGAAAATTTAGTCCAATGTTTGGGTTTGAGGAAGATCTTACTTGTGATTTAGAAGAGTCTTAATGCATAGCTTTAAATAAAATCATGCTTAACTTATAATAGAAAGATTACCTCAACTATTACTTGTGATTGATCTTAAGACTTACTTCTTATCAAAACTTAATCCTCATTGTTTTCATCTAAGTAATTTTTTAGCTATTACTCACCTTATGAAAGGTTTTTTCAGTGCCTAACCAGAAAAAATATTTAGAGTTCTTAGATACCAAACCCTAACATAGGTTCCAATTTTAATCCTAAAGCTTTTAAATTTTTTGAATCCTAGATATTACAATATTAATTTTAGGATATTTAAATATCAAATTTATGGCTTGTGAATCTAAAATTTTCTAAAAATAAAATTTATAAGTCCTAGATTCCCTTGATCAACCATATAATTTTCACTAGTCCACTCTAAGCCATCTATTTTTATTAGTGATAACGAGACCCTGTCTAATTTGCTGCACTTCCTCAACAAAAACGTAGATTTTTGCTACACTTAATCAATACATAATCCTCCTTTTGCAATCTTCCATGGCCAATTCTTGCTCCTCAAGTAACCTCACAAAAAACATGAGAGCTCACTTTCTTTTGAAGCCATCTATGCTCCTTTTACTAGTCTTTCCTTGCATTATATGTCCATGGAAGAACTTACTTTCAACCTCAAGGAAAAACCTGAGCTATTTAGTCCTAGTTTGGATGGAAATTCAATCCTTGGATAGGTTTTGAAGATCTTTTTTGTGATTCAGAAGTGTAGTATTACATACTGCTAAAAAAATCGCCCTGAAGTTGTCATACTAAAATTATCTTAATTATTATTGATTATTTTAAGCTAACCTTTCCTACAAAAATTTTGGTAAAATGTAATTCTTTTAAGAATTGTGAATTACAAACTTATTGCACTTTTTTAAATTGTTTATGACAAAAATTTATTTGAATGTTAGTATGTTATTACATTTCTCTTTCTTTGTTCAAGCTATGGTTTTTCCTTTTCATAAAGTATAATTGCAAATTGTAGCAATATGCACTAATAATATGACACATGCTTCATCACAATTTTATAAGACAACAATTATTTACTTATAACAAAAATAATCTTAGAATGTAATACACTATTCTCAATCAAGAATCATGCTAATAATCATATCAATCATACTTTAAATGATTAACATATTTTTTGATTTTTTTCTAACTAATCCTTAAAAGTTTACAACCATTTGCAGAACATAACTAAATAATCACTACAATAGGATAAATATAACTCTCAGCTAACATATTTTCAACACCAAATTAAAATTTAAATGCATTCACAAATTGCACAATTTCAATTATGACATGGCTAGATCTAGTCAACCAACACATTAGATTGATTCATTAATGGAAAGTGTGCATAAGCTAATACATAATCATGTAAAGACATTTATGGCCAATTCACATTTACACCATAATTGAGAGCTTACAATGTAATTTTAAAATAAAAATGTAAGTGTTGTCTACTTTTTTATCAACTTGAGAGACATAATATAAAAAACAATGCATCTTATTCATATTTGTGATCACCACAACCCTATGGCATGCACTTTTATAGAAAACTCTTTATATAATTTTACATTTATAAAGAAGGCACGAGCATTCCTAGATCTTGAATTGAGTAGAGGTATACACCTCATTGGTTCTTTTCTACTTCATTATTCAGCTTTTAAACTCCTTTTCTTTCTTTTCCATTCTCTTAGTATTGGCCTCCTTAGCTTCCATTATTTGTGCCTGTTAACTTTAATATCTATTAGGGTTCAATAAAAATATCTATTAGGGTTGAACAAAACCATCTAAGATTAGCATATAATGTCTTTGTATAACGAAATAATCCCTTCCTTAAATCATGCTAGCTTTACTAGTTGGTTAATATATATTTTATTATCCATGTTAAGGTGCCATATCACCTGATATCTTTTTATTTCTTGTATTATCAAAATGGTCCTTAATTATTTCTTATTATTAATTGTTGTTAATTTCATATACTCGCACACAATGATTTATAAATTTAAACAATAATTTCTACATAGGCATTCGTAGTTCACCACCCCTTTTTAGTAAATAATCCCCAATGCTATGTTAATCTATTTTTAAAAATGGTTAATCATGCAATGACTACATTAGATAATGCAAAGAGTCATTCACATAGACCTATGATTACAAGAGTGTATCAGTTGAATGAATTGCCTACTTAAAATGTGGCTTAAAATTTGGCAAAGGGTAGCCACGTATTGAAAATGGGAGGACAATCACAAATACCATTTGTAAAACTTTTTTATAAAGGAACTTAAGATAAAAAAAAGGCCAATACAATGAGATAATTTGAGTTATTTGAATTAGGCCAAGAAGAAACTTGGAATTAAATTTTAATAAAGTTATGCATGTTGAAAATCAATTTGAGTTTTGATATTATTGAGGTTTTGTAAGCTACACAATTCATCTTCTATTTTATCATATTTATCATTTTATACTTTTCCTTTTTCATATTAAAAGTTAATGTCTGTCTTTTTTGATTATTATCAAAACCTCTTTGTATCTCACCTAATATAAATGTATAATGTCAAATATTTGTATGTTACATCCATCTCATCACAATATTTAGAAATTGTTGGCCTTTGGGAGGTTAGTTTTTATGATATCAAAGTAATTTTATCTCTAATATAATGTTTTTCTCCTACAGGTTTTAGTTCATGTTAGAACAAATTTGTAAAAGTAATATCAATTGAGAATTTTATAGCAACTTATCTGTAAGAGGGTGATGTTTATGCAATTAAAAAAATGAAAACATAAGTAATTTCCAAATAAAATTATTTTACAAATATTAATGGTTGTTATAAAATAATTTTAGAAATTCCTCTCTACTTTGAGAACTTGTTGTGTGGGAGAGAAAGAAATTAAAGAACACAACAAATTTTAGGTGCTTCAATGTAAACTCGGAACTACATCGACCATTAGCAAGAAGGCTAGGAAAAATAAGTAAATTCCTTTCTAATGTAATAACATGTTATGCATCAAGCAGTAGTTTCACTTAGATGTATTACTTGTTTTATTCACCCTTAGTGCTGCATTAGAAATTGCTCTCATACTTTTTATTTGTCTTAGCCATCATTGTCATTGTAGGAGTTTACTATAGTAGACCATTCAATTTTTTTTTTAGTTCGTCAAGTTATTTTCATCTATATTTGTTTTTTTAGATGTTTTGGAGTTCAGTTGGTACCTTTCTAGATATTTCTCATCTAAAATCTAATCCAAGTAGTTCCTGTAAAAAGCTTATAATTCCATTGGTGCAAATCTTGGTTATTTTTGACATAACGTTAAGATTTTTGGGCTTTTTTGATCAATTGTCATCTGTTCTCGTTGCCACCACAATTCATTGTCATAGTTGTGGTCATGCCATCCATCCAACCCTTATCAACCCATATGGCGAGCTCTACCTTCCAAACTACTCATCCATAAACCAATGTCAGTATTCTCTAGCTTGTGTAGATTAGTATGACCTACATTGATATAGCCCAACATAAAACGATCCATGAACTAGTGTGAACCTGCCTGAACCCAAGCCAAACCATATCAATCAATTCATGCAAACTAACCAATCCCAATGAGCCATTGTGCTTCTCCACTAGGGTCACCATGACCAAATATTATCAAATTAAAATTTTCCTATTTTGTTTCTAAATATTTATGTTTTTAGGGTTTTTCTTCCTTCACAAGTCATTTTGATTTGTACCAAATTTTAATATCGAGAACATTACACTAGATCTTCATAGTATCTTGGAATGCAGATTTCCTATGCAATTTATCTTATTTCTCCAAAAAATTCTATTTGCTTTGGTTATACACTATAAAACTCTAGTTCTCCTCTTATGTGATATTATCTCCTTTTGATTTTATCATATTACATTTCTTTAATATACCTTATTTTAAGATTAATATATATTTACTTTTTCTTGAAATAACAATTCATTATTATTTATCATTATTAACACTAGTAATTTATAATAATTACAAACGAGGTCTAAATATGATGAAACAAAATGTCTTATTAAAGTATCACGATAAGCACTACACAATTAGTTATTGATTTTTATATTTACAAATTATATTTTTCATATTTATTATTTTTTTATTAGGAATTTAGATTATATCTAATTTGATGATCAAATATGTTACATTCAATCTCTATAGTTTGTTACATTCATGTTGAATTTATTTTTTTTTCTTTTTAAATGTTACTTTGATTTGGTTAAATTAACGTGAAACCCTTGTTTTACTTTTATGTGACCTTCATTTTTCTTTGATTTTGTTGTATTGCATTGATTAAATTTATATCATTTTAACTTTAATATATTTTCTTAATATTAAAATAATAATATTATATTATTTATGATTGTTAAATTTTTTAAGTCACAATAGCTACGATCTCATCAACACAAAAATAGATGTTATTAGATTTGTCTCAATAAACATTATCCATTTGCTTCATTTCCATATTTTTAAATATATATTTTTTTTAAATGTTTTATGAAATTTTTTATTCATTCTTGATTTGATTATTGAGGATATTACTCTTGATCTTCTACGTAGCTTGGAATATAACTTTCATGTACTATTTGTTTCAATTCTTTGAATATTTTTATTTTTTTGGTTATAATTATATGTCACTCAAATCTCCTATTATGTGACTTTGGGATTGGTTCCATTTAGTTGTGTTATATTTCTTAAATTTATCACTTTTTAGCTTTAATTTATATTTAATTAATATTTAAATAAAAGTTAATTATTATTTATGCTTATTTAAATTGAAAAGTTTTAGTAAATCCAAAAAAGGTGAGATCAAGATGAAGCAAATGTCATTTTCCTTGTGTCAATAAAGTCTATACAATTAGATATACTTTTTTATTTTTAAAAAGATATATTTTTTCTAGGGTATTTGCATGCATTATGTTGCACTTCTATTTTTAGTTAATTTTCTAAATAAGGATGTTAAATTTGATATCTACATCTTCGAATGTAGTTTTTCTATACAACTTATTTAATTTTTCGAAGTTTTTGCTTTCATTTTGTTATATTAATATGAAATACTAATTCTTCTCTTGTGTGACTTATTAATTTCTTCATTTGGTATATTACATCACATTTGAACATTATTATATAATTAATTAATATTAAAGATAACTTTTTTTTAGTTATGCTTACTTCAATATTTTGTTGTAATTCTCAACAATCTATGATCGAGATGAAGCAAACATCGTCGGTCTCATCTTTCTGAGGACTATAAATTTAGATATTAAATTTTATATTTTTTTAAAGATCATAAGCTTTTTGTATTTTTGAATGCTTTATGAGTCTTTTTGATTTGTACTTATTTTGATAATTGATGACGTTATACATCATCTCTTAACTATTTTTGAATGTAGATCTAGTGAAAAATTTATTTTATTTCTTCAAATTGTTGACTTTTCTGGTTATATTACTTTGAAATTATAATTCTCTCACATTAGACCTTTACATTATTTTGATTCCGTTAGATTATATTTAATCAATTTATCTTGGCTCAAACTTAATATTTTTACTTTATATTAAAAAATTATTTTTTAATTTTTTATGTTAATTTAATTTGGAAATTTATAATAGCTCCTAATGTGATTTAATCTAAGGAAAACAAACGTCATCAGACTCTTCATAGTAAGCATTTATAAAATAAATTTTGATTTTTTTATATTTATAAATATCTTTTTGTTCTTAATTTGATGATTGAGGATGTTACACTCAATCACCTTAAGTTTTTAAATTATGATTTTTTTAAGTTTTTTTGTTTGATTTAGTTATACTGATACAAAACATTATTTCTCTTGTGTCATGACAAGCTCTACCCAGTTAAATTATTATTTTCATATTTTAAATAATTTTTTTTCCAATGTTTGTTATGCTTGACATGGCATTTTGATTTAAATTAATCGTGACAAGCTCTACTAGATTAAATTATTGTTTTCATATGTTAGTTTTGTTGTGTTACATTGATTCAATTTATCTCATTAAAGTTAATTCATTAAATTAATCTTGACAAGCTCTACTCAATTAAATTATTATTTTAATATTTTATTTTCAAATGTTTGGCAAGCTTGACATGACATTTTTATTTGTATAAGACTTAATTGTTCAAGATAATATACTTGATCTTCTTAATAATTTGGAATGTAATTTTCTCATACAATTTATCTTAGATCTTAAAATATTTTTCTTTCAATTTTTTTATATTACTATGTCACTCTTAAATTTATCTTGTACATTGCCTCAATTTGGTTATGTTACATTGATTCAATTTACCATTTTTAAGATTTAATATATCTTTAATTAATATGAAAAAATAATTTTGTTAATATTTATACTTCATTGACTCAATAATTTAGAGTAATTCTAAATTTGGTTAGAATGAGATGAAATGAATGTCCTTTAACTTGTTTCAATGAGCTCTATTTAATTGAATGTATTTATATGTTTAAATATCTTAGTTTTTTTTGTTTTGGAATTCTTTTTAAGAAATTTTTTTATTTGTACCTAATTTGATAATCGAGGATACTACTATCGACCTCATTGCCGTAACATACAGTTTTCCCACATAATTTATATAATTTCTTCAAATTCTTTCCTTTGATTTTCTCATATTGCATTGAAAAATGATTTCTTTGCTTACCTGACCTTTATATTGCTTTGAATTAGTTGTATTACATTACATCAATTATCTTGTTTTAATTTTATGATATATTTATTTAGTATAAACATGATAATTTTTTATTCTATATACTTATTAAGTTTAGTAAGTTGTAGTGATGAGTACTATCAAATTAAGTATTCATTTTTTATATTTCTAAATCTTTTAGCTTTTAAAGTATTAGCATGCTATTTGAGTTATTTTGATTTGAACATAATTTGAGTGTCATTGAAGTTACACTTCAACTTTTTAGTAACTTGTAATTCGCCTTTTTAGTACAAGTTTTATCATTTCTTAAAGATTTTCCCTTTGATTTTGTCTTATTACTTCGAAACTCTATCTCTCCTCTTAAGTGACATTTACATCACTATGCTTTTGTTATATTATATTTCTTTTATTAATATCATTTTATAATTAATATACATTTATGTAATATTAAAATAATATTTTTATTATTATTTTTTTAAATTTTGTAATTTATAATAATTCCAAGTGAGGTTTAATTTTGAAAAAAAATTTAATTGCTCCAATCATGACAAACACTATGTAACTAAATATTCATTTTTAAATTTTGAATAATTTTTTGCTTTTATATTTTTATGAGATATTTGGATTCACGTCTCATTTTATTATTAAGAAAGTTATATTTGACCTCTATAATATGTTGGAATATATGTTTTTGGTAGAATTTATATAACTTTTTTTCAAAATTTTTACTTTGATTTAGTTGTATTACTTGAAATCTCTAATTTTCCACCCATATGACTTTTATAATACTTTTAATTAGTTAAATTACATTGATTCAATTAAACTCCTTTTAGTTTTATTATAAATTTCCTTAATATAAAAATAATTATTTTTTATTACATAAATTTATTTAGTTTTGTTGTGCACAACTTGATGAGCAATTTCCTATTAAATGTTATTTTTTTAATATTTTTGAATATTTTAATTTTTTTAAACTTTTTGCATATTTCAAGAGATATTTTAAGGCATTGCAAAATTGGAAAATCGAAATGATGTAAAGGTCACATGAGATGAAATTTAGGGTATTTAATAATATAACAAAATGAAAACAAAATATTAAAAGAAATGAAAAAATTTGTACCAAAAAAGTATATTCCAAGACAATGTGGAGATCTAGTATAACTTTCTTAATCATCAAATAAGGTTTGAATAAAGATGTCTCATAAAGACAACCAAATCTCTAAGAAATAAAAATATTTTAAATTATAAAAAATAAATATTTGTTTTAATAGAGCTTATTGAGACAACTCATATGTTGGTTCTTTCATCTCAATTGGACAAAATTTTGAATTGTATTAAATTTCCAAATTAAATAATCATAAATAATGAAAAAAATTTCTCACAGAATAAATAAACTATATTTTTATGATGAAGTTAGATAAAATATTTCTGAGATATATAAATTGTATAGGAAAGATGCATTCTAATATACTAAAAAGATCAGTTGTGAACTCTTCAATTGTTAAATGAAGTTTGAATTAAACTTTCCCATAAATAGCATAAAAATCATTAAAAAAACATTTTTTATATACTAAGTGTTGTTGATGTCATGTAGATGGAGAGTTAGATTTTCAAAGTAACAATGGAAAATCAAAGAATAGATTCAAGAAATGAGATAAATTTTGTAAGAAAATTGTATTCCAAAATACTAAAGAGATTGATTATGAAATCCTAAATCATCATATTATTTGATAGAGCTCATCAAGACAACTCTGGTTTATTTCATCTTGATAACACATTGTTTTGAATTGTTTGAATATCTAAAATCTACAAACATAAATAACTAAATCAGTGTAAAGTAAAAGTCATAGGAGAAAATCATTAGAGTTACATGACCAAATGAAATTTAAAAAAATTTAAGAAATAAGATAAATTGCTTTCAAAAATTACTTTCAAAGATATTAAGAAGATCAAGTGTAACATCATCAATCATCAAATCAAGTCTTAATTAAAACGTCTTTTAAAACATATTCATCATAGGAAATAAAATTTTAAAAAATTTATTTAACTTGATAGAGGTTGTCATGATAAGTTCAACATTTGAAATTTTTACAAATTACAAAATGAATTAGACATAAATAATTATAAGTTATTATCCTAATATTATATAAACTTTGGTAATGCTAAAATGAGATAAACTTAAGAACTGTAACATAGTCAAATCAGTGTGATGCAAAGAACACATGAGAAGAAAACTTGAGTTTTATATTAATATAACCATTTCAAAGTGGAACAATTGATGAAATGAGAAACTTTTACGTGAAAAAAGCTTTCTTGGAAACTAAATAAAGATTAAACCAATATGAAATATTTGAAAATAAATGAATTTATATTTTATAAGATCAAGCCTGTCGATATGAGTCTATTATCATTTTTTTATTTCAATTGGAACACTTTTGAAAATACTGCAAGTTGTCAAAGTGAATAAGCATAACTAAGAATAAATTCTATTTTTAATAATTAATAAATATTTGAGAAAATTGAAATAAGATAAATTAAAGCAATGTAATTAAAGCTCATGGAAGTGATGGAAAAGTCACGTGGTTGAAGATTCAGGCATACATAGTAATAAAACACAAACAAAATGAAACATTTAAGGAAATGACATAAGTTATATTGGTAAGGTTGTAATGTAAGATTATTAAGCAAATTTAGGGCAACATCCTCCATCACCAAATCAAGCACAAAATTGAAATTTCAAGTAAAACTTGCCAAAACCTCAAAAAATTAAATATCTAAAAATAAACATTTAATTTGTTAGAACTTGTTGAGGTGATTGTAAAATTATTTTTTTCATCTTTATCAAACTATGTATAGAATTATTGAGAAATATCAAAGTAAATAAATGTAAATAATAATAATAAATTAATACCTTTTTTATTAATTAACTATATATGAAAACTAAATTTAGATAAATTGAACAAATGTAATTAACTAACTCAAAAAGATGTAAAGGATATAGGTATCGAGATTTAGAGTTTCGTTGCGTCATAATAAAATATAAGAAATAACTTAGAAGAAGAGAGAAATTATCTCGCAAAGAAATATTTCAGAAGAATGAGGGTAACACCTAAATACTCAAATTGGATCATAATTAAAATGTCTCATAAAGCATGCCAACCCTAAAAGCATATTAAAAAATATGAAAAACTATATTTAATTAGATAAAGGTATTGAGATGACTATAATGATGTTTGTTTCATCTCTACCTAACTTTGTTTGGAATTATTACTAATTACCTTTGTAAATAAATATAAATATAAATAAATAATTATTTTAATATTAGTGCATATATTAAAGTTAAAAAATGAGATAAATTTAAGCGATATAACATGTCCATGTTAAAGCGATGTAAACATCAATGATATCAGTTTTATAATTGCATTGTAAAACGATAAAATCAAAATAAACAATTTAGAAAAAATATGTAAATGTTACCATAAACTTGCATTCAAAGATAATAATAGGATTGAGGGTAAGGTCCATGATGCCAAAAAGGATACAAATGAAAATATTTTATTAAATATGAAAAATAATTAAAAAATTAAATATTTAGAAATAAAAAAAAGATATATTTTGTCAAGATGAATGCGATGACAGTATTTCTGTGTTCATCAGACTTTGTTTGGCCATAATACAGGTTAATAAACTAAATAATAAAAAAAAGAATAAATTTTATCTTAATTTTAATAAAATTTATATAGAAACAAAAATTAAGACAAATGGAAAAGAGTAATATAATAAAATCACAACAATGTAAAATTCACATGGTAAAAGATTTAAAGTTAATAATATCAAAACTAATTAAAAAGAAAAATAACAAGTAAAACATAAATATTACAAGAATGTTGAATTCCCAAACATAAATGAGAGTTAATGTAAAACAAAGCAATTGATCATCAAATTAGGTATGAATCGAAACGTCTTGTAAACTATACCAAAATAGTAAAAAATAAATATAAGTTTAAAAAATTATAAAAATGAATACATAGTTGGATGCAGCTCATCATGAAAACTTTAATTTAGTTGTTTTGTCTATATAACACCTGATATGGAATTATTGCTAAATTGGAAAGTAAATAACAATAAACAATAATACATTACTATTTTAATATTATGTAGATAAATAATGAGGATGAAATGAGATATATTAAGGCAATGTAATATAATCTAATCAAAACAACATAAAGATGACAAGTGGGAGGATTTGTAGTCACAGTATTATAGAACTAAACAAAAGAGATGGATTTGAATAAATCACATAAACTTTGCCAAAAAAATGGTATTCCAGTATATTAAAGAGATTGAGAGTAACAATTTTGATCACCAAGTTGGGTATAAATTGTAATGTCTCACAAATCAAGCCAAATCCTAAGAAGATAAATAGTTTAAAATAAATAAATAAAATATTTAATTAGGTTAGGCTCATCAAAACTAGTCTAATGATGTTTGTCTATTCTTTTTCTAACCTTGTTTGAAATTACTATGAATTATGAATTCTTATATCATAAATGATAATGAAATAAAAAATATACATTAAAACAAAATTAAATAAATTGAAGTAGTACCATATAAAGTAATCAAATTGAAGCAAAGATCACACGAACAAGATTAAATAATGAGATGTAATATAAAGAAATGAAATAGCAACATTTCATGAAACTAGGATAAGCTGAATGAAAATTTTTTACTACAAGATACTGAAGAGATCGAGGGTAACATTCTCAAATGTAAATGATGCAATATTTGAAATATTATATAAGATGTGGCAAAACTATAAAAAATTAAATAATAAAAAATATAAAAAAATTATTTATTTTGCTTACACTTGCACAGATGTGTGCAATTATGTTTGCACAATGTTGATTAGACCTTTTTTAGGGTTACTACTAATTACCAAAGAAAAGAAGCACAAACAACAATAAATAATATTTTCATATTAAGTTAATTTATAACAACACTTTAATGAGATAAATTGAATTAATGTGGATAAAAAAAATCAAAGTTATCTAAAGGAACATTAAATGAAATTTTTTGAGTTACATAAGAACACGACAAAATTTACGTTAAACATTTCAAGAAGCTGTATAAATTAGATGACACAGTTAATTTACAAGATACTATGAAAATTGAGGATGACATCCTCGATAATCAAATAATATAGGAATCTAAATGGCTCATATAAGTGAAAAAATCTTAATTTTTTAAAAAAGCAATATGTAAATGAGTATTTAATTGGGTTGATCTTGTTGAGATGAGTCAGTTATATTTGTTTTCTTCAGTATGGCACCTGGTTTTGAATTACTAGCAATCACCAAATTAATAAGTATAGAAATAATTAACGATATTACGTAAAAATATAATAAAACTAAAATTATCTCAATCTAAGAAATGAAACATAACAAAATCGAAGTAACGTATATGTTAGATGAGATGACATTTAGTATCACGCAATACTATATCCAAGAAATTTTGCATGAATCAAAAATGGCTCATAAAGCATAAAAAAAACATGGAAAATAAAATATTTTGAAACATTTAAATGAACATTCATTTAAGTAATGGTCATTAATAGGAGTCTAATAATAGTTTTTGTCTTAAATAAATCGTATTTGAAATTACCACAAATTACTAAAGTAAATAGGCCAAAATAATAATATTTTTACTACTTAAATATTAAATAAATTAAATTTATAATTGAAAGAAGTTTGATTGAAACAATTTAAAATAACCAAATCAAAGTGTCATGTAAAGGTCACATTGAAGGAGAGTTAGAGTTACATAAATATATAACCAAATCAAAGCTAGACATTTTTATAAATAACAAATTATATGGTAATGTTACTTTGCAAAAGACTAAGGAGATTGAGTGTAACATCATTGATCATCGAATTCACTATCAAAATTACTAAATAATGATGATAAAACAAAAAATAAATAAATAATTTAAACAAAAAGAAAGAGAATTTCATTTTGTACATCTCGTAGAGACGGGTCTAGTGATGAGTTTTTCATCTCAATCAAACTAAGTTCTGAATTACTATGATATTGCAAATTAATTAAGCATAAATAATATGTATTTTTAATTTTCAAATTTTGTAAACGTAAAACAAAAATCAAATGAGATAATTTAAAGAGATGTAGTATAATAAAATAATATCTATACAATTGTCACTTGAGAGGGGAATTATAGTATAAAAGTAAAATAATTCAAAAAATTAAAACAATTGAAGAAATAAAATACTATATAGTATAAAAGTAATATAATTTAAATTTTTTTCTATCATTAAGGTATTTTACTACGAATCTCTAATTCACCACTTACGTGAACTTTATGTTACTTTTATTTACGTTTGTTGCATTACTGGATTTTCCAAATTTGAACTTTATAATTCCAAACGAAATTGGAACAAAATGAAACAAACGTCGTTTGAATAGTCTCAATGCACTCTATCTAATTAAATATTGATTTTTAAAATTTAAAATATGTTTATTTTTAAGATTTTGAAATGCTCTTTGAAGCACATCTTCTACTCGTGTCAGATTCGAAGATAAATGATATTTTATTAGATCTCTTAGTATCTTGTAAAATAAATTTCCTATAAAATTTATCTAAATTTTCTTAAGTTTTTTTAATTTTTTATTATATAGTGTTTTCATAAAAAACTTAAACTTCTCTTCTATAACTTTTACAGCGTTTTCATTTTATTATAATAAGTTGCTTCAATTTAATTCATTTTAGCATTAATTTATATTTACTTAATAGTCAAATAATATTTACCTATTATTTAAGATTATTTACTCTTATAATTTTTAATAATTTTAAATGACGCCTTATTGAGACAAAAAACATCATTAGACTCATCTTAATGATCTTTACTAAAATAAATATTCATATTTTATTTTTAAATATTATATTTTCTTTTATTTTTACATACTTTACAAGACATTTAGGCTCATACCTGACATATTCATCAATGATGTTATAGTCAATCTCCTTAGTATTTTGGAATAATACTTTCATATACATTTTATCTCATCTCTCAAAAGTTTTGGTTTGATATGGTTTTATTACTTTGTAACTCTAAATTTTTTTAGTGTCACCTTGAGATTACTTTGATTATGTTATCGTAAATTTTTCTCAAATGATCACATTCCAGATTTAATACATATTTTTTTGATATCAACATAAGAATGTTTTATTTTTCCTTCATTATTTCTCAATTCATAGTATGTCCAAACGATGTCTGATGGAGAGGATAAAATTTTGTTACACTCATCTTGATCACCTCTTTCAATTTAAATGCCACTTTTTATATTTTTTTAATGTTTTACTCCATAAACTTTTGTGATGCTTTATAAGACTTTATGTTTTGTTGCAAATTTGACGACTAAAGTTGTCATTGTGATTCTCTTTAGTACAATAGCAGCATTCTCATGCAATTTATCTCATTTATTTAATTTTTTATTAATATTTAATTATATAACTATTAAACTCTATTTCTCATCTATTATTAATTTTATATTTCTTTTATTTTCTAATATTCTAAATTTGTAATTTATCTTGCTTTAGTATTTATATGTATTTACTTAATTTTAAAATAAAAATTCACTATTATTAATAATTATTTACTTTTGTCAATCACAATGACTTTGAACATGATTCGATGGAGATGAAATTGATGTAGTTGCACTTGTCAACATGAACTCTATCAAAAAATAGATATATAATTTACCACTTTATGGTCAAACTCCTTAGTATCTCACATGATAGCTTTCATGTACATCTTATTTTATTTACTCAAATGTTTTTTTATGATTTTTGTTATATAAATATGGTACTTTATATCTTATCTTAATTTAATCTATTATTTCTCCAATTTTTTTTTATAATAAATGGCTTAATTTATTACATTTTAGTTAAATATTTATATACATAACATTAAAATATATATTTTCAAATTTTTTACTTTGTTAATTTAATATTTCGAACAAGGTTTATCAAGATGAAGCAAATGTTGGTAGACTTGTCTTGATGAGCTTCGACTAATTAAATATTTATTTTTATATTTTTAAAAAAAATTATTTACACAATGTTTTGAGCACTTATTGAGAGATTATGATTTGTACCTTATTCGATGATCAGGAATTATGAACTCAGTTTTCCTTGTGTCTTGGAATACATCATTCCTAATATAATTTATCTTAATTTTTTTCTTTTTATTTGGGTATATTATATAACTCTAAGTCTACTTTTATGTGACCTCACATGTCTTTGGTTTTATTATATTATATTAAATAAATTTATCTCACATAATGTTTAATATATATTTATCTAATATTAAAATATTTACTAATTTTTATTTAAGCTCATTTAATTTTTGAGTTAATATATCTTCCAAACGAGCATCACTCCAGGTAAATGAAATGTCATTATACTTGCTCTAATAACCTCAATGAATTTATGTACTCAAGTTTATATTCATAATTATTTTATTTACTAAACTTTTTGCTTGCTTTATAAGGCATTTTGATTCAATGATTGTTTTTCGATCAAGCATATTATGCTATATCTCTTTAGCATCATTGAATGAACATTTATCGGACAATTTATCTGATTTTTTTACATTCATCACTCCCATGTTGTTATATTACTATGTAATTTAAAATTCGTTATTATGTCACTTTTAAATTTCTTTGGTTTGGTTATAGTGTGTTACTTTAATTGATCTCATTTTATTTTTAGTATATACAAACTCAAAAATTAAAATAATAATTTATTATTATGTTTACTTATTTAATTTTGAAATTAGTGGAAAATCCAAATGAGCTCTAATCAAGACCTAGCAAATATCATTGGACCAATCTTAACAAGCCCTTTGAAATAAAAAATTTACTTTTATTATTTTAAATATTATCTTTTTTGGCTTTTAACATGTTTTATGCATTGCTTCACATTATAGAATATTTCATGGTAAAAATTGTTGTTATCATTGCCCTTAGTCCCTTGGAGTGAGATGGTTTGATGTAATTTATCTTATTTATTCAAATTTGTTGATTAGGTTATACTAAAAAATAACTCAAGATTTAGTCATCTTTGAGGTTTACATCAATTTTATTTTGTTATGTTAAATTGTACAAATTTATCTAATATCAACATAACATATATTTGTGTAATATTGAAGTAATAATGTTTTTTTATTTATCCTTACACAATTTTTAAATCATTTTAATTGAAATGAATGTTCAAAAGAGATAAAACAAGTGCTGCTAGACTCATGCAGACGATCTCTATCCGATTATTTTTTTTATTTTTGAATTTCTTATAAGATTTTAGAAATCTTTGAGTCCTTCAAATCATGCCTAATTTCGCTATCTGTGATAATGCATCTGATCACCTTAGTATTTTCAGATGCAACATTTTCATTCAATTTATCACATTTCTTAGATCATTCTTTCATTGATGTTATTTTTTCCATTTCTTCAATATTTATTATTTTAGTTTGTTATATATTTAATTAATATTTAAAAATATTTATTATTATTTATTCTTATTTACTTTAGTAATTCATAGTAATGTAAAGTAGAACTGATTGGACTCATCTCAATGAGCTCAATCCAAAAAAGTATTTATTTTAATTCATAAATAATTTTATTATCAGGGATGTTTTGTTTGATCTCTCTATCGAGAGAATAAAATTTTCCTTTACAATTTATGTCATTTCTTGTAATGTTTTGCAATAAATTTAGCTTTAATATATATTTACTTAATATTAGAATAATATTTATTTTTATTATCCATATTTAGTTAGTAATTCACGATAATCTTAAATGTGTTGTGATCAATTTGAAACTAATGTCATTGGACTTGTCTAAATAACCTTTATTTGACAAAATATTTTTTCTTATATTACTAAATAATTATTTTCCTTGACTTTAGACTTGATCAACTTACTTTCTTAGAATTAAAAATTCTTTTTTAACACATCTCCTTTCGTGAACTTTTTAACTTTAATTTGGTAATATTACTTTGAAAATGTAATCCTTCCCTTATGTGACTTTTAAATTTTTTTAACTTGGTCATACTAATTTTCTTTAAGCCATCTAATTTCAATTATAATATATAAATATATAGCCCTACTATTAAATTTTGTTTATTATTTATTCTTTTTTTGTAATTTATGGAATTTCCATGTGATGTCATATAGAGACATTCAAATAAGTCATTTGACTTAATTAAATTATCTATATTAATAAAATATTCTTTTCTATTTATAAAAATGATTTGGTATTTATGTTTTGGCACACTTTATGATACTATCTGAGTTGTACCAGATTTGATGATTAAGGACATTATTTATTTTCTCCTTAATATCTTAAAATAAAACTTTAATTTATAAATTGTCTCATTTTTTTTTAATTTTTTACCTTTGTTTTATAATATTAATAAGTAGCTCTAAATCTCATCTCATGTGACTTTTGTATATCATTGATTTAGTTATATTTGATTTCCTTGATTTCTTTCATTTCATCATTAAGGAATATTTTGCAGATGTTATAATAAAAATTTATTACCATCTATTCTAATTTAGGTTTATAATGCATAGTAATTCCATTCAAGGTCAAATCTAAATGGAATAAAAGTCATTGAATATAGTCTTTACCTAGTATAAAAAAAATTATTATTTTATATCCATGTTAAATTTGATAATTCTTATTAATGCAAAACTAGGTCATAACCTTTAAAATCACTTTAAATCGGCTATACAACAATAATTTAAGTTATCTCAATTCATCTTTAATATAAAATAGATATTATTATTACTTTTATTTATTTATTTTTATAATTCACAAATATACCCCGATATAGAGAAAAAATATCATTTGACTCACACACATGAGCTCTATCAAATTAAATATTTATTGCTATACTTTTAAATAGTTTTTTTTAAGATTTTCCTTTCATTACAAGTTAGATTGACAGTTTCTTTGATAAGTGAGCATGTTATATTCTGTCTCCTTAGTGCCTTTAAAATGTAACTTTCTAATAAACAGTATGTAATTTCTTTAAACTTTTTGCTTTGATTTTTCTATACCACTATGAAATGCTATTCACATCTCTTTTCACTTTTTCATCACTTAGATTTGATTTTATTTGGTTGCCTTAATTTATCTAATTTTAACTTTAATAAATATTTAATTTATATTATAATAATAATTTATTATTACTTATGCTAATTTATATTTGTAAAATATACTACTTTAAAATGATGTCCAGTCAAGATGAAACAAATATTATAGAACTTTAGTTGATGAGTTACATCAAATTAATTTTTTTTTAAATTTAAAAAATAATTATTAATCTTTGCACACTTTACAAGGAAAATCGACTAACATTAGATTTTTCAATAAAGGATTTTACACTCGAACTTCTAGGTATCATAAAATGAAACTTTTGTGTACAATTTATATCTTTTTTCAATTTTTTTCAATGATTTGGTCAAGTTACTATGTAACTACAAATGTCTTCTAGTGTGTCATTTACATTTGTATTGTATTTCTTCAATTTACCATACACCAACTTTCATATACATACATACATATATATATATATACACATTTAATATTAAAATAGTAATTTGTTATTTCTTGTGTTACATAACAATAACAAGTCATGGTAATTCAAAATAAGGAAAAATGGAGATGAAAAAATGTTTTTGGACTTCTTTCGATGAGCTACACCTAATTAAATATATTTTAATATTTTTTTAATTTTTTTTATGTTTTTTCATGCTTTAAGAGTTATTTTTATTTGTATCTACTTTGACACTCTGAGCTAATACACTTGGATCTATTCAGCAACTTAGAATGCATATATCCTTCATAATTTTACTTATTTTCTCAAAGTTTTTTATTTGATTTGGATAAATTTCTGCGATCTTCTAATTCTTTTCTCATGTGACCTAAACATCGCTTTGATTTGGTTATTTTGCATCACCTCAATTTGTTTTGATAATAATAATTTATTATTATTTATGATTAATTATTTAGGTAATTCAACGTAATTCAAAATGAGAATGAAATAAAACTTGTTAGAGTCATATTGATCTAGTTCGCCTGGTGGAATATTTCTCTTTATATTTTCAAAACATTTTTTAGGGATTTTTCTCACATTATAAGGTATTTTGATTTCCTATATAAAAATTCCATTTGAGTTTTTTTAACTAGTAGGACTCTGAAGAATGTAAGTCACCTATTAAAACCTTTTTAAATTCTTTTTCATTAAATCTATAATGGCATTGTGAAACTCTTCATTATTAACTCTAAACTCAATATCATGTTCATATATTTGACATATGAGTTCATCATGCCCTTTGTGTTTAATAAGTAATATGTTTGCTTTTTTTATTTTGAAACTACTTAAACTTAGAAAATTATTGTCAATCATACTTTATTCTATGTGCTTGCATAAGCCTTTATAATGCTTTTTTTAATTGGTAAACTTGATTTAATTTATCATAAATTTTAAATCATATGTATTGTTCTACATAAACTTCTTTATTTATATAACCATTTCAAAATCCCTTTTAATGCCTATTTGATACCATTTGAAGTTATTATAGTAAGGACAAACTTTAAAAAAAATCTTATTACCTAAAGCTAGGCTTGGATGCAAAGATTAGTTCGATATGTAAACCTTCAATTTGACTATAGCTCTTGTAATTAATCTTACTTGTTCTTTTTTATGTTTTCAATTTCATCTAGTTTGTTGCTAAAGACTAATTTTGTTCTAATTACACTTTTATTCATTAGTCTAGGGCTTTACTCCAAAAAAATTTCTCAGAGCTTTATTGGTATCATGGACAACCATTTATCGCATAAAACTCCAAACAGCACATGTTGCTTCATCACAATAAAGATAAGCACATCAAGTCTCCAGTGATGTCATAATAAAGTAGTGTGCAACATCTATACCTAATGCAACATTTATTATCTATTATATCTAAGATACTTTACTTTGGTTCAGGGGACCATTAACTAGAGAAAACTACATTTTCATAACTATAATCAAGTAAACTTTGTTTCTCAAATAAGTTAACTTTTATGTGCATTTGTCCAGGGTAAACTAACATTGATCTATCATTTAAAAAATCCTAGGGTTTCTTTAAAATATAACTCCATTATTTAGACCATCTGTGTCTCCTTAGAAAAAAAAACTCTACTATCCTAAGCTAAGGCATTTGTAAAACCTTAGTCTATATATTTTGTGTCTCCTCTCTTATCAAGTTTCTTATTGCTAAGTCTAATTCTTACTTTTTGCCCTAATCTTTGAGTATTAGTTGATTCCATTAACTTATTTAAGCTACAACTTGAGTACTCACACAATTTAAAAGCCATCCTTTCCTCAAAATCTTTGTCATAGTGTCCAATCTTTAACTGGTCCAAAATGAGTTCGATTGGCCCAAGTTGTTTTCCAAAGCAACATACACATCATACAACATCATCTAGTGTGTTTATTCGTGTCTAAGTGTTCAATTTGATTCTAGTCATCATATTTCCTATCAAACCACCTTGGAGAAGGTTTGTCAAAAATCCAAGTGATTGTTGGGTCCTTAGTCAAGCCTATCAGCACTGTTAAGATCAAAATTAAGCTATCTCAATTGACACTCAATCAAAACTCTTAATGGCTCCTAACATGGATCCCAAGAGCTTAACATTGCTAACTTATAGTTGAGCCCTTCTTCTTAATGTCATCCTTAATCTGAGTTAACCAGCCCCTTTTGGACATAATTTTCAAATTTTTGTGTTCGATGTTTAGGTAAACTTCTTTTTATGTCATGTCGGCAAAGTTAAACAAAAACTCTCCTAAGTGACATATTAAAATTTTCCAAATGATTATAACTCATTCTTATGTAAATTTTGTAGCACATAATTTGTAGTAATTATGAAATACTCTATGAAATATAAGTTATATATTGAAGACACCAACAAGTGATTATATTAATAATATGCATGACCACAAGTAGGACGACACATTTTTCCCTTACATGTCCATCCATGTTTTTTGTTTGTTTTCAATCAAGGTTACTAATTTGAATAAGATGACATCTAATAAATTAAATATTGTATGAAAAAAATAAGAATTTAAAGTCATATAATATAATGTAATAAAAAAATCAAAGAAATCTTAATGCATGATGCCATGCAGTTCTTAATCTCAGTAAATCATTTGATTATCGATCAAAAAATCAAGAATTTGAAATATAAAATATATATATTTGAGCATAAAAACAATTTAACTAGCACATTATTACAAAAATGATAAATCCAACAAAATTCTAGCTTCAAAATTCAACAAGCCATCTATTTTGGACTTAAATTAATAGCTTTAACTTATAATAAAGTTGGTACATTTAGAATCACAGAAAGGCATTTTGTGTTTGAGCCCAAGAATTTACTACTATTGGACTTGAACTAACTAAAGAATAATCACCATTTATTGCACACAAACATTTGTTGTTGGCATTTAACATTAGTTACTACATATGCATTCCTAATTTTTATGTTATCAATTCTAACATGATTATATAAGCAACCACTACATATCTTGAGGTCATCACTACAAAGTATAGATAAAAGATTGGGGAACACGTTCATGCATCCAAATATCTCATTTTTTTCCACCTTGAATGAGAGCTATAACAAGTAAATTTTAGTAAGATAACATGTACACTACATAACCTTTTCAATCCTAGTGCAATAGCAAGTAACTGTAAAAGTATTTTGCATGTATCTCATATTATTATAAAAGATACACGATATTCCCCCTTTGTAACTTGATGATTCTCTTATGTGATGCTTGTTTTAGCTGAACATACTTGTACAACTATTGTATCTATCATTCTTACTACTGTACTTGTAGATCTCCTTTATTTCATAATTGTATGACCACAAGTACTATTATACAGACAATCTTCCATATGCATTTTTGTAGTCATATTGTATGATGACAAATTACAATCATATGTTAGTGGGTTTAATTCTTATGTCACTATTCAACGAATATGATGTCTATCTCATACATTACAAAAAAACTTCTTTTTTTGTAACCCATTGATGCTTAGCCTTTGATTGCTGTCGTTGCAAAATGGAATTATACAATTGCCTATGATTGTAATGTTCAATATTCACAATTAAGCCTTCAAGCCATCTTTTAGCCATCACAAAAACATAAAATCTTCTATTATGATATTTTGTGACTCTAATCAAACATATTTTGTATAAATCTAACCTCATCATTAAAAAGTTTGTTATTTAAATGGCAGATTAAACTAGGAATCACATATTTGGGATACAAAATTTGATTGGTATGATAGAAAATATTACAAAATTCTCATTATTCAACTATTTGATGTAATCCTTTGTTATTTTTAATTTGATTGCATGTGACTTCATGTTTGATTAGTCAACTGGTATTGCCAAATTTTATTCCATTATATAAACAAACTTTTGGTACATTAGCCCTATGTTCTAAGTTTTAACTCTTACAGTGCTTGAAGGAAATTCCTTTATAAAATGATCAAGCATGCATTATGATTAGTTCTAGCTCAACAAAGATGTTGTAATAAAATTGTTGGAATTAGTTCCCTCCAAGTATGATTTAATAACATTTTATGTGGCCTTTTCCAAAATAACCTATCATTCCTTTCACTTTCCCATGTTAATTAGGGTTGTATAGAAGGGAATTCCTTTGAACTACACTAACTAATACATTCTAAGAATTTATACATTACCTCAATATTTGGTAAGGAATGTTCTTTTTTTATCAAGAAATTCAATTCCATGAAATCACCTCATAAAATCCATACCCTATCAGTGCCCATAATAGTCTAGATGAGACTATTCCTAAAGTCCTTCATTGCGGGGGATTAGTGTAAATGAATATGCAACTAAATGATGTATTTTATTATGCGATTTTTACAAGAAAATGAGTTAAGTTCCTCTCGTCCTTCAAAATTTATGAATCCAATCCTTTCTTAAGTTGTAACGAAATCTTGTTAGAGACATTTCCTATATCGTAGAAACAGTGCAACCTCTATATCAACTATGGCTTTTATTTCAATATGCCACTAGTTCCACTAATGTAATCATAACTATATTTTTCTGAAATAATTACTTTAGCTAAGAAACAAATCTTTCATTTGATGCTATCAAGATATTCAAAAAATGAATCTTATTCATTATAAGCAATTTTTCATAAATTTGAATGTTGTTAGGGCTTTCACGGAACCCTTAATGGATAACAAGTTTCTCTTGGACTTTTTTCTATTTTTTCTTCACATTGGATTATCCTTCAATTGCTAGCACTATCCTTAATCTCATCACTAAATTAATTATGTCAATGAAAAGTGTACTCTTGTTTATCTTTATCAAATGAACGTTGCATATCGGAAAGTCAAGTGACATGTTTAGTTTTCTCGTTAGCTTTTTAAAGAATTATGTAATCATTTATTGTTTAGTTGAAGACTATATTTGTCTCTGTGTTTGTAGATTTTGTTGTTCATAGGATACTAAGAATCTCCTTTGTTATTTCCCTATCAAATGAAGCTTTTGCTTGTTCTTAACCAGGAGATGAACGTCATGGCTAACATCTGACATCTTTTATGCGGTCCTTTTCTAATGTAAGAATTTTAGAAGTGTTGTATTATTTTAGTCTATTTTGCTATCGTATTCACCAACACTTGTTTAGTTCAATTCAGATCCTCCAATGTTGTTGAATTAGTAGGAAGATCTATTTAAATTTGTTGATTTTACGAAAAAACTTATTTATTTATAGTGTTATATATCATGGCCTTAGTTGTAATTACCTTAAGAGTAACATGATAGATTATCATATTATGTTTAATGCAAGAATCCATATCCTTTTTTATCATAAATTGAACTGGTAAATCATTTGCTTTATCGATCTCAAAGCATTCATCGTTGTAGCATCAATTTTAAAGAGAGTTGTAGTTGCCAATGCCATGGGTATAATGTTTCCTTACCGAAGAAATGTTTCAATAAATGTTGAAATGAAATCTAAGCTAGTCATAGAGAAGCTTTTGTATTTAACTAAAAATCTTTGTGCCATTTCAAAACCCTTAAGTATCTATGGAATTCCTAAATCTATGATGTCAACATTACAAGTAATCTTCCTCCTTGTTTAATCATATAAGAATGTCTAAATTCTCATGGCATCACAACAAGAAAGGAATTAAAAAAAATTTAAAAGTGGATCAAATAATTTTCAAATTTTGTTGCTCATGAGGGAGTTTTCATATCAACGAATGTTTAAAACAAATGTAAATTTTGCAAATTTCAACTTCATCAAAAATGATGTCTATTTCTCCCCTGAAGCACGTCCATTTTATGAAGTATCCAAAGCCTCACAAAACATGTTTGGCAAAGGATTTGTTTTGGCGAGTTCTACACCTCAAACTCGCCATACTTATCCTTCAAGCTAAGAGGCTTGAGAAGATTAAGAGAAAGAAAAGGGGGGTTTAAAGATCACACTAGTCCAATTACAAATGCTTAGAGTTCTTTTCCTTGTTTTGTCTTTGACTAAAAATTCAAAGCCACTATTTAATAATCAATATAGCATCCGCATGCATTTCAAATCACCCTTTTTCTTGAACTTACATATTGTGTAGAAATATCTTCGAAATGTTGAATATCAATGCTACCTCAAATACTAAATAAATCAATATAGTTTAGAAGTAAAAAATTAAATGGGTTTCAATAAAGCCATACTACATCATCTTTATAAGTTTTTGCTTGTAATTTATAAGAGATTTTTGTAAAATGATTCCATTAAAAAATTTAAACTCTATTCAAACAAAAAAAGATGTTTCACCATGACATCTTTTATGTTAATTGAGGAAGAAGTATGTTTCATGTCAAAGATCATTTCATCTAGCAACGGTCCATTACCTTAGAAGGATTTTCAAAATCTTTTTTGAAAGAAAGCCTATTTTATTCTTCATAGAACATTTTTTTAATTTATGTTTAACATTTTTGTGGGAATCTTTCCACCACTTATGCTTCATGAGTTCTCTAACAATTGAATCTCATAAAAGAAATTTACAGAGAATTTTGAATGAACATTTGTAGGTTTATTCCTCAGAGAGAAGATACAAGAAGAACTAATGTTCCTAGAGTAACAACACATGATTTTGACACAATATAAGAGAAAGCTTTCTTTCCTTTCATGTTATGGACTACACAAAGATTGATGAAAAGATTAGCTACTTTGTGTTTCACAAAGAGTTTAAAGAATCTATATAATCTACACTAATCACCTTCAAAAAAAAATTTTTTTGAGCTTGAGAAAATGATTTTATCTGTGGATCAAGAATTAAAATCCTTGAATAGTATAAGGCTGCAATTATGATAATGATAGAGCCACATTTGTTAGCTAGGTGTTTTAATCTCCTTAAGAAGTTTTATCATGAAATCAGTGAACATAGACATTACGAAAGTTGCATACTAAATTGATAATACAAAGATGTCAATAACAAAATAATGGATATAAAATTTTGTTGAAGGCATTGTGATGTGTAAAATGTTACAAATTTCATAAAAGGATTAATGTTTCCTTATTTTGAGAGATAAGAAATTTTGCCAAAAATTGCCCCTATGTGGTATATGAAATGGTTTTTTCCCACTTAACATTCAACATAGTGACAATGTAGGTGGTCTTCGAAATGGTTGAATAAGTTCTTCAATGATAGCTTATGTGAGCAAATGCTGAAGATGAGCTATATCATAATGTGCCTATGGTTTATGGAACTACATAATACATTGCCCATTACTCAATATATGTTTCGATTTCAACAATTTTAGGTACTCATCATATTTAATAGAAATGACTCCCATTCTTGGCTTCTTATGTTCTTCGTGCAGTGATTAATAAATTTAATTAAATGAATAACACTTTTTTTTAAAGTATGAAATAAAATAAAATTTTTTATGTTTGTTTATTTGAGGATAAATAAAAATGGTTGGAAAAAGTTTACCATTAATTTGGTTGTCTTGCATTTATCTAAATTTTGTGAAATGTTTTGCATGGACTTGTTATATAAATACTGAGAAATTAATCATTGTATAGAAAAGAGAATTATATTGTTTTCTTGAGAGGTACCAAAAGTTATCTTGCTCAATAAAGTAAAAATAGTCCCACTTACTTTTGTACTCTCATCAAGCAAAGTCTTGGAAAAGTTATCGAATAAGTTTTTTATCTATTGAGTGTGTTAATGATCTACGTTTATCCACATCTTTTTCTGGAGGAACAACTTAATCTAACTCCTAATAACGAAATTAAGTTTACATTTAGATGATATATGTAATTTAGCACATACTTGGGCTTTTTTATTAAATGGCACGTCTAGAATTGGAAAAGATGAAATTGCAAATTTGAGGACTATTGGAAAAGTTTTTATCACTAGAAATGCATCATCATAGGGGGGACATATTTCGTTTTCTAAAAAGAAATGTTCTAGTTTATGAACGTCCATAGACTTTCGTTAATTGAACAAATTAATTGTTATGAATAAAATACCCTCTTCAAAAAATTAATGATTTGTTTGATAAATATGAAATGGAATGACAAAGGTTAATTTAAGATCAAGTTATCACAAGTTGGAATTCATTGAAGTAAATGTAGCTTAGGTGACTTCCAAGAAAGAACACATGTAACAGGAGTTCATTGTGCTGCATTTTCATTTAATGAGTGCACAAAATGACACTATAAAATTGATCAAAAAAATATAGAGAATTTTTAAAATTGTTTGCAACCATCATTGTTGATGAAATTATTATTTATTAGAAAGTCTTACAAGATCTTGTTATTTCTTCACAACTATATCGCTAATGTTCAGCAAAAATTAAGTGTATGAGTAATTTTTGATGTATGAAATTGGATTATCTTAGGTAGTGTTTGTAGAACATGTGATTACTATTGTATGGTTATTAGACGATCCTCTAAAATATTTGTCAATGTTATTGTTTTATGCCTTATGTTTCTTTAGCAGTTTCGAGTTTCTTTGTTTTAACCAAATACTAGTAAGAGTTAACATAAGAAATTTTTCATGTAGCATAATTACTGATAAGCTTGACTTAAAATCATTAAAATTTGACTGAGATGTCGACTTAGCTAAAATTTGTGTAACATGACTAAAGGTTAGTAAAACAATATAGTAGCTCCAACAAAAAGAGTTAAACTAGGATATTTACATGTGTAGGACAATTACGGGATTTCCACCACATTTGAGTAGATGTGTTCTTGAGATAGTTGGATATACACATTATGAATAGGTGTGTGCTTACATAGCTTCTTAGCTTCGATTACAATACAATACATGGGTGATTACTCCTCATTTCATCCTAATAAGAAAAAAAGTGCAGACTATAGCATTCTTTTCTAGTTGCTTTAAGAGAGACTATGAACCACTTACCATGAAAATTTGAACCTATCACGTCGTTGAAAAGAATAAAAATCTTTACTTGAAAAGGATGGAATTAAAAACTTTCAAACACTAGTTAACATTTCCCTTATTTTTATATTCTCTAATAAGAAGAGCACTACCCATTTTGAGAGGTAATGAAAATATGTAGTATTGCTAAATTTTTAAAATGGGTATCTAAGTGGCCTCTTGATTTAAAATACAACATTGATCTCTTAATTATTCTTGTATGGCTAGCATTTTAACACCTATCGTTACATTTGTTCAATTAAACTATCCTTTAACGATTTGCTATTGTCGTTGGAACTCCACTCAAACTTGACATAAAAACAACTACAGCATCAAGACTATATATTACCAAGGACTTTACTTAAATAATAAGAATTTCAAAAAGAATGACATAAGGAATTGGGAATCTAACAATAATTCAATAAGAAAACTTACCTTTGCATTTTTTACATTGTTAGAAACAAGGTCATGTAGAACAACAATGCAAATTTGTTAAAAAAATTAACTACGAATTGAAAAGCATAATGTTTTAGGAAAAGCCTTTGCTAAAAACAACTAGTCAAAATAAATCATAACACCTAAAAGGAAAATACGTAATACAAATAGAATAGGACCAATTGTCTAAGGATTCCACACTATGTGTGGACAAAAAAATGGAACAACAACTACCTAGTTATGGTCAGCAACTAATTAATAATACAACCAACAACAAGAAGAAAAGCGAAGGTCAAAGGTCAAAAACAAAAGTTTAAGGTAAATGATTGCTACATGAAATGGCATTGAGTACAACAATAGAAAATCTTCATTATCTGATTTAAAAATTCTATTAAAGGCAATAAGGAAACTCCTTAAAGCCACATTCCAAAATTGGCTATCAAAAATATTAAAATAAGTTAGATGATTGCCTTGTGAGAGTTAACATAGATGTTGAATTAATATAAGAAGGAAAAGAGACCATCAAGGAAAACAACATACACAAATAAGTACTCATCCACTTATAAGGAAGAACTATAAAGCCATACATAAATTAGACTTTGATACAAAAAATGTTTAACACTATAAAATGGAACATTTAGGGACTTTTAGAAAATGACAAACTCAAAAGGGTCGAGATACTTATCTAATAATAAAAATATTATACTACTACATTTATTAGAACAACTAGTTCGTGCCTCAAAGTTATCTCTTTATTCATTAAAATTAGAGTTTCCTAATAGCATACAAAATAAGATATGGTTTATGTGGTGTGATTAACTAGTTGATATTATCTATAGTTATAATCAATTAGTACACCTTTAGGTAAATATGTGCAACATTGATTACACAATATATTTTTCGTCAATATATGTAAAAGTCACAAAAAATTGATGGAAATCATTTCGGTCAGAAAAGAAACAAGACCAACAAATCTTATTAGAAAAGCCTTGGTTTGCAAGTGGTGACTTCAATGTCATTTAAAACAAAGGAAAATACTTTCTCCCAGCCAAGAAAGTTGCCCAAGCAAGTTTTAGATTTCCAATCGTTTATTGAGAACTCAAAAAAATTTTGCCACACATATTTTAAAGCCCATGCAATTCAAATGGAAAAATGAATGGTGCTCTTATTTGAGAGTGACTAGATAAACTACTCTAAAACAATAAAATAGCTTATATTATTTCTTCTTCTTTTAATATGCCATCATCACTAAATGGAAATATGTAATCATCCACGAATTCTTTTATAGATGCCCTACGAAACCTTAAGAAAACATCAGCAATTTAGATGACTACAACACAAGTTTTTGTGCCAAAGATTCAATGAAAAAGTACATGACTAGGAAGTTCTTATAATAGCTTTGAAGATGTGCAATTATGGTACTAAACTAAAAGCTAAAAAACTTACATAAAAATTAAATAAGGACTCAATTGAAAGTATCTTTGAAATGAATAGAATAAAAAGAGTTTCTAATAACAAGCATATTTAATCTCTCACTAGGCACAAGTGGTACTATATTGAAAATAAAAAGCAAGTGTTAAGTGATTGAGAGTAGGAGACGCAAATTAAAAACTTCTTACTTTTTAGTAATGGCAAGAAAAAACCTTTCTATTAATGAATTTCAAAATTAGGATGAAAATTAGATTTATGATGTTAACTAGATAGCTATAGAGGCCATTTAGCATGTTTGAACTTGAAATATCTTATCATGTCGTATTTTATAGCTTTTATTTGGTCATATTACATTACTTCAATTTATCTCATTTTAACTATAATTTTTATTTTATTACCATTAAAATAATAATTTATTATTATTTTGTATTGTTAATTTATTAATTTGTAATAATTCAAAAAGAGGTTCAAATTAGAGAAAATAGATGTCACTAGACTCATCTAGGAGAGCCTAATATAATTAAATATTTATTTTTTGTATTATTAATTACTTTTTTTTTCTATTTTTATGGCATGTTTTATGAGACTTTTTTATTACCTCAAAATCTGAGGATTGAAGAAATTGCACTTGATCACCTTAGTATCATGGAACCATCCATTGCCATGCAGTTTGTTTTATTTGCTCAAAATTTTTTTTATTTTATTATACTATTGTATAACAAACATTATCTTCTCATTTCACTATTTCATCGCTTTGGTTTGTTTAACTTACTTTAGAGTAATTTATCTTATTATAGCTTTATCATATATTTAATTAATACTAAAATTAACATTTTTTTTTTTATGTAATTAATTTGTAATAATTGCTAATGATGTCTTATTGAGGTGCAATAACAATCTTTGGGATCATTTTAACAACATATATCCACTTAAATATTAATTTTAAAATTTTTTAAATATTTTCTTCTAATGTTTTATCATATTTTATGAAATGTTTCAATTTATACATGGTTTAACAATCAAAGATGTTACAAATTTTTTTTATAGTATCATAGAATATAACTTTCAAACAAACTTTTCTCATTTATTCCAATTTTTTGCATTCTATTAGTGACTAGGTAACTTTCAATCACATCTTATTTAACCTTACGTCAACTTTATTTAGCTTTGTTACAACACCTTAATTTTTGTCATTATAGCTTTCATAAATATTTTCTTAAATTAAAATGATAATTTAAAATTATTTATTCATATTAACCTTGGTTATCTCTATAATTGGAAGTGGGGACTGATTAATACGAAAACAATGTCATCAAACTCATCTCGAAACGTGATATCCGATAAATTATTCTATTTATATATTTAAATATTTTATTTTTAAGGCTTTTGGGATAATTTATTAGATATTTTTAATTTTTAACTAATTTGATAATCATGAAATTTACACTTTTTCAAATTAGTTTCTTCGAATGCAACTTTCTCGAATAATGTATCACATTTGTATAGATTTTTCACTTTGATTTTATTATTTTACATTATAACTTTGAATCTTCTCTCAGATGTTATTTTCATAAGTTTTTTTAAGACAAATTATGTTTCATAAACTTATCTCATTTTAACTTTAGATTATATTTCCTAAATTTTCATATAGTAAATTTTTCTTGTTTATGCTTATTTACTTTGGTAATTTATAACAGTACAATATTTCATTTAAGCCAGATGAAATAAATATTATTCGACTTGTCTTGATGTGTTTTATCCAATTAAATATTTAATTTTTGTTTTTAAATATTTCTATTATTGAGTGCTTTAACACATTTATGAGGCATCTTGATTCAATCCTGATTTAATGATCGATGATGTTACACTCGATCACCTTAGCAGGTTAGAATGCAGTCTTGTTGGTAATTTACATCATTTTTCGAAATTTTTTTCTTTAAATATGCAATATATTTTCATATAGCTATAATTCTCTCCTTATATGTGTTTTACATTCTTTAATTTAGAAATCTCACATTTGTTCAAATTATCAAATTCTTTCTTTAATATTTATTTTTTTAATATTAAAAATAATAATTTATTATTAATTTTGCTTATATTTCTTGGCAATTAACAATAATTTTAGACGAGCATTGATAGAGACTAAATAATTGTATTTGGACTCGTCTCAATGGGCTTTATCAAATAAAAAATAAATTTTAGCAGTTTCAAAAAAATTATTTTCTTTTGTGTGCGATTGATTCATCTTTTTTGGAGTGGCACTTTCTCATATAGTTTATCCTATTTATTAAAAGGTTTCACATTAATTTACTTTTTTTTTATATAACTCTAAATCTCATCTTACTTACTATTTACATCTCTTTCGTTTGGTTATATATTATCCTTCTTTAATAAATATCATTATAGAATTGTTATATTTTAACTTATTTGTTAAAATAATTATTTATTATTATTTATGACATTTTTACTTTAGTAATTTATAGTAATTCGAAATGGATTTCATTCAAAATAAAAGAAATATTGTTGGACACATCTCATTGAGTCTTTTCTATTTTCATATATTTTTTATATTTTGAATTAAATTATTTTCTATAGTTTGGCACTCTTTATTATACATTTTGATTTGGCCTTAATTTAGCAATCAAGGACGCACACTTGATCACCTTAGTGTTTTGTGATTCAAATATACTAAAAACATTTATCTCATTTCTTCAAATTGCTTACTATCATTCTATTATATTATTAAGAATTTCTTAGTCTCCCCCTGTGTGGCCATTGCATTACTTTTTCTTGTTCTATTATATTTCATTAATTTGTCACATGTTACCATTTATTTATATTTAAATAATTTTAAAGAAATAATTTATATTTATTTATTCTTATTCATTTTCATAATTCTTAATAATTCAAAACAGGGTTTAATCAATATGCAACAAACATCAGGAAACATCTTCATAAGCTCTATCAAATTAAATAATCATCTTTACTTCCTAAAAATTTCCTTTTTCTTATGTTCTTGGCATGCTTCATTAGACAATTTGATTCGTATCACATTTGGTGGTCAATGACGTTTCACTCAATATCTTAAATAACTTGGAATGCAAGTTTCCCACATGATTTATCTTATTCCTTAAAATCCTTTGCCTTGATTTCTTATATTACTATGTAACTCTAACTTTACTTTCATGAGACCTTCAAATAATTTTGATTTGGTTATATTAAATTTATTTAATTTATCTCATTTAATATTACATATATACTTAATTTCATCATAATATTTTTTAATTATTTAAGTTTTTTACTTTGTAAATTCATAGTAATAAAAAGTGAGGTGTAATGGTGTCAAAGCGAATGTCATTGGGTTCATCTTCAATTCAACTATAGGATCTTCGAATGGAGGTATAATATCTTCAAATTTTTTATATAATTTATGTCATTTGTTATATAATTTATCTCAAAAATGATAGTATATTCAAATATAAATTTGCTATATAATTTATCTTGTTTCATCAATTTGAAGAAGAAGAAGAAGAAGATGATGATGATGAAGAAGAAGAAGAAGAAGAAGAAGGAGAAGAAGAAGAAGAAGAAGAAAAGAAGCAGAAGAAGAAGAAGAAGAAAAGAAGCAGAAGAAGAAGAATTAGAAGAAGAAGAAGAAAAAGTAGGAGAAGAAGAAAAAGAAGAAGAAGAAGAAGAGGAATTAGAAGAAGAAGAAGAAGAAGAAGAAGAAGAATTAAAGTTAAAGAAGAACAAGAATAAGAAGAAGAAGAAGAAGAACAAGAACAATAAGAAGGAGAAAAGAAGAAGTAGAAGAAGAAGAAGTTGATGGAGGATGAGAAGAGGAAGCAAAAGAAGAAGATGAAAAATTAGATGAATTATTAATAAAATAGTATAAAATTATATATTAATTTTTATTTTTTAAAAATATTCCATATTTGAAGATTTTTGCATACATTATAAGGAATTTTGACTTATACTTGATGTGATAATTGAATATGTTACACTCGACCTCGTAAAAAGTTTGGCATGTGATTTTTTTGAAAGTTTATCTCATTTTTTTAGATATTTTCACTTTGAATTTCTTGCATAGATAATCTGTGACACTAAACCTAAACTATTATTACCTTTACTTATCCTTGATTTGGTGTTATTATAATTCATTAATTTATCATATTTTTCGTTTTGTTAAGCATTTTACTAATATTAAAAAAATTATTTACCCTGTTTATGCTGACTTATGTTACTAATTTGTAGCAATATGAAATGAGTTTAGATTAAGAAAACATACAACATTCGAATCATCTAGATTAGCTATACCTAATTAAAATTTTGTTTTCATATTTTTAATTATTTTGTTTTCTACGACTTTTGTCAGCCTTAAGATATAATTTGATCTATACCGGACTTTTTCTTAAAGATGTTCTATCAGATCTTGCAGATCTTTGAATTCAACTTTCTCATATAATTTAACATTCTTCATCAAATCTTTGTCATTATTTAGTTATATTATATTGAAAGTCCAAATCCCCACTCATGTGATCTTTACATCTTATTGATTTTGCTATATTTCGACGCCTTAATTTATCTCATTTTAGCTATAGTACCTATGTGTTTAATATCAAAATAATATGTATTTAATATTTGCACTTATTTACTTTATTAATTCTAAGTAATTCCAAAATTTCGTTCAATTAAGATGGAAACAAAATCATTTGGCTCATTTCAATGAGCTTTGTCAAATAACATATCTATCTGTACATTTTAGAATATTTTTTATTTTACCATGGTTGCATGTTTTAAGGGATATTTAAAATCGTAAATAACATGATCTACTGAGTATGTTGAAGTGTAACTTCTCCATAATTTTTTTCAGGAATTTAAAATATTTTTTATTTTCTAGGATTTTAGTATCCTTTATGAGGCACTTCTATTCACACATGATTTGATGATAAAGAAAGTTATACATAGACTTCTTATTACTTTAAAGTGGAACTTTCTTTTTAAATTTAACTCATTTCTCTGAAAGTTTTGCTTTTTTTTGTTGTATTACTATGCAACATTAAATATCCACTCTTGTGAATTTTACATCACTTTGATTTGTTGATTTTGCAATTCTTTAATTTATCTTATCTTAATTGTAATATATATTAAATTGTCATTAAAATAGTTATATGTTATTACATTAACTTATATAACTTTTAATTTATCTTAATTCTAATTGAGGACTCGATGAGATGATACTAAAGATGAACAAATCACTTCTATGAGCTATGCCCATTTAAAAATTTATTTTCTATTTTTATACATATTTTAGTTTCTAGGATTGAATATACGAAGGTAAGATTTTAAGATATTGAAGACATCGAGCGTGACACTCTTAATTGTAAATCAAGTACGAACAAAATTGTTGCTTAAATTAACAAAAAGTTTAAAAATATAAAGTTAATATTTAGTTTGATAAATCTCATCGAGAAGATTCGAATAACATTTATATCATCTTTACCTGACCTTGTCTAGAATTAATAGAATTAATAAAATTAGATAATCATAATTAGTAATAAATTATTATTTTAATATAAATGCAATACATATCAAATCTAAAATTAGATAAATTGAACCAATGTAATATAATTGAAAGAAAGATAGATAAAGTCAGTTTAGGGAAGAATTAAAGTATAGTAATACAACTAAATCAAAGAAAATAATTTGAAGAAATTAAGAATGTTTTATTCCAAGACACTAAAAAGATCAAATGCAACATTCACAATCCTTAGCTCAGATATGACTCAAAATACCTTTCGAAGCATGCCAAAACCATAAAAAATAAAAATTTTAAAAATAATTAAAAAATAAATATTTTATAAGGTCGAGCTCAACTAGATTAGTCCAATAATACTTCTTTTGCCTTGATCATAGTTTGATTGGAATTACAATGAATTTTAAAAAAATATCCTAATTAAGAAAAAAATGGCCTTTTAATGTTAATAAAATATGTATTAAAATTAAAACTAAATAAATTGAAATAAGGTAATGCAACAAAATCAAACAATGTAAAAATAAAATGAGAGAACATTTAGAGATAGAAATATAACCAAAAATAAAGCAAACAAGTTGAAGAATATGATAAATTATTTGGGAAAGTTACTTTCCAAGGTGCCAGAGAGATTGAATGTAATAGTTTTCATCATTAAATGTAGTTAGAGCATATGTACCTTACAAAATATTTCAAAACCCTTAATAATAACTGAATGAATATTTAATTAGTATGAGATTGTCGAGACTAGTAAAATGATGTTTATTTTATCTAGATCACAAATTATTTACAATAACTATGAATTTTAAAAGAAAGTAAACGTTTTTTTATTAAAAAGTAAATTTATATTAAAACTAAAATGATGCAAATTGAAGTAATGTGCTTTAACAAAATGGAAGTGATGTAAAGGCCGCAATATAAAATATTGAGTGTAACATAACAAAATGACAAAATAAATGCAAATATTTTGAAAAAATAAGATAAATAATACAAAAATTTTGTATTTAATGATAATAAAGAAATTAGTTGTTATATGAGAAATCATGAACTAGGTATAAAAAAAATATCTACTAAAAAATCTGAAAGTCTAAAACATAATATAATTAAAAAATATGAAAATGGATATTTTGTTTGATAGAACTACTTGAGAAAATTCCAATGACTTTACCTTTATCTTGATTAGAAGATGTTTGGAGTTATTACGAATTACAAAAACAAATAAGCATAAATAATAATATTTTTTTTAAATTATAGGTAAATATATATTAAAGATAAAATTGATAAATTAAAATAATTTAAGATGAAAAAATCAAAGTGATGTAAAGAAGAAATTAAACAATCTAAATAGATTAGATAAATTATGTGGTTAAGCTACCTTCTAAGATACCTAAAAGTTCAAGTAATGTAAAGCAGAAAGAAATAAAGGAAAATAAAATAATTTGAGCTATTTAAATGAATATTTAGTTAGATTAAGATTGTCACAATGATTGCAAATAGGCATAAGCACCAAAGAATTGCTTAAATATCATACAAATAAAAATGTCTAATAAAGAATTCCAAATTATTATAAAATAAAATTTAAAAATATTAAAATTATTACATAATTAGATAGAGCATCTTTTGATGAGTCCAATAATGTTTATTTCATGGCCATTTGAGCCCACTGGGAATTACTATGAATTACTAATGTAAATAACACAAATAATAATAAATTATTATTTTTCTATATTAACAAAGAATGTATTACAACATTAATATCATAAACTATGGTAATATATTATAAACATATAAAAGTAGAAAATTTGAAGAAAAGCGAAAAGTTTTGAGGAAAAGTTGCATTCATAGATACTGAGAGTTTGAATGCAATATGCTCGATCATTAAATTAGGTATGAATAAAAATATCTTATAAAATATGCATAAATGAAAGTATAAAGCTCGTCAAGATCAGTCCAAACGACTTTTCTTTCGGCTTAATCTATCATCGTTTGGAATAAATGCGAATTACGAAATTAAACGAACACCAGCAATGAATATAAAAATTTTATTATTAAAAAGTATATATTAAACATAAAATAAGATAACTTAATGAAACATAATATAGCTAAAACATATCAAAGTAAGGGTTACATGTTAGGAGAATTAGAACCTCTTAGTAATATTTTCAAATCAAAGCAAAACATTTGAAGAAATGCAATAAATTATGTGAGAAAGTTGTTGGTCATGTTACCAAGAAATCATGTTTAAAGCTCTAAATTATGAAATTAGATACAAATACAAATACATATAAATAAGAAAAAAAAATTAATGGAATGAAATATTTAAAATAACAAAATAAATACTTAATTTGTGAAACATAATAAAGAAGAGACCAGTGATATTTGTTTTAACTTAATCATACCTCTTTTAGAATTACTATGAATTACGAAAGTTAACTAACATAAATAACAATAAATAGTTCATTTAATATAAGATAAATATCTTAAGTGAGATAAAACGAAGCAACACAAAATAATGAAATTAAAGTGTTTTGAAGGTTAAATGTGAGGTGAATTACATTTTCATGGAAATATAATAAAATAAAAAGAAAACTTTTATAACATAATTATGAATTATAAGGGACATATACGTTGTAAGATAGTAAGGTTACTAAGAGCGACACCCTTGATCGTCAAATCATGTGTGAAACTAATTATCTCGTAAAACATGCCATAATACTAGAATATAAAATATTAAAAAAATATAAAAAATAATGATTTTGTTGGAATAAAACTTTTATGTGCAAAATAAAATGAACATGATATGACAATTATATTTTATTTATAAACAATACTAATGTCAGAAAAGTAAAGGTACATAATAGTCATGTATGAGAAGATTTATAGCTGCATAGTAATACGAGAAAATGAAAGGAAAAAATAGAAGAAATGATAAAATTTGTATGAAAAAGGTTTCGACAAAGGTACTAAGAATGACAAGGCATTAAGATAACCACAACAATATTTGTTTTATCAACATCAAATCTTTTTTAGAACTTTTGCTATTTATCAAATTAATTAAATATAAACAATTGTAATTTACCTTTTTAATATTACATGAATATATATTAAAGTTGACATGAGACAAGTTGAACAATGTAGTACACCTTAAAAAAAAGAGATGTAAATGTGAGACGAGGAATCTGAGTGTTATAGCAATATATCCAATTCAATGGAAAGCATTCAAAAAACTAAGACAAGGCATGTGGCAATGATCCATTGTATGACACTTACTTGATGAAGTGTAACATTCTTGATCCTCAAATAGTGTAGAATCAAAAAATGTCATAAAGAGACTGTAAACCATAGAAAATAAAACATGTAGAAAAATTTAAAATAAAAATATATTTCATTTTTAAAAGTTACATAAAAATTTATCAAAATCAAATAAACATACTTATTTTTTCAATTAATGAGATAAGTGTTATGTGAAACTTATATTAGATGTTATAATTAAGATAATATGTAGTTTTCTCGATCATCAAAATTGATATGAATCATAATGCTTCATAAATCTTGCCAAAATTAAAAAAAATAAAAAAAATTTAGAAATATGAAAATGAATATTTAAAATGATAGAGCTATGTGAGATGAGTTAAATGTTATTTGTTTCATCATCACATGAGATCATTTGGAATTACTCTAAATTATAAAATTAAATAAACATTTATAAAAACAAATTAATTTTTATTATTTAGTAAATAAAATTAAAAATGAGATGAGATAAATTAAAAAATATAGTATAGCAAAATAAATGCTAAGTAGAGGTCATGTCGGAGAAAATTTGGAGTTACACGGAAGTATAAAAACAAATGAAAAATGTTCAAGACATGAATAAAATTCTAATCATTGCATTCCAAGATACTAATGCGATCAAGCATAACATCATTGGCCATTGAATTAGGGGTGTTTTGAAATGTCATGTAATACACGACTAAGCCCAAGAAAATAAAATTTTAAAATTATAAAAAATAATTCTTAATTAAATATTACTTATCAAGAAGTGTCCAAATATGTTTGCTTCATCTCCATCAACCCTCATTTGGAATTACTAAGAATTACAAAAATGATTAAACATAAAAAATAACAAATAACTATTTTTATAATAAGTAAAAAATTAATAATGCTAAAAAGTGATATGTTGAAGCAGTATAATGCTAGCAATTAAAAGTGATGTAAGTTTAACAATGAAGGAGAATTTGGGTTATTAAATTCAAGTAAAACATTTGAACAAATAAAGAATTCTACGGGAAATTTACATTCCATGGGACTAGCACAATCGATTGTAACGTCTTCAACCTTCATATCAGAAAATAATATCAAAACATTTCAAAAGTTAATTTTAAAATGTTTTAGTGAATATGTGAATTTATGAGATAAAGAATTCAAGAAAGTTTCATTTCAATGCACTATAGAGAATTAGTGTAACATTCTCCATGGTCAAAGGCATTATTATGGAAATGTATCATTGAGTAGCCCAAAATGCTACATTTCAAAATAATAAAAAATATAAAATGAATATCTATATCCTTAAAATTATCAATAGAAGCAAACATTGTTTATGTCATCTCTAATCATCATTGTTTGGAATTACTACAAAATACAAAATTAAATTAGCAATAATAATAATAAACTATGTTTTTATTATTAAGTAATTATATATTACATCAAAAGTGAGACAAATTGAAGTATTATAATATAACTAGGTCAAAATAATGTAAATGTCATAAAATAAGAGATTTAGTTTTACATAGTAATATAATAAAATCATGGAGATGATAAAGTTATTAATAGTCTTGATTCAAAATATCTCAAAACACATGATAAAATTATAGAAAATAAAATAGTTAAACATATAAAATTTAATATTTAATTGGATAGAGCTAATCAAGACTATTTCAATGATGTTAGTTTCATCTCCATTATATGACAATTGTGATTACTACAAATTACTAAGGAAAATAAATAAAAAAAATAAATTATTACTTTTAATATTAATTTGATGTATACTAAAGATGATATATGATAAATTAATGGCATAATTAAAGAAAATAAAAAGATTTAAGGGTCACATTATAAGATATTTAAAATTACATAGCAATATAAATGAATGAATGTTAAAAAGCTTAAGGAAATGAAACACTCTATTAGAAGATGGTTTTCCAAGATACTTAAGAGAACGAATGTAATAATCATGTTCATAAACTCAAGTATCAATTGCTATGACTCATACATATAGCAAAGCAAAAAAAAAATATATATATAGAAATATAAAACTAAAAATTTAATTGGATACAACACATTAAGACAAGTGCTATGGCATTTGTGTTCACTTGATTAGATCTCATTTTTAATTACTATTATTTTTATAATAATAAGAATAAATAAGAATAAATAAGAAACAAATATTATTTTAATATTAATTATACGCATATTAATGTTGAAACAAGTTAAATGTAAACCATATAAAATAATAAAATCAAAGACATGTAAAGGTCACATGAGATAAGAGTTAGATTTACAAAGCAATATAACAAAATAAATAAAAAAATTTGAAGAATTGAAAAAAATTAGGTGGGAAAATTACTATTCGTGATTCCAAGGAGAAAAGCATGGCATCATCGATCATTGCAAGTAGATATAAAAGAAATGTCTATCAATGATGTCTTAATTTTAGAAAATGGAAGATTTTAAAAAATAAAAATGATTATTCATTTGCATAGAGGACATTGAAATTTATCTGACAACAATTGTTATTTCTCAATTGAACCTCGTTTAGAATCACTGAGAATTAAAAAATTAAAAAAGCATAAATAATAATAAATTATAATATTTATATTCACTAAATATAAGGAAAAAACGACATGAGCTAAGTTGAACCAATGTAAAATAACCCAATCTAAGTAATGACAATCTTATGTTATAGGAGAATAATAATTTTAAAGTAATATGACCAAACAATAATATAAAATATGGGTAAACTAAACAAATTGTACAATAAAAAAATATTTCATTATATTAACAAGGTTAAGAATTATGCACTCGTTATCAAATCATATACGATTCAAAATATCTTGTAAAGGGTGACGTAGCCTTAAAAAGTATGATATTTAAAAGAATATGAAAATGAATATAGAATTGGAAAAAGCTCTTCAGAATTACTTGGATGACATTTGTGTCACTTCAAAGGGTTCTCAATTGTAATTACTACAAATTTAGAAATAAAATAAACATAAATAATAAAAAAATATTATTTCTTATATTAAGAAAATATATATTCTAACTCGTATTAGATAAATTAAAGTAGAGCAATATAACAAAACAAATGCAATGTAAAGGTCATGCATTAAGTGATTTAGAGTTACATTTTAACATAACCAAATAAAAGAAAAAGATTTTGAATAAATTAGATAAATTATTGCAAAAAGTTATATTAAAAATTATTTAGGAGGATTGTAACATCCTCGATCATAGAATGGGCTAAAAAATTAAAATATCTCATAAAATATGCAACCATAGAAAGTAAATAATTTGAATATTTCAAAATGAATATTTATTTAAATAGGGCTTTCGAGATGAGTCAAACGACATTTTGTGTCATATTTATGAGACCTCATTCAGAATTACTACAAATTACCAAATTAATTAAACATAAATAATAATGAATAATTATTTTCATATAAGGTAAATATATAATAAATTTAAATTGTTAAAAATTGAAACAATGTAACATAACTAAAGGAAGGCAATATATAGGTCAAATGAGAAAAGAATCATTATTTCATAAAAAAATAACAAAATGAAAGAAAAATATTTGAAGAACGATACTAAACAGATCGAGCAAAACTTCCTCAAAACACCTCCTAAAGAAGCAAAAATATTTGAAAATAAAACAACAAAAACCTAAATTTTTTTTCCGTAGAGACCATCGAGCCGAGTCAAATGTGCTTTTTTATCCCCTTTGGAACTCATTTGGAATTACAAATTATTTAAAAATAAAAAATTTAAAATAAATGAGATAAATGATATGGGAAAGTGGTAATATAAAATATTATTATAATCGAGTGCAACATCCCCAATCACCAATGTATGTACAAATGAAAATATTTTATAATACTTGTATATCTAAAATGATTATTTAATTGTAGAGTTAATCGAGATGAGTCCAACAACATTTTTTTCTACATCAATTCTTGTTTGGAATAATAATGAATTATTAAAAAAATAAGAATTAATAATAAAAATTAATCATTTTTCTATTAAGTATATATATTAGAACTAAAATTAGATAAATAATAGGAATATAATATAAAGAAATGAAAGTGATATAATATTATATGAGAGGAGATTTAGATTTACATAGTAATAAACAAAATAAAAACAATTTATGAAATAAGATAAATTATTTGAGAAAGATTCATTCTAAGATACAAAAGAGATCGACAATAACATCATCGATCATGACGTTAGGTATGAAAAAAAATATCTCACAAAGCCAATGTCATAAAATAAGAACATTTAAATAAATTAAAATGAATATTTAATTGAATGAAAATTTTCAACATGAGTCTAACGACATTTTTTCACCACCATCAGATCTTGTTTGGAGTTACTATGAGTTGTAAAATTATTTAAAAATAAGAGATAATAATTATTATATGAACGCTAAGTTATTATATAATAAAGCTAAAATTGGATAAATTCAAACAATGAAATACAACAAAATGAAAGCAAAAGATTTTAAGAACAAGATAAATTGCATAAGAAACATACATTCCAAGATACCTAGGTGATTAAAAGTGACATTCTTAATTGTTAAATAAGTTACAAATAAAAAGTGTTAATAAAATATTATAAAACACTAAAAAATAAAACATTTATTAAAACAATGAACATTTGGATGGGTAAAGCACATCAAAATGAGTCTAACGAATTTGATTTCATCTTAATCAAGCCACATATGGAATTATTATTAATCATCAAGGAAAATTAGCATAAATAAAGATAAATTATTATTTAAATATTAAGTAAATTTTTGTTAAAGTTGAAATAAGATAAAAAAGCAATATGATGTAATAAAATCATAGTGATTTGAAATGTCACATGAGTAGAGCTTTTGAGTTACATAGCAGTACCAAAAAATAAAAGAAAAAACATGAAAAGATAGGACAAATTAAACAAGAATGTTGCATTTTCAGATACTACGGAGATCAAATGTAACACCTTCGATAGTTAGATTATTTAAAAACCATAAATTCCTCCATAACTCTAGTAACCAAAATAATTAAGCATATAAAAATAAAATTTGAAATAGTTTTAGCATATCGAGAATAGTCTAACGATGATTATTTAATTTCGGGTAGTCATAGTTTAGTATTGTTGCAAATTACTAAAGAGAATAAGCATAAATAATATTTATAGTGTTATCAAGTGAATTTATATTAAAACTAACCAAATGTAATCTAAAGGAATATAACATGAACAAATCATTGCGATATGAAGGTCAAATGCGAAGGAATTTTAGCTCTATAGTAACATAACAAAATCGAAGTCAAATTTTGAAGGAATGTGATAATTTTTACAAAAGAATTGGAGTTCCAAATGCTAAGAAGATTGAGTGTAATATTCTCAATTATCAAAAAAATTATGAGTCAAAATATCTCATAAAGTGTTCTAAATCTCTAGAAAATAAAATATTTCAAAATTTGAGAATAAATATTTAATTGGACAAATATCCAGAAAGAAAGTTCAATGACATTCATTATGTCTACATTGTTCCAAGTTTGGAATTATTGAATATTGCTAAGGTAAACAAACACAAATAAAAATACATTATTACTTTTAATATTAGGTAGATCTATAATGAAACAAAAATATGTTGAATTTAGGTTATAAAAAATTAAAAAATATTTAAACAACACATTATAAGAGAGTTAGAGTTGCATAGTAACATAATAAATAAAAATGAAAATGTTTGAAAAAATTAGATAAATTAATTAAAAAAGTTTTTACAAGGTAATAACGAGATCAAATGCAACATCCTTGCTCATTAAATAAGATACAAATAAAAATAACTAGCAAAGCAAGTAAGAACATTTGAAAATAAAAAATTCTTATAAATAAAAAAATGTTTAACTAAGTAGATCTCAGTGAGATAAGTAGAAAAACAATTGTTTTGACTTGAGGAGAGCTAAGTTATAAAATACAAAGTAATGAATTATTACTTCAATATTAAGTATATGTATATTTTGGCTTAAAAATTTTAAATTGAAACAATATAACAAGCAAAATCAAAGACGTGTAAATATCATAGGATGGTACAATAAGAGATATATATTAATAGAACAATAACAATGCAAAAGCATTAAGGAATTAAGAAAAACTAAATAAGAAAGTTGTGTTCCAGGGTAATGAGAGGATCGAGCATAGCATTCTAAAACATCAAATAAGGAATGAATTTAAATATCTTGTAAAGTAACTAAAATCTTAGATAATAGAGTAATTCAAAAAAAAAAATTTATAATTATAAAGTTATATCGAGATGAGTCCAATGACATTTGTTTTGTCTTGATCAAACCTTGCTTAGAATTAGCACAAATTAATAAAATAAATAAACACAAATAATAATAAATTACTATTCCAATATCAGGTAAACATATATTAATCTTGAAATGAGAAAATTTAAATTAATACAATATGACCAAATAAAGGTGTTGTAAATCTTGCATGATAAGAAACTAAGATTAACATAGTAACTTATCCAAATCAAAGAAATGAAACACATTTCTAAGAGTGGTTTATTTTGAGATATTAAAAAGGTTGAGTCTAACATCCTTCACTAACATATAAGATACATGCCAAACTATTAAGTAAGAAATAGCAATACTTCAAAATTTTTAAATAAAGAAAAATAAATATTTAATTAGATAAAGCTAGTCTAGATGAGTTGAGCAATGTTTGTTCCAGCTCATTAGACCTCTTTTGAAATTACCAATAAAAGCAAGATAATATTACCATATAGAAGGGTTGTTATGCTCACTCGATAATTTTTTCTAAGTTGCATAGTTATAAAACCAAATCAAAGAAAACAATTTGATTAAATGAGATAACTTGTTTGAGAAAGATCCATTCCAAGGGTATAAGCATATCGATTGTAATATTTTCAATCATCATATTAGGTACGTATTAGAATGCCTTAAAATGTTATATAATATTATGGAAATAAAATTTTCGAAAATATAACTTAAATCATTACGTGGAGCTTGTTAAGAAAAGTTTAATGATATTTGTTTCATTTTCATTATTCCGTGATTAAAATGCTACCAATTTGAAATGTAAATACACATAAATAAAGAAATATTATCTTGATATTTAGTAGACTTATATTAAATTGTAAGGCATATAAATTGAAGTAATGTAATATATCATAATCAGAGTGATGTAATTCTCATATGATATGAGGTTGATGGTTACATTGTAATATAATAATTTAAAAATAAAAAATTTTAAAAAATGGGATAAATTATTTTGGAGAGGTTCATTCCAATCAACTAAGGAATAAAAAATAGCACCCTCAATCTTAAAATTAGGTGTGAATAAAAATATCTTTCAAAGAGTGACAAAATAAGAGAAAATAAATATTTATATTTATAAAAAAATTATTTAATTGGATAAAGTTTTTTGAGATGTGTCCAACAATATTTACTTCATCTTGAGGGAACCTTGCTTGGACATACAGCATATTTACCAAAGTAATTAGCATAAATTAAAAAAATATATTATTTTTATATTAATTAAATTCTTATTAAACTTTTAATTAGTTTATTTTGAAGTAATCCAATATAACAAATTCAAATTGACTCCCAAATTGTGACAAAACTCTTCGAAATAAAGTTTAAAAAAATTAATGCTTAATTGGACAAAGATTGTTGACACGTGTCTAATATTTTTTATTTAGTCTAATTTAGTTATATTTTCGAATTAACTTGAATTCCTAAAAATAATAAGAATAATTAATATTAAACTACTATTTTTGTATTTAGTGAATTTATCACAAAGTTAAAAATGAGCAAAATTAAAGCAATGTAATATAACCAAATCAAAGTGATATAAAGTTCACACAAGAGAAGAATTACATCTTCATTGTAATGTAGCAAAACTAAAATAAAATATTTGAAGAAATAAAAAAAATGATATGGCAATGATGAATTCCAAGATATTAAGGAGATCGAGTGCTCTAAGATCAACAATTCATATTGAATCAAAAAGCCTCATAAATAAAAAAATCATGAAAATTAAAAAATTTAAAAATTATAAAAATGAGTATTTAATATGAAAGAGCTCGTTATGTTGTGCAACATTATAAATAAAAGGTTATATAAGAATATTTGAAGTAACATAACATTATAGCCAAATAGAACAAAAAATTTTTAGGAAATGAGATGAGTTATATGGGAAAAATACATTCCAAGATGCCAGTAAGATCGTATATTACATCCTCGATCATTGAATTATATGCAATAAAAATATCTCATAAAACATACAAAAAATATAAAATTTAAAAATAACTAAAAATAATAAAAAAATAAGTATTTAATTACATAGAGCTCATCAAGATGATTTCAATGATGCAAATTTCATCTCAACAAAACTTCTTTTGGAATTACCACAAATTACAAAATTAAAAGACACAAACAATTATAAATTATTATTTAATTATTAATTAATTATATATTATAGTTGAATTGAGATTAGTTGAAGTAATGTAGTATAACAAATTTAAAGAAATTTAATGATAATATGAGTGGAGAGACAAGCAACATAATAACATAACCAAATAAAAGAAAAAAAGTTGAAGAAATAAGAAAAATTATATAGGAAAGTTGCATTACAAGAAAGTAAAGATATCTCATGTAATATCTTAGACCATCAAATTGCTTAAAAAAAGTCTCATAAAAAATTCCAAAATTCTACAAGATTAAATAATTTTAAAAACATGAAAATAAATATTTTATTGGATAGAGTTCATCAAGGTGAAAACCATAACGTTGTTATGTTCTCCATCAAATGTCAAAAGAATGAACTACAAATTATAAAATTAAATAATGATAAATAATAATAAATTGTACGTTCAAAATAATGTATATATATATATTCATAAATATATTATTACTAAAATAAGATAAATTAAAGTAATATAATAAAGCAAAATATGAGTGATGAAAAGTCACTTGAGAGAGGAACTAGAGTTTCACAATAACATAAGCAAATTTATGTTAAAGGTTTGAAAAAAATAGATGAATTGTATAGGAAATCTACACTCAAAGATACTAAGAAGTTGAAGTTTAACATTTTTAATTATGAAATTATATACAAATGAAAATATCTCATAGAATGTGCCAAAATCTAGGAACATAAGAAATTAAAAAATAAGTAAAAATGAATATTTATTTTGATAAAACTAGGCGAGATGAATTTAATGACATTTGCTTCATTTCATTTAGTACTAATTTTTAATTAGTACTGGTAGACAAAATAAATAAGCATAATTAGTAATAAATTTTTATTTTAAAAGTAAGTAAATAAATAATAAAGCTAAAATTTGATAAATTGAAGCAATGTAATAATTTAAAATTTAAGTGATGTAATGGTTACATTACAAGAGAATTAGAGTTTCAAAGAAAAAGAACAACTCAATGAGAAAACATGAACGACTGAGAAATATTTAATGGAAAAGTTGCATTCCAAGCTATTAGAAGGATCACGTGTAATATTCCTTATCATCTAGTTGTGGTTTAACAAAATGTCATGTAAACCATGCCAAAAAATATTTAGTGAAATATTCCAAAAAATATATATAAATTGTTAATTGGATTGAGTTCATTTAGATGAGTTCAATAACACTTATTTCATTTTGATTAGGCCTTGTGCATAATTACTTCAAATTATTAGGTTAAATATGAAAAAATAATTGTAAATTAGTATTTAAAATATGAATAAAATACATATTAAACCTTAATGGGGATATATTCAAGTAATTTATTCTAACCAAATCAATATAATTTAAAGATTATAGGAAAAAAGAAAATAATGGTTTCAAAGTAATATAAGCAAATAATATTGAAGCATTTCATTAGTCAGATATTTTTAACAATAAAGTTCTATTTTAAAATACTGAGGAGATTTAGTATAACATCCTATGTTGTGAAATAATGTACAATTAAAAATTATTTTTAAAGAATGCCAAATTCATAAGAAATAAACATTTAAAATTGTAAAAAGAAAACTTTAATTTTATAGAGTTTGTTATCGTAAGTAAAATTATTCTTATTTCATCAAATGTCATTTGGAATTACTATATATTACATGTAAATAATCACAAATAATACAACATTCTTTTAAATCAATATAAACTAAAGAAAAGTAATATAAAAAAATTAAAGCGACACAATGGCTACATAATAAGAGAATTAGAGTTTGATAGTGATATAACTAAATCAATGTAGAAGACTTGATGGAATAAGAAAAAGTACAAGAGAATACTACATTATAAGATACTAAAGTTATCTAGTGTAACAACTTTCATCATCAAATAAATTATTAATTATTTAGATCTCATCAAAATGATTCCAACGATGTTTCTTTGAAATCAAACAAAGCAAGTTTGGAATTTCTAAAAATTAAAAAATAAAATAAATGGAAATAATAAGAATTTTTTTTAATTTAGTAAATAATTAAAAAACTTGGAATAAGATTAAATTAATTAATGTAACATAGGCAAGTAAAAGTAATGTGTTGTTCACATAAGAGGAAAATTTGTATATCATAATAATATAAGCAGATTGAAGTGAACGATTTGAAGATATAAGAAAACTTTTATGACAAAGCTAAAATAAAACTATGCCAATGAGATCAAGTGCAATGTCTTTGATCATAAAAATAGTACAAATCCAAAAGTTTCACAAAACTTTACAAAAGTGAAAATAATAAAATATTTAACAATATAAAAATAATTATTTAATTATAGAGGATACAAGATGAGTGTAAAGTCATTTGTTTCATATCAATCAGACCTATATTTAAATCATTATAAATTAATAAATTAAATATGTACGACTTATAATAAATTTTTATTATATTATAAATCTAATATATATTAAAATATAAGATTAATTTAAATATATGATCAAACCAATGTGATGTAAAAGTCACACAAAAATAAATTTATAGTTAGATAGTAATATAACCAATTGAAAGAAAATAGTTTTCAAAATTAAAAACTTTTAATAGAAATATTGCACTGCAAGATACTAAGGATATTGAGTGTAATATTCTCAATAAAAAAATTAGGTATGAATTGAAATGACTAATAAAATATTCCAAAACTATTGAAACTAAAGTGCTTAAAACTATAAAATTAAATACTTAATTAGATAGAGAACATTAATGAAAGTCTAGTATTGTTTGTTTCTTCTCTATTAAACCTCATTTCAAATTATTACTTACAAAAAATAATTAGACATTAATAATAATAATGTTTTTTCTATATTAAAAAATTATTTATCAAATCTAAAATGAAATATATTAAAGTAATGTAATATAAACAAAGAAAAAATTAATAAAGGTCACACAAGAGTAGAATAAGAATTTATTGAAATATAACCAAATTAAAAAACTTTTAAGAAAATATGATAAAACGTACAAGAAAACTTCATTCCAAGATACTAAAGAGCTTAACTACAACATCCTTAATCATCAAATTTGTTATGAATAAAAAACTCATAAAGTTTGCAAAAATTCAACAAGTAATTAATTTTAAAATATTAAGAAAATATTTAATTTAATAAAGCATGTTAAGGCTAGTACAAATGAATTTATTTTATCTTTATTGGACCTTCTTAGAAAGTTTTGCAAATAATTAAAATAATAACATAAATAATCATAAAATATCTTGTTAATTGTATGTTAATATATATTCAAGTCAAAATAAAATAAATTGTTATAATCTAGTATAACAAAAATAAGATGGTATAAAATTCACAATTGTAAAATAAAGTGTTACCTTGTAATATAGCCTAATGAAAGAAAAATTAAATAAATGACATAAAATTTTATGGAAAAGTTGTTTGAGATACTAACATGATTGAGCATAACATCTTCAATCATTTTATTATATAAATTAAATGTCCCTAAAATCATGCCAAAGACCTAAAACATAAAATATCTTAAAAAATTAAAAGTGAATATTTAATTTGTTAGCACTTGTTGAGTTTTGTCCAATGACTCTTGTTTCATTTTTGTCAGACCTAGCTTTAAATTACTATGAATTATTAAATTAAATAGAATAAACAATAATAAAGTTTTATTTAAATATTATGTTAATATATATTAAAAGTGAATTCAATTAAATTGAAGAAATGTAATTTAACCAAATCAAGGTAAAATAGTGATACACAAGAGGAGATTAGGAATTACATTTTAAATATAACCAAATCAAACTAAAATAATTAAGAAAATGAATTAAATTATGTTGAAAAGTTGCATTTGAAGGTACTAAAGGTATCCACTATAATATTCTTGATCCTTAAAGTTTATAAGAATTGAAAGGTCTCCTAAAGCATATCAAAACCACGAAAAACAAAACTTTTTAAAACACAAAAAATTAATAATTATTGAAATAGAGCTCATTGAGATGATGTTGCTGATGATAATTTCATGTTTGTCATACAACCTTAAGAATTTCAAATAATTATGAAATAAAATAAGATAAAATATTAGTGAAGTATTGCCTTAATAATAAGTATTTATGTACTAAAGCTTAAATTAAATAAATTGAGGCAATGCAATCTAATGAAATCAAAGTAATGAAAATGTTACAAGAGATGCAAAAAAAATTTCATAGTAATATAACCAAATAAAAAATTTGAAGAAATAATATAAAGTGTATAAATTACAGTGCAAGATATTAAAGAGGTTTAGTTACACACTTAAACATTTAATATGGTGCAAATACGTTTCTCTTTAAAAGTGTGCCATATCCTTAAAAGTAAAATATTTAAGAATATAAAAATTATCATTTAATTACATAGAGCTGATCGAGATGAGATCAATGATAATTGTTTTGTCTCAATCGATGCTCACTTGGATTTATCACCAAATAAGAATTTGTATAAAGCATTCAAAAATTGTTTTTTGATATTTAGTAAATAAATTTTAAAGCTAAATGAGTGAAAATCATGTAAAATATTATAACAAAATTGAAGCGATGTTAAACATCACATGAGTAGGTTGGAGTTACAAAGTAACATTAATAAATCAAATAAAAAAATTCAAAGAAATGAGAAAACTTCTTATGGGAAAGTTGTATTTGAAGGCACTTAGAAGATCTAGCATAACTTCCTAAATCATCAAATTAGGTATGAACAAAAAAATTTTAAGAAGAATAGTAAAATACATTAAAAAATATTTTTTATAATATTAAAATGAATATCTAATTGGATAATGCTCATTAATGCTTGTTTAACATGGTTTGTTAAATCTAGATATAATAATTATTGTAATTTCTAAGAATTATCAAATTAAATTAACTTAAATAATAATAATAATAATAATAATAATAATAATAAAATATTATCTTAATGTTATGCTGTTTAATATAATAATGAAATAATATAAATTTAATAATGTAAAAAAAACAAGCTAATATGAATCCCATAAGAGAGAAGATTTTGTGTTAAATTATAATATAACAAAATCAAAAAAAAATATTTGAAAAAAAATTGGTAAATTGTGTGAGGAATTTTATTTCCAAAGTACAAAGGGGGTTGTGTGTAACATTGTTTATCACTAAATCAGTTAAAAATTGAAATGCCTCGAAAAGGCTTGCAACATTTGCTTCATGTAGATTAGACTTAGATTGTAATTAGTTCAAATTATCAAATTTAAATAAACATAATTAATAATAAATTAATATTTCAATAATGATGAAATATATATTAATTCTAAAATAGGATAAACTATGGCAATGTAATATAATGAATTCACTATTGCATAAGGGTCAAAGAAGAGGAGAACTAGAATTTCATAATTATTTAAGGAAATTAAAGAGAAAGTTTTCAAAGAACAAGATAAAGTGTACAGAAAAGTTTCATACCAAAAACTAAAGTGATCAAGCATAAGATTCATGATAATAAAATAAAGTGCAAATCAAAATACCTTATAAATCATAAACAAACATAATAAGTAAAATATTTAAAAATATAAAGTAAATATTTAATTTAATAGAGCTCTTTGGGAGGAGCCAATCACCCTTATTTTAGCTTTATTATATGTCTTTTGTAATTACTACAAATTACTAAACTATTAATGCACAAATAATAATAAATTACTATTTTATTGTAAAAAATAATGTTCAACTAGAAATGAGATAAATTTAAGCAATCTAATATGACCAAATCAAAATGACATGAAAATGGCATGAGAAAAGATTTATAGTGAAATAGTAATATAAGCAAAATAAAATTAAAAAATTAGAGGAATCAGATAAATTGTATGCAAAAGTTACATTCTAAGATGCTAAAAAGTTCAAGTGTAAAATCCTTGATTATAAAAATAGGTTTGAATCATTATATCTTGTAAAACATGCATAAACAAAATTAATTAAAATATTTTAAAATATAAATGTTAACGTTTAAAAAGTTCAACGCCACCATTGCGAGTGTCATTTTGTATTATTTTTTGTCAAATAGACTTTTATTTAAATTATTTTGGATTCAAAAAGAAATAAACACTAATGATAATAAATTATTATTCCAAAACAACTCTGCATATATAATCATTAATATGAAGTAAATAGAAGCAACGCAATGTAAATAAATCAAAGTGCTGTAATAGTGACAAGAGATGAAAATTAGACTTTCATAGTGAAATAACTAAATTAAATTAAAAATTTTGGATAAATGAGTTAAATTGTTTTAAAACATTACAATCAAAGATGTAAAGACATTCAATGTAAAATCCTTGACTATTAAATCTTGTATGAGTTCAAATATGACATAAAACATAACAATATCCTAGAAATTAAAACTTTTAAAAAATTAAAATTTTTTTCTTAAATTGATAGATCCTGATAGATGAGTCCAATGAATGTTTTTCACCTTAATGAGACCTCAATAGGAATTGTTATTAATAAATAAAATTAATAATTTGATATAATAAAAAATTGTTATTTAAATACTGAGCAAATATATATTAAAGCTAAAATAAGATAATTCGAAGCAATGTAAATAATCAAACAAATATGAAGTAATTGCAATAGGATAAGATTTAGAGTTGCATAGTTGTTTAATGAAATAAAAAAAGAAAAAATTAAAGAAATGTGAAGAATAATAAGAAAAGATTTCCTTCTAAGATATTTAAGAGATTGAATGCAACATCTTCAGTCACCAAATCAAGTATGAATCGAACTTACTCATAAAATAATTAAAATCTTAGAAAATGTAGAAATACAAATGAAAATATGAATATATCATTCGATAAAGCCCCTCAAGATGAGTCTGATAACCCTTGTCTTGGGTCAATCAGATCTTGGATGGAATTATTATGAATTGCAAAAATATGTAAGAATAAATAATAATAAATTATTGTTTTAATGTCGAGAAATATGTATTAAGAATAAATGAGAATAACTAAAGAAATGTTTCATAGTGAATTCAAAAAGATGTAAAAGGAGACTTAGAGTAACTTCCTCAATAGTCAAATAAAGTACAAGATAAACTTTGTAAAATTTTTCCATCCAATCGAAAGTAATAAATTTAAATATATAAGTGATTATTAATAGATAAATCTCATCGAAACAAGTATGACTACTTATTTTTATCTTTATCAGACATCATTCGAAATTGCCCTGAATTTCCAATCTAAATAAACATAATTAATAACAAATTATTTTTTTTAATATCAATAATATATATATATATATATATATATATATATATATATATATATATATATATATATATATATATATATATATTAAAACTAAAATGAGATAAACATAATGAATTAATATAACCAAATAAAAGTGATGTAAACGTCACATGAGAAGAGAATTTTAATTTCATAGTTAGGTAATCTTATCGAAATAGAATATTTAATGAAATGAGATAGTTATTATAAGAAAGATTTAGCTAAAGATATTAAGGAGGTTTAGTCTAACATCCTGAGCAATCAAATGAGGTACAAATAGAAATTTTTTATAAAGAGTTTCAAAACCCTATACACAAATTATTTAAAAATATATAAATGAATATTTAATTTAAATGAGCTCATCAAGATTAATGTGAGGATGTTTGTTGCATCTTTATCAAAGAACATTTGCAATACTATGAATTAATCAATTAAATTAATGTTAATAATAAGAAATGTATTTAATATTCAATAAACATATAATAATGTTGAATTGAGATAAATTAAAGAAGTATACTAATGGAAAATAATGATCTAAATGTTAAATGAAAGGAGAATTAGAGTTTCACAATAATACAAGGAAATAAAAAAGCACCTTTTAAAAAATTAAACAATTTATATTAAAAAGTTATATTTTAAGAAAAAAAACAGAGCTCCAATGTACATCTTCACTCATACAATGAGCTACAAGTGCTAACTTCTCATTAAATGTACCAAAACCCTTCAAAGAAAAATACTTCAAAATGCAACCAAAATGTTTTAATTAGGGAGAGCTTTTTGTGATGAGTTCAACAATGTTTGTTTCATCTCGATCGAACCTCATTTTTAATAAATAAAAAATTCTAAACTAAAAAACAAAACTAAATAAGGATAAATTATAATAAATTATTATCTTAATTTGAATTAAAAATTAGTTAATGTTGAAATGACAAAAATTGTTGACATGTAATATAACAAAATCAAAGAGATTTTAGGGTAGCATAAGAGAGAATTTAGACATACATAGTAATATTTCGAAATCAAAGTAATTGTTTAAAGAAAAAAAGGTAATAGTGTGAGATAGTTTATTTCCCAAATACTAAAAAAGTTGAGTGTAACATTCTTGATCTTTAAATTATCAACAAAATGAATTGGTTCATTTTTTTAGACATAACTTGGAATTAAAAAAAGTTATCAAATTAATTGAAAATAAATAATAACAAATTATTTTTCTAATAGTGATGAAATATAAATATGTTCTTAAATGGTATAAACTGTAGCAATTTAATATAATATTTCAAGGGTATATAAAGGTCAAAGATGAGGAAAATAGATTTTCCTAATAATAAAAATAAATTAAAGAAAAAAAGTTTAAAGAGTTATGCGAAATTTAATTGAAAGTTACAATCTATGACACTAAAGTGTTCGAGTGTAACACTGTAAATAATCAAATTAATTACAAATTGAAATACCTCTTAAAGCACACAAACCTCATAAAAAAAGTTTAATTTATAAAAATAAATATTTAGCTTTATACAACTTGTTAGGACGAGTCTGTGAGCCTAGTTTCTTCTTAATTGGACTCCATTTATAATTAATATAAATTACTAAAGTATTTAGCCGCAAATAACAATAATTTAGTATTTTAATATGAAAAACATATAATAGAGTACATATGAGATAAATTAAAGTAATTGAAAGAAACCAAATCAAAGTTATATGAAACCCACATAAGAGGACTTTTAGAGTAAAATAATAATATAACTAAAATAAAATTTAAAAATTAGAGAAATTTGATAAATTGTATAGAAAATTTCCATTTTAAGATGCCAAGAAATTTGAGTGTAATGTCCTTGATTATCTAAATTTTTACGAATGATTACAAACATAAAACATGCAAAAATATATTAAAATTAATTATTTATAAATCTAGATACTAACATTTAATTAGTTGGACCCACAGAGACAAGTCTGATTTTGTTTGTTTTGTCTCCATTAGACCTTGATTATAATTATTGTTAAATACAAAAAAAGCACAAGTATTAATAAATTAGTATTTTTAAAATAATTCTTCATATATTTTAAATAATATGAAATGAATTGAATCAATATAATATAAGTAAATAAACTTGTTGTAATAGTCAAAAGAATTAAAATTACACGTTCCTAGAAATATAACATAACCAAATTCAAATGTTTTCATAAATGAGTTAAGTTCTTATAAGATATTACATTCAAACAGACTAAGGAGATTCAATGTAACATCATTGGGTATCAAATCAGGTATCAGTTTAAGCATTATATAAAACATAAAAATGTCTTAGAAATTAAAATAATTGAAAAAATAAAAATAACTATTTAATTTGATAGGTCTTGACAAGCGAGTCTAATGATTTCGTTCTACCGTGATAAGACCTCACTTGGAACATTGGTTAATAAATAAAATAAATAAGTATAAAGAAAAATAAATTATTTTTTAATAATAAGCAAATATGTATTAAGGCTAAAATTTAAAAATTTGAAGCAAGGTAATATAACGAAATGAATGTTAAGTAATTATTGCATGACAAGAGGTTTAAAGTTATATAGTAGTTTAATTAAATAAAAAGATAAACATTTGAAGAAATGTGAAAAATAGTAATAAAAAGTTGCATCCCAAACAAATTAAGTGATTGAGTGCAACACCATCGATCACTAAAACATTTATGATTCAAAATTACTCACAAAACATTTTAAAACCTAAGAAAAGGTAACATAAAAAGCATAAATATGAATATATCATTTTGTAAATCCCCTCAAGTTGATTGAGTGTAACCTAAGAAAAGTTATATATCCTTTGTCTTGTATCAATCAAATCTTGATAGAAATTACTATGAATTACAAAAATATTTGAAAACAAAAAATAATAAATTATTATTTCAATATCAATTAAATATATATTGAAGACAAAATGAGATAAACCTAATCAATTGATATAACTAAATCAAAGAAATCTAAATCTCACATAAGAGAAGAATTTGAACATAACGATAACACAATCTCATCAAAATAAAATTTTGAAGGCATAAGACAATTGTTATAGGAAAGATTTCTTCAAAGATATTAAGGTGATTGAGTGTAACATCCTAAGTCATCAAATGAAGTATGGATAGTAATTTCTTAAAAAGATTTCAAAAACCTTATCAATAAATTATTTATATATAGAAATGAATATTTAATTTAATTAATATCATATAGATCAATATGAGGATTTTCATTACATATTTGCTAAGGCACACTTTCAAGTTCTATGATTTATTCAATTAAATAAGAATAAATAATATAAAATTTATTTAGTAATTAATAAACACAAAATAAAAGCTAAATTTAGGTAATTAAAGCACTATAATAACAAAAAATAAAAATTATGCAAATGTTCAATTAGAGGAGAATTAAAGTTTCTTGTTAACACAAAAAAAATCAATGAAAAAACATTGAGCAAATTAGATAAAGTTTTTTAAATAGTTGCCTTCTAAGAAAATACAGAGATCTCACGTAATGTCTTCAATTATAAAATCAAGTACAAGTGGTAATATCTCCTAAAATGAATGCTTCAAACCAAAAAAACTTCATAATGTGTTAAAAAAGTTTTAATTGTAGAGAGCTTATTGTCATGAGTTCAACAAAGTTTGTTTCTTATTAATCGAGCCTCATTTGGAATTATTGGAAATTTCTTAAAAAAATAACCAGTAATTTAAAATATATTTTTATTTTAATTTGAAGTAACATAACTAATTGAAAGAGATTTGTTAGTCACGAAAGAGAGCATTTAGACATACTTAGTAATATAATCGAATAAAAGAAAAACAATTAAAGAAATGAGATTTGCACTAAAATGTTTAGTTCCAAGTTATTAATGAGATCAAGAGTAACATCCTTGATCATCCAAATAGCTGTCAATTAAAATTTCTTGTAAAGTGTACCAAGACATTAGAAAATAAAATAATTAAAAGCATATTCGTTCTTTTACCTCGATAAGACATCTTTTGGAACTATGGGAAAAGTATCAAATTTTTTTTCAATATTTATAAAATATATATTAAGCAAAAAATTTGATACATTGGAAAATTTTAATCTAAGTAAATAAAAATATTATAAGGGTTACACTAGTAGGCAACTAGAGTTTGAAAACAATATAACCAAATTAATAAGAATTTTTGCTAATGTAAGACAAATTGTGTGAGGAAGTTGCATTCCAAAATACTAATGAGAATAGTGTAACATCTTTGACCATCAATTTTGGTGCAAATTAAAAGATCTCCTAAAATATGAAAAAGCATAGAACGTAAAAAATTTATAAATATTGAAATAAATATTTAACTGGGTAGAGCTTGTTGAGATAAATCTGATAACAAATATTTCATTTCAATTGGACCTAGCTTAATTATTATATGTTACTGAAGTAATTAAGTATAAGTAATAAAAAAGTTTAATTTTAAAATTAAGTAAATATATATTTAAGGTAAAATCTAATAAGTTTAAAACAAGTATCATATTATAAGTTATAAAAAAGCAATGTAAATCTAATATAATAATAGAAATTGAATTCATAGTATTATAGCCAAATTCATGCAAAAGATTTCAAAAACGAAAAAAATTTAGTAAGAAAGCCACCTTATAAGCTTAAGAGATCGAGTACAACAGCCCAGGTCATCAAATGAATTATGGATAAAAATGCTTGATAATTCTTACAAAAATAGTTAAAAAGTGAAATATTTTAAAAATTGTAAAAAGTAATTTTATTTATTAGAGCACATTTAGATGAATTTAATTGTTGTTGTTTCATATTAATTAGACCCCCTCGAAAACTATTTTGAATTATAAAAAAAAAAAGAATAAACCATAATAAATTATTATTTTAATATTTTTTTAAATGTATAACTATTTTGAAGTAGGATTAATTGAAGCAACATAATATAACAAAAACAAAACAATGAAATGGTCACACAAGCAGAGAATTAACATAAATAATAATACCTTACCATTTTTATTTTTAGCATATATACAAGACATTGAAATGAGATAAATCGATGTAATGTATTATAACCAAGTCATAGTATTGTAATGGTCAAATAAGAGGATAATTAGAGGTTCATAGTGTTTTAACTAAAAAAATTGTAAAATTTACAAACTTAGAAGAATTGTATAGCCAAATTGCTTTCCATGATACTAAGAAGATTAAGTATACATTCCTGTATCGTTAAATAAGGGATGAATAAAAATGACATATAAATAATACAAAAAATAATAAAAATATAAAAAGGTTATTTAATTAGGTAAATCCTTTTTACATGAGCGTACTAGCATTAGTTTCATGTCAACTAAACCATGTTTTAAATATTTTGAATGATTAAATTAAATATGCATAAATATTACTGATTTCTTTTAGGATACGAATAAAATATATTTTAATGACGAAATTAAAAAATTGAAGCAATCGAACACAAAAATAAAATGCTATGCAAAGGTCATGGGAAAAGAGATTTAGTGCTAGCTAGTAATATAATAAAATAAAAGTCAAAAGTTTTAAAAATTAGATAATTTATATGACAAAGTTTTATTCTATATGACTGAGGAGATTGCATGTATCTTTCTCATTCATGACATCAGGTATGAATAAAAATGTCTCATGAAAAATACCAAAATGATAAAAAACATATATCTAGAACAATAAAAGTATATATTAAATTAAATAGAGCAAATTGAGGTGAGTTTAGTGACATAAATTTGTACCCATTGGACTGCATTAGAAATTATTATGAATCCCCAAAATAATTAAAATTTTACAATGTACTAGAATTTAAAGAATATAAAAGTGAAACAAGAGTAGAATTACAATTTAATAGAAATATAAGAAAATCTAAGCAAAAAATATTAACAAATATGATAAATTGTTATCTAAGGGTATATTCAAAAACACTAAGGAGATCGAGTGTTCTCAATAATCAATTTAGATATTAATCAAAAATCTTGCAAAACCTCTTATAATTTTTGAAAATAAAATATTTAAAAATAAAAATTTATTATGAGAAAACCACATGAAACAAGATGAATGATGCTTGTACCATTTCGATTGTACCATTTAAAGAATTAAGGAAAATTAGAAAATTAAATTGTTATAAAAATTAATAATTTGAACTTTTTGAGTTAAATTAATATATATTAAAGCGAAAATAAACCAAATTAAAGCAATATAATTTGATCAAATCAAAGCAATGTAAAGGTTATAGGACAGCAAAAAAAAGAGCTTCATAGTAATATGACAAAATTAATGTGAAAAATTTGAATAAATGAGAAAACATTATTTTAGAAAGTTGTATTACAATAAACTAAGTAGATTGAGTGTATCATATTTGATCATCAAATATAGTGGAAATCAATATGTCTCTTAATGTATGCAAAAGCCCACAACAATAAAAGGCCTAAAAATATATAATTGAATATTTAATTCGATCAAGTCTTCATGACAAGCTTGATTATTCTTGTTTCCTCCCAATCAAATCTTATTTAAAATTTTGAAGAATTTCAAATTTAAGTTAACCTAAATAATTGTAATTTAGTATTTTAGCATGCAATAAATATATTTCAGAGCCAAATTGAGATAAAATAAGTACATATAATGTTCAAATCATTGAACTTTTTTTAATGACCACTACAAAATTAAATATTCAATTTTGTAAAATATCCTCATTCAACAAATTAGTTACAAAGTGAAATGACTTTTGGAGCATGCCAAAAATAAAAAAATTAATTATTTAAAAACCTCAAAATAAAATTATTATTTAATAGAGGTAATCAATGCAAGTCTAACAAGTTATTTCGAATTAACAAATTAAATAAACATAAATTAAAAAATTATTTTAATATTTATTAAATATATATTAATGTCAAATAACTCAAGTTGTGAAATATTGCATGAATAAAATTAATATTAAATGACCAAAAATTTATAGATAACGTTTAAATTGCATAGAGCCCATTAAGGCTGCACCACAACATGGATTTTAACTAAATCATACCTCATTTGTAATTACTGGGAATTACAAAAATCTAAAAGTTAAATAAAAAGAAATAAATATCAATTATTATTTAAATATTTATTAAATTTAATTAAAGTCAAATTAAAAAGTTGAAATAATGCAATATAACATAAACGCAGTTTTCTAATAGTCAAATGATAAGGGAATACGACTTACGTAGTAATATAACAAAATTGAAATGATACTTTTTATGAAAGAGACAAATCATGTAACGATGTTGCATTATATGGTACTTTGATGATCGATTCTAATATAAAAAATCATCAAACGCTCTACAAACTAAAATGTCTCATCAACTACACAAAAATAATAAAAAATAAAATATTTAATAATATAAATATAAAAATTACTTTAACTTGATTTATATTGCATAACCTTAAGTTATCTTATTTCAAAATTAATGAAGTTTAAGTTAATATTGAAGTAATAAATTATTATTATTTACTCTTATAAATTTTGGAAATTTTTAGAAACTCAAAATAAAGTTTGATGGTGACTAAATATGCATGATTAGACTCAACTCGATGAGCTTTATCTGTTGATTATTTTTTTCATACATATAAATTTCTCACTTTCTAAGGTTTTGGTATGCCTTAAAAGGCTTTTCAATTTCTACATATTTTATCAAACAAGAATGTTACAATTTATGAGTATTACATCTTTGGATATAAATTACTGATAAACTTTATCTCTTATCTTTATATTTTCTTGAATTTTTGTCTTTGTATGAGCTCTAATTATCCTCTAACCATTGTACAGCATGATTTTGACAGATTAAATTGTTTGAAATTATCCAATTTCAACTTTAATATATACATTAGCTCAATATTGAAATAGTAATTTTTTATTATTAAAGGTTATTTAATTTTTAAATTCATAATGATTCTAAAAATCGTCTGATTAAAATGAAACAAATGTCATAAGACTCATCAAAAAGAGCTTTAGAATTTGATATGTTTTTGAAAAAGTTTTGTTTAACAAATTTAATGATTAAAGGATAATGCACAATATCTTTTTAAAATCTTTGAAATCAACAGCCTCATCAAATTTATCTTATTTCTTTGAATTATTTAATTTGATTGTGTTAAATTCCTATGAAAATCTGATTCACTTCTCATGTAACAAATTATTTAATTTGGTAACAAATGATTATTTCAACTCACCTTATTTTAGCTTTAATATATTTCTCCATAATATTAAAATAATATTTAATTATTATTTATATCTATTTACTTTAGTAATTCATAAAAATTCTAGACAAGGTCTAGTGAATGAACAAAAAATGTTGTTAAACTTATGACAATGAGCACTCTTAAATTAAGGTCATTTTATTAAACATTTTTAATATCATATGGTTTTATCATGCACAATAAGTCATTACAATTTGTACTAGATTTGATAATTGAAGATGATAAATCTATTTCTTTAGTGTCATGGAAGAGAACTTTCTTATATATGGAGAGAGAAAATGTTAATTTTGAAAAAAAATAACAAAAAATAGTTAACATAAATATATTTTTTCAACAACTTTGATAATTCATAAAAAATTCCAAATGAACTCAAATCAAGAGAAATAAATATCATTTGACTCATCCTAATGAGCCCTAACCAATTTGATATTTCTTTAATATTTTTGAATACCTTATTTTCTTAGGTTTTAGCACACTTTTTAAGACATGTCAATTCATTCCTGACTTAATGATTGAGTATGTTACAAATTCTCACCCCTTGTAAGCATTTCATCCTCAAAATTCAATATAGTGTGGGATACTTCTTTCTCATCTTTTCTTTGAGTTTTGAGGTAGCTTGACATTCTGTTTTGATGTTTTGTTGTGCTTTAAGCATAGGAATAACTTACAAGCGTCTTTTCATAACCTTCATTTGGTTGCATTTTAATGGTGTGTTTATCAAATTACATTACATGGGATGGATTAATAATGTATTTTCTCAAATTTGAAATGTGAAATAAATTATACAAGCTTGGCAAAGTTGAAGGTAATCCTATCTTGTATGCAGCCTTTCCAACTCTTTCCAATAGTTGAAAAGGCTAACTATACCTTTGCTTCAACTTCCTATCATTCCCAAATAAAGTTATACACATCATTGGAATAACTTCTAAGAATACTTTATCTTTTTCCTAGAGTATTACCTTTTTGTGTTTTATGTAAAAGTACATCTTTTTATGATCTTGTGTTTTCTATAATCTTTCATGAATTAGATGAATTTTTCAAGTTGATCCATATAAAATTTCTAGAGCCAACTAAGCTTTGTCTCCTACCTCTTACTAACAAAATGGTGACTAACATTTTCTATCACATAGTGCCTAAGATTGTCCAATTTTGGCATGCGATTGATAACAAATATTGTATGTGAATTCAATCAATACCAAATCAGTGTCCCAACTTCTACCAAAATTTAATATATTTAGTCTTAATGTGTCCTCGAATTTCTTGATAGTTTTTTTATTTTATGCATCTATTTGAGGATGAAAAGATTACTAAACTTTGATTAGTAACAAATTCTTCATGTACTTTTTTACAAAATTGTTAGTGGATTTAGAATCTTGACTAAATATAATTCCCTTTGATACTCTATGTAATTTCATATTTTGATCAATATAAATATGTGTTAAAAATTGAATGGGTAGAAAATGGGCTGATTTTGTTAGTTTAACAATAATTACCCATATAGCATCCTTTGACTTGTTTTTGTCAACCCAACTATAAATTGTTTTAATATTTTTTTATTTCCATATAGTAATAGAAAGAGGTTACAATAATATACTTTGTCTCTATTGCCCCCTCTCACCTATTGACATATCAAACACTTACTTTCGTAATCATAGACACCCTTTCTTCATACCATTTCACCAAAATCTATCTCAGGTGATTGTGCATTTTTATGATTCTTGGATGTATTGGGTATCTTTTTCATCTATCTTATACAATAAAATTTTTTTCCATGTATCTGCTATTGAAATACATATTCTAGTTTTATAAAACAAAACTTCTTTATTTAAATTAGAGTTTGTTTCTTTTATAGTAATCGTAGCCTTGATTTGTTAGATTTTTTCAATTATATCTTGAGCTACTTTCAATTCTAGGAGCCAATATATTCTAATAACTAATTGAGAAAAGTTCCTGCTAATAACTATTGACATTGCATTTAATTCGAGTTTGATTATTTTAATTATTACTTTTTCTTTGTCCAAACTTTATACAATGCTATTGAGACTAGCAACTTAAAGCATCAGTTACAACATTAGCTTTGCTTGTGTGATAAGCAATGTCAAGACATAATCTTTAAGCATTTCCAACCATATTCATTCTCTTGAATTTAATTCCTTATTTGAGAAAATATCCTTGAAACCTTTATGATCAATAAATACATAACTTTTTGTGCATAGTTTTGGCGAAACTTAAGGCAAACAAAATTACACTAAGCTAGAGATCATGTGTTGGATAATGTTTTTTATGATTTTGTGGTTTTTAGAAACATATGCTATAACTTTATAATTCGTAATTCACACCCAACTACTTGTAATGATGCTTCAATTTATACCTAAAATTTAGTTTTTATCTCAAGTAATGACAAAATATGTGTCAAAGTCAACTTGTCATTTAAAGTTTAAAATCTTCTTTCTTTTTTAAATTCCATTCAAAATTCACTAACTTCTCAATCAATCTTATTAATGGTAACAAAATCTAAGCATATCCTTTTTCAAACTTTTGATATTACTAAACGAAACAAAACAAAACTTCACAGTTCAATTATGTAGGCAATGGCAATATCCATTATTTTATGAAAATTTGCAATGATTTCTTTTACACTAACTATATACCCAAAAAATGATACCCTAGAAAAAAAATTGTATTTTAAAAATATTTAATAAAATTGGTTCTCTCGTAGCCTCTATACACTAAAGGTTATTATCTTTTGCATTATAATTTATATATATAATAGATAAAGATGGCATGAACAAAAATAATAACAAAATGAACTAACTAGTTCAACACTTTATTCATCAAATCCTTGAGGGATCTTAAAGTACTTTCTTGAAAAAATGGAAATGCAAAATTTCAAAATGAATTCATCATATTCTAAAGCTATTTTTGGAATGTCTTCTTTTTTAGTTCTTAGTTTATGGTAACCAAATGTTGAATCAATCTTTGAAAACACTTTAGCTCAATATAATTCATCAAATATTTGTTTATTTTTGGAAAAGGATGCTTGTTCATAATGGTGATCTTGGCCAATTCTCTGTAATAAATAATTATCCTTACTCTTCCATCCTTCTTCTTCACAAATAACATAGATGAACCACAAAGTGATACACTAGGATTGATAAAACATTTATCAATCAAATTTTTTAATTACTTTTTTAATTCATGTCATCCAAGTGGTGCCGTTCTATAGTGTGCTTTTGAGATTATTCTTAATTCTGGAATGAAGTAAGTCATAAATTCAATCTCTCTGCAAGAGGCATTCTAGATAAATCTTTAGGAAACACATCAGGATATTCATAATCTGATAAAGCTTCAAATAATTGCAGTTATTTCTTCTCAATTTCCTATTCTAATACATGATAACAACCATATCCTTTTCTTACCAGTCTTTCAGTCTTTAAAGCAAATATTATAGGTAGCTTCTTACCATTACAAAAAAATATCACTTCAATACCATATATTATATGAATCTTCAATTCCTCTCCCATTATTCAATAATGACTTGATGGAATGTTAACTAATTTATCTTTGGATAACATCAAATTATGGTAATATTATTATAGTTAACAAGGGTTTAACATTTGAATCATTAATTTTCACAACTAATTGAATATCTTTTTTTTTATATTCACATCTTTTTTTATAAGAAATTTTATTAAAAGAGTGGTTTTTTAAATATGCATCTCAATTTTCATTCGTCAAATTAGATAAGTTGATACAATGGAATGTGACGAACAATAATCAAATAAAGATGTTATATATCTTAAATCATAAAAGTTAATGTGATAATATTAGATGATACAAGAGCCTTTGTTTGTGTGATGATATAAATGTTGGTATATGCAGGATGATATTCAAGCATCATGTCATTTAAATATCAGTCTTCTAAGACTTCAATAGCTTAGATACTAACAACGTGATAGCCTTCCTTTTTTTACTTCCAAATTTCAACTTAATGTACTCCCTCAAAAAATTATGCTTTAATTTTTTTTATTAATATAGTTTATTATGTCACAAATATGACATGCCTTTTTTTTATATGTTGTATTAATTATCGAAAATTTAATATTCAAATTGATAGAAGTTTTCCAAATTTTTTTTATTTTTTTAATTTATAAGTACAAAAATAGAATAGTTATATCCATACCATTCTAATCAATTCATTTATATCCACAACTATAACTATAAATCACAAAAATAGTTACACCATCCACATGTCATAGTTTTCATAATTTATTGCAATACTATAATTTATTTACATATACACATACAATACTAAGTTTATCAAATGACAAATAATGAACTCAAAACAAGTCCTACAAAAAACTTTGCAATTTAAATTCTTTATTTTATTATAAGCTATTCTTTTGGTTGATGCTTGTTTTGTTATGTTTCCCTTATATCAATATTTTTAATGCCAAAGAAATGGTTAAGCCAACCATCACTAGATTAGTATGCTATATCTAATAATGAAATAAATATGTCTAATAATGAAATAAATAAAAATTTTAGGCAATAACATGTAAAATTCTAATCATAAGGTCAATTATAGATTATAAGAAAGCAAGATAACATGAATGTAAAGAGGAAAGATGTTGTGCTATCAAAGAAAAACATGTTATGATCTCTAAAAAAATTACAAGCACATGCAATATTTTATTTCAATCCCTTTTCTTAATTTTAACTTTCATATTGAGACATTTTTTCACTTAACTAAGTAACCATACGTGCTAACAAAAATTTAATTTAGCTATAATAGGAACATCAATTATGATTTATCTTATTATATTCTCATGCCAATCTTGCTTAGTTTTGATATTTTTTTTGTAGAAATCCTTTTAGCAAATCTCAATAGTATGGCTTGCATTGCTAGTTGCTAGTTCATAGTGATAATATCTTAATCTTGTAAACTCGTTGAGGTCACTAGCCACCTCACCAAATTAATATCTCAATCCTGTGCCCCATATGGCAACTAGCCACCTCTAAGTATTAATCTCTTGTGCCTTCCATGGCCACTAACAACAAGAACTAATGCATATATTCATGTAATTTAATATATATCATCAAATTTTATTTCTTTAATTTAATTACACATATAAATTCCTCGTTTCTCAGAGTATTTATGTGTTAGTTTATCAAATGTCATTCTTATGTAATTAATCATGCTAAACAATTCACACAACAAAATATTAATAATAAGAAGGCACACATCTAGTTGTTAGTACATATTTTAATGTAGATACAAATATTTGGCAGACATCAATAAAATAAAATCTCACATGCTCGGACTTATTTTTAACAAATCTATCATACAAGAAATATATTGATATATTATTCATGTTAGAGAGTGTGCTTCTCTTGTAAGGTCCTTATTTTTTCAAATCAGCATTACATTAAAAATATGCATTAGTATTTATTTCAGAGTACCTGCCTCATAAGTTTTCTCATTAGTTGGTGTTGTTTTTTAGCTAACCAATGTTTTTTAACTATTTGGGCTTATTAGTTGAAATTTTCTAAACTAAATTTACAAATTTGTTTGGAAATTAAAAAATGTCAGGGTATTAAGGTAGAACTGCTTCACTCACTTCTAGATTGCAAAAATGACTTCTTTCTTACCAGCTTTCTTGACATTCCCTATTTCTCAAAACCATAACTTGTAAAACTCATGGGATGCCACACACCATAAATGAGCAAAATAAGATCATAATTAGAATTAAAAGTTTTGTTATCTTCCCCAAATTTAAAGAAATTATGAAAAAATACAAGCACAATCAATAGTTAAGGGAACTCATGGATCTTAACCATTGCTAGTTTTTCTTAAAATCTTCTAATGACATAAAACATTAATTTGAGTCTCATATAATAGCTTTTTCTTAAAATCTCTTTGATTGCATGTTGAACATTTTGTTAGGTTCTTTTTTTGACAGTATGTGAGGTCATCCGTGGTGCTCTCAACTTCAAATCCTTGATTCCCTTTAAAGGATGATGGAAATTAAAGTCTTCATTACCGAAAAAGTGGCTCTCCATCAACATTTTGACTTGTAAGAAAATCCCCTTCTAAGTGTTTCTTGGGCACTAGGATAGAGAGAGAAAATCAAATTTTTGAAAAAAGAAAAAAAAAAGGATTAAGATATATATATATATATATATATTTAAGCTTATGAACATCGATAACCAACATAAATTCTAAATGACTCTGATTGAGATTAAACAACTATTATTATACTCAAAACAACAAGCTCTACCTAATTTTATATTCATTTTTACCTTTTGAATTCTTTATTTAGCGGATTTTTGAGTGCTTTATGAGACATGTCGATTCACACCTAAATTAACGATCGAAGATGTCACAATTTATTTCATTCCCTTGAAAGACTTTTCTTTGATTTGTTTATATTGCTTGAAACTTTAATTGTCCCCTAGTTTGACCACTAAATCACTTTGATTTGGATTTATTCCATTACTTTAGTTTATATAAGTTTACTTTTAATGCATATCTACAAAAAAAATAAAATAATAATTTGTAATTATTTGTGCTTTTTTACTTTGGCAATTCATAGAAGATTCAAATCAAGTAGAATGATAAAAAAAGAGTTCATTGGATACTTCTCGATGAATTCAATAAAATTAAATGTTTATTTTAATAATTCTAGATTTTTATGTCCATAGATTTGGTACATTTTATGCCATATTTCTATTTGTACCTCATCTAATGATCAAGGATATTATACTATATCTACTGAATATTTTGGAATACATCTTTACCATTTAATTTATCGAATTGGTTGAAACTTATCACTTAGAATTCTTGAGAAAGGAGAGAGCTTAGTGTGATTAACATTGAAAAAAAAAACATGTCTTTATGCATATATTTTGGTTTTTTTAGGTGGTGTTTGTCTCATCGTCAAGTCCCTACCTTGGGTTTTCTTCATTGTCCTCACTCTAATGATAATTTTGCTATTTAGAGGTACTGGTCTAGGTGGGGGCTTGACAGGTGGTATCAGAGCTTTGGCTCGAAATAGGTGGGAAATGGGAGTGAGGAGACCAGCACAGCATATGCATTTGCATCTTTACTATTACTTTTAGCTAAGACACTAGTTGTCAAATCTCTTATATGGTTTTACAAGATTGCCTTAGAGTCCAAACAATGGAAAGATCTGCATCTAAAAGTATAGAGAAGGATAAAGAAAGAGAGTAGCAAGGGATACATAATAAGAATTAGCATAAACCTTAGTCTCTTTGTTGTGATCAATTGGAAGCACTAGTAGTCATAGAGGAGATGCATCTATCGACTTGGTGGTTGACCAATTTCAGTAGATGCATCCTCCTCTTATTGTTGGGGAAGAGGATCTGATGATTGTAGAAAACTGGTTATAGCAAATGAATATTATCTTTGAAAGGATGTCTTGCCTAGTTGATAGAAAAGTGGTCTTGACAGTTTTGGTACTAAAAGATGCTGCCAGACTGTGGTGGAGTTCTCGACATTGGCTTCAATTTTCAAGTCGACCAATAAAAGACATCTCTTGGGAAGAATTTATAAAAGAATTTGACCAATTGTATATGTCCTTTTTTAATTAAAGACAAAATGAGGGACGAATTAAATGTTCTTAAGCAAGGAAATCTATCAGTTACTACAGATGAAACAAAAGTTTAATTGAAAATGAGATGGATATTAGGGAAAAGAAATTCTTAATATTGCTACACTTCCTATCTTTGACAGAATTTGAGGTAATCCTTATCATGGGTTTGTTGCTTAAGCATAAAGTAAAAATAGATTGCTATAAAAAGAGGATTGAAATCCCAATTCCTACGAAAGATAAACTAATCTATTTTGGCCAAGGGAGAAAAATGCCTATCATAACTATGCTCAAAGCCCAGAAGCTACTGAAGAAAAGATGTGATGGATGTTTGGTATCTATTGTGGACTTGGATCGACAATTTTGTCAACCCTCAAAAGTACTAGTTAAAGAATATTTGGATGTCTTCTTAGAGGAATTTTTAGGGTTATCCCTGGATAGGGCAATTGAATTTGAAATTCAATTGGTTCATGGTGTTGAGCCATGTTAAAACCTCCTTATCATATGGCACCTACTGAACTACAATAAGTCAAAATACAACTACAAGAATTATTAGACAAAGGATTTATTAGGCCAAGTGTGTCCCCATGGGGAGCACCAATCTTATTTGTGAAAAAGAAAGACGGTAGTCTTCGTATGTGTGTGGACTATTGAGAAATCAATAAAACCACTATCAAGAACAAATATCCTTTGCCTTAGATTGATGAGTTATTTGATCAGTTGCATGGAGCAGTTATATTTTGCAAAAATTGATTTGTGATCTGGATATCATCAGTTAAAAAATCAAGCAAAAAGGCATTCCAAAGACATCATTCAGAACTAGGTATGGACACTATAAATTCTTTGTACTACTCTTTAGGCTAACCAATGCACCAGCAACCTTTACAAATTTGATGAACGACCACTTTATTATTGTTTTTATTGAAGATATCCTAATTTATTCAAAGTCTTTGGAAGAACATGGTACACATTTGCATTTAACTCTATAGACTTTGAGAGAAAACCAATTATATGCCATATTCTCTAAATGTGAGTTTTGGTTATCCAAAGTCATTTTTTTAGGACATGTTGTCAGTGCAGAAGGGATTTCTGTGGATCAACAAAAGATTTCAGCTATCATCAATTGGCCAAGACCCACAATAGTGACTGAGGTCAAAAGCTTTGTGGGATTGGCCAGATGTTGCAGGAAATTTGTCAAGGGTTTTTCTCAGATTGTCACACAATTAACCAATCTAACACTGAAGGCAACAAAATTTTAATGGGATGCAGCTTGTGAGAATAGCTTCCAAATACTGAAAAAGAAATTAACTACTACTCCAATTCTAGTAGTGCCAAAAGGAATAGAAGGTTATTAGATATACAGTGATGTCTCGTTGCAAGGGATAGGCTGGGTGCTGATGCAGCATCACAACGTAATTGCATACGCATCTAGATAGCTTAAGACACATGAAAAGAATTATCTTGTGCATGATTTGGAGTTAGTAGCTATAATTTTTGCCCTAAAAATTTGGAGATATTACTTATATAGAGTTAAATATATGATATTTACTGATCATTAGAGCATAAAATATATCTTCACTCAAAGGGAATTAAATTTTAGGAAAAGAAGATAGTTGGAATTTATTAAAGATTATGAGCTCTCAATAGGAAAGCCAAGGTTAATAGCTTATTAACTACCCCAAAAGAAAAGCAACTGATCTTTGAGATGGACAAGTTGCAATTGGAAGCTAAAATACGAAGTTGCCAGCTCACATATCTAGCCTTACAAATTGGTTGATGTCTATTAAAGAAGACAAAGCTAAAGACCCAGAACTACAAAATATAATCCAAAGGGTTCACAAAGGACCATAATTTGAATTTAAATTTGATTAGGATGGTCTACTTCGATTTCAAGATAGATTGTGTATACAAGCACATTAGCAACTCAGAGAAATACTATTAAAAGAAGCTCACAACTCTTGTTATTCCATGCATTCGGGAGAGAATAAAATGTATCAAGAGCTAAGACAATAATACTGGTGGCCAGTCTTAAAGAAAGACGTGGCTAATTGGGTTCAAACGTGTTTAATTTGTCAGCAAGTCAAAGGAGAACAACGAAAGCCAAGAGGATTACTACAGTCATTATCGATACCAGAATGGAAATGGGAAGAAGTGGCAATGGATTTTGTAGTTGGATTGCCAAGATCACCTGCAAGTCGTGATGCAATGTGGGTAATTATGGATAGGCTAACAAAAAACTGTTCATTTTCTTTCTATAAAGACAACTTATTCTACTAAAAAATTAACTCAAGAATATATAAAGAAAATTGTCAAGTTGAATGGGATACCAAAAGTTATTAGCTCTGATAGAGATCCTAAATTCACTTCTCATTTTTTGAAGAGTATATATCAAGCTTTTGGTATAAGTTTAAGGTTTAGTGCAGCCTTCCATCCTCAAACAGATGGTCAATCAGAAAGTACTATAAAAAACCATGGAAGATTTGCTACAACACTGTATTTTAGATTTTGGAAGAGATTGGGAAAGTCACTTGCCTCTGGAAGAATTTGCTTATAATAATAGTTATCAGTCTAGCATTTGAATGGCTCCACATGAAGCACTTTATGGTAGAAAATGTCAATCACCTTTATGCTGGAATGAAGGAAAGGAAAGAAGTTTGATGGGTCCTACATTTGTAGAAGAAGTAACCAAAAAGATCAATACAATTCAAGGAAGAATGAAAGCAACCCAGGACAGACAAAGGAAATACTATGATATCAAACACCAAATGATCGAATTTCAATAGGGGGAGCATGTATTTATTAAAGTAAGTGCAACAAAAGATATCATCAGGTTTGGAAGGGTAGGAAAATTAAAACCTAAATTCATTGATCCTTTTCAAATACTGGAAAGGATTAGACAAGTGGCACATCGGATAGCTTTACCTTCTCAGTTGGCAGGAGTACATAATGTTTTTCATATCTCAGTGTTAAGGAGATACATTCCAGATCCCTCCTATGTGGTGAGTTTCATGGATCCAGACATCGAAATTCAAAAAGATTTAACTTATCAAGAAACACCAGTGAGGATCCTTGATCGACAAGAGAAAAAGCTAAGAAACGTGGTTATTCCCATGGTTAAGTCTTATGGTACGGTCAAACAGAAAGAGAAGCTACATGGGAATTCGAGGCAGATATGATCACTTGGTATCCACAGCTGTTCTAAATTTTGGGAAGAAAGTTTTGGAAGGAGGGTAGATTGTAAAAGCCTTACTTTTTCTTTTTTTTATTTTTATTTTTTTGAAAGAGCTCTTTGAGACGAGTCTAACGGTGTTTAGTTTGTAGTTTTTTGAGTTTTAAGGAATAAATTATGAATTTTTAATCATTTGGATAGATTTATAATATTCATGATATATTTGTAATTTTGTAAATGTGGCATAGTTCAATTCATTTTGGTGGAAGGTATATTTATAATTTTAAAGTTGTTGGTTGCACTCGGTATATATGCAATTATAAGAATTTCGGTGCAGGTTTATTTCTTCGAGCGGAGGATATTTATGTAAATAAAAAAGTGTGAAGTGGTGTTATGCAAAAATGTTGATCATGGCAAGTCGGTTCTGACCATGTTATAAAAGTCGAAGCTGGGTGCGTTTTGAAACCATTTCTGCAAAGAACACCGATTTTGGTGTGGTTGTCGGAGCCCATGGGCGAGATTTTCGACGACTGTCGTCGTGCTTAACGAGGTTCCGGCACGCTACAGTAATGGTCGTCGAGGATTTCAGTGAATTCCGGCATGCGACGGTGACGGTCGACAAAGATTTCCGTAAGGTAAGAAATAATTTATTCGTCATAAGGGTTATGTAATTTTTCTTGTGAGCGGCGGAGACCGAGAGGGCAAAAGTCGTGCTAAAACGAAATGGTTCAATGAGTGAACTGGCCAGTCCAGCGCCGGCGAAAGGTTTCGATTTCGCTGGACGCATAGGGGAGAGAGAGAGAAAATAATAACAGAAAATCAGTCCAGGTTTTTGACCGGTCGCGTCGCTGAATCGGGCGTGTTGGGCAGGGCCGGTCTGCGTGACGGGAAACTAGCAAGAACAAGTAGCCAAAATTAAGAATTCGGGGTTTTGGCTGTTTTAGAAAGCTTTTAGAAAGCAATTTTTGGTTCAACGCCGACAGCCGAAATTAAGAAATTGGGATTTTTTTGGTACCTTTTCGGAACATATTTTAGAAAGTAATTTTGGCTAATAAGAATATTTTAAATTGATTATTTTTACATTTATGGGATTGTAGGACATCAGGAAAACCAATTAGAAGTGGACAAAAAAATTTGGTACTACAAATCCAGGTAGATAAATTCCTAACCCTATGATGTAGTACAATATTATATGTTTTTATATGCTTTTCTTACTATTATATTATTTTGATTATTGCATATGTAGTTTATGGCATAAAAAGGAAGAAAAACTATGGTTTGGATTACTTATGCATTCACATGAAAATTAAAAAGGAAGAAATAACTTGGTATGATAATGAAATAAAAAAGAAGAAACAATATGGAAAGCAAGGTCTTCTGATATGGCATAATTGTTTGGAATTATAATTGGAAATGGTAGTAAAAAGGGATTCCAAGAGAACATTATCCTCACCATTAGGCCCAGCATGTGTTGCAGGGTATCGATCTTCAGATCTGATATCTGCCTAGTGTTTACACTAGGCCAAACGTGTGTCGCAGGCTATCGATCTTTGGATCAGATATCTGCCTGGTATTATGTGCTATGACTCCATGATGATTTACACCTGGCCCAGCATGTGTTGCAAGGTATGGTACCATACCTGCCTGGTGGCAATAGGCCTAGCATGTTTTGCGGGGTATCGATCTTTGGATCAGATATCTGCCTAGTTTTATGTGTTTGGTTGGATGCTTGCTGGAGGTCATTTATTTATGATGATTGGATCCAGAAGATAATGCGTTAAAGGGAATTAAGCCCGATAATAACACACTATATAAGGAACTCACATTTCTTTTATGGTTTTTCATCTGGCATTATATATGACATCTGGTATGGTTTTATCTTTATGCATATTATACATCTTTACGGTTCATGGTAATTTGATATCTCTTTTTCATAATTAGTTAGATATTGTGATTTATCTATAGAGATTGTAAATCTCATTAGTGCTTGTATCACAGGTCCTGCAACCACTGCACCAAGAACTGGGAGTGATGCTGCTATGGGAGAGCCCTTTCACGAGATGTGTGAGAAAGGAGAGAGCTTAGTGTGATTAAAGTTGAAAAAATCATGTCTTTATTTATATATTTTTGTTCATTTTAGTTGGTGTTTGTCGCACCATCGGGTCCCCACCTTTGGTTTTCTTCATTGTCCTCACCCTAATGATAATTTTATTATTTAGAGGTATTGGTTTAGGTGGGGGCTTGATTTATGTTACTCTAAATCTCCTTTTGTGTAGCCTTTTATTTTCTTCGATTTGGTTAAATTACATTACAACAATTTAACTTAGTTTTGCTTTAATAATTTATTTGTTATAGAAAATAATATTTTTTTTTACTTATTCATATGTACATTTCTTAGTAATTTGAAATGAGGTCCGATCAAAAGGAAATAACCATCGTTAATAGGTTATCAAAGAGTAAAAGATTATCAAATGTTTATTTTTAAGATTTTAAATATTATAATTTAGTTAGATTTGGCATGTTTATGTTGTAATCTGTAACATACCTTTGTTTATGATAAACAATGCTACATTAAAACTTCTTAGAATTTGGAATGTAACTTTTCTTTAAAATCTATCATCTGTATTAGAATGCTTTGAAGTAATTTGCTTAGTTTACCATGAACCTTTAGCTATGCTCTAGTGTGACCTTTATTTTACATTTATTTGGTAATATTATATTGCTTATATTTTTCATATTTTAATTTGATAATCTATTATGATTCAAGATGAGGTTCAATCAAGATGAAATAAATGTTACTTTAATCAACTTTATGAGCTCTAACTATTAAATCTAATTTTTTATCTTAATAAACACTTTTTAAAGTTCTTTGCTTGCTTTATGATTCACATCAATTTTAACAGGATCTGATCATCGATGATGTCACTCTCAATCTCCTAAGTATTGTAGGATTAAGGTTTATCCTAAAATTTATCCCATTTTTTCAAATGTTTCTCTTGGATATTATGATATTACTATATAACTCTAAATATCCTCTCAAAAGGCTTATACATTACATTCATATGGTTATAATCCATTACATCATTTTATCTCAACTCAACTTTAATATATATATTTTTAATTGTAAAATAACTATTTATTGCTTTTTTAATTATTTTCTTTGGAAATTCATAGTAATTTGAAATGATGTCTGATTGAAAATGAGATTGAGATAATTAGACTCTTCTCGAGGTGCAATATCCAACTAAATATTCCATTTTTTTTAATAATTTTAAATATTTAATTTTGTTAGCTTATTGCAAGTTTTATGAGATATTTAAAATTCATAACTGATTTAATGATCATGTATATTGCACACAATCTTCTCATTACCAACAAAACTATGTTTCACAAACAACAAGCACAATTTTTCAAATTTTTTCCATATGGAACTCTAATTCTCCTCTCGATTGACATTTACATCTTTTTAATTTTGCTATATTACATTTCCCCAATCTGTTTTTTTAGATTTAACATATTTTTACATAACATTATATATTATTTTATTATTATTTATATTTTTTTGTTTGGGAATTCATATAAACTTGAAACAAGGTGTGATAATCTCAAAAAATGTCTTTGGACTCGTCTTAATGACATATACAAACTTAAATATTCATTTTTGTATTTTTTTAAATTATTCTTTTTCTAATATTTTAGATATTTTGTGAGATATTTTGATTTGTATTTGATTTGATAATGAAAGATGTCAATTCTATCTAGTTAGTATGTTGGAATGCCACTTTTTCATGTAATTTATCTTTTTTTCAAAATTTTTTGCTTTTATTAGGTTATATTATCATGAAACTAAAAATCTTCTATCACATAACCTTCTTATTGTTTTTATTTTGTTAAATTACATTTCCTGAAGTTATCTCATTTTAGCTTTAATATTGATTTGTTTTTTAAAATATAAATTTATTATTCTTTTTGTAGTTTTAATTTGCTAACTCATAGCATCCCAAAAAAAGGTTCAATCTAGATTAAGTAAAGGTCGATGGACTCAACTAAACAAGCTTTATCTAGTTGATTTTGATATTTCTTTTTTTTTTATTTTTAATTACTTTTCTATGATTTAAGAGAGATTTCAATTCTTAACCATTATAGTAGTTGAGCATGTGAAATGTCATGTGCTCATTATCTTCGAATTTATCTTTCCATAAGAATTTAACTTATTTCTTCAAACTTTTAGCTTCAAATTCATTCTGTTGCTATAAGCTCTGATGAACTTTTCATTACTTTAGTTTGGCTTTATTACAATTCTTAAGTTATTTAATTTTTATTTTAACAAAGGTTTAGTTGATATTATAATAATAATTTATTATTATCTTTGCTTAAATTTGGTAATTTGAAAAAGTTCAAGTGAGGTTCAATGTAGACAAAAAACGCTCTTCGATTTTTGTCAATGAATTCTATTAAATGAAATAATCATTTTATATCTTAAAAGATTTTATTTAATGGTTTGGTATACCATATGCGGCACATTAATTTGGGCAAAATTTGATAGTGTAAGATATCATACCCTATCTCCCTATTTCCTTGGAATACAAATTTCCTATATGTGATCTCATTTTTCAAATTTTTAAATTAGAAATGATTATATTGCTCCATAACTCTACATCTCCTCTTATGTGACCTTTACCTGTCTTTGATATTGAGATATTACATTGCTTCAATTTCTCTTATTTTTAGGTTTAACATACTTTTGCTTAATACAAAAACAATATGACATTTTGTTGTTATAGTTTAATTTTTCGATTCTTTGTAATGAGGACCGATAGAGACAAAAAAATTGTTGTTAATCTATTCTAAATGAGCTCAATCTAATAAAATGTTTATTTTTTACTTTTTTTAAAATATTTTATTTTATAAAGTTTATGTATAAATTAAGTGGAATTTGAATTTGTTCTTTATTTTATGATGGAGGACATTATATTAAAAATTTTACCACATTAGAATGGAACTTTCTCATCTAATTTGTCACATTTCTTAAAAGGTTTATGTTGATTTAGTTTTGCTACTATAGGACTCCAATTCTACACACGTACAACTTTTACATCACATTGATTTGATCATATCATAATGCTTTGATTTATCACATTTTAGCTTTATTGTATATTTTCTTAATACTAAAAAATTATAATTATTTATTTTTATTTTTTTAGTTACATAATTCTTAGTAATTTCAAAAGTCATCAGATCGAGATGAAATAAACATTATTTGACTCATATCTACTACCTCAATCTCCTTAAATGTTCCTTTTTATCATTTTAAAAATTTCATTTTCAATTGTTTTATCATGCTTTATGTGATATTTTGAATCATACTTAACTTGACGATCGATGTTGTTTCATTAGATCTCCTTAACATTTTGCCATGCAACCTTTCGATATAATGTATAACATTTTTTAATTTTGTTTATTAGGGTATGTTACTATGAAACTCTGACTCCATAATCATGTGACATTTACATCTGATTGACTTAATCATATTCTATTGTTTCAATTAATGTACTATTAGATCTATTATATTATGTCTTAAAATAATAATAACATTAATTATTATTTATGTATATTTACACAAGTATTTCATATTATTTCTAAATATGGCTAAAAAGAGATGAAACAAACACATTCAACTAGCTCTATCCAACAAAATATAAATTTTTATATTTTGAAATACTATATTTTCTAGGGTTTGGGCATGTTTTGTGAGTTGTTTTAATTTGTTTTACTAAATATTCTATTATTTAAAATTTGCATAACTTTGTTTCATAGTAATTCTGAATAACGTATGATCAAGATGAAACAAATGTCATTAAACTTGATACGATAATGTACATCCCAATTAAGGTTAATTTCCACATTTTTTTAATATTTTTTTTTTATTTTCGTTTCATGTTTTAATAGGGAATTTGGTTCATAATTAATTTAATACCTAAGATTGAAAAAGAAAATCACCTCAGTATCCTAGAGCTAAACTTTTCTATGCAATTAATGACATTTTTTAAATTATTTTTCTTTGATTTGGTTACATTACTATTAAAATCTAAATTTCTTCTCATGTGACTATTATATCACATTAATTAAACTTTATTAAATGGCTTAGATTAATCTCATTTCAATTTTTAAAATAATTATTTAATATTTAAATATTAATTAATAATTATTTATAATTATTAATTCATATAACTTATAAAAATTGCAAATGTGATTTAACAAAGATGAAAAAACTTCATTTAAGTCATCCCAAATGATTTTATCAAACAAAATATTTATTATTTTTTCAATATCCTTTTTTGTGTATTTGGCACACTTTATGAGTTATTCATAATCATTTTTAATTTGATAATCAAGAATGTTATAGTCTATCTCATTGGTATATGGGGATGCATTTTTCATACACAATTTGTTTGATTTTTTCAATTTTTTTATTCTCTTATTTTACTATGTAACTCAAAGTCTCAACTACACTAACCTTTAAATTACTTGTGTTTTGTCAAATTTCATTTCTTCAATTTATAATATTTTTTCTTTAATGTATATTTGCTTAATATTTAAATAATTTACTGTCATTATTTTTTCTTATTTAATTTCTTAATTCTTACCACTTTTAAATAATATCTGACTTAGTTTAAACAAATATTGTTTAGCTAGTTTTTGTGAGTGTAATCTAATTAAATGTTCATAATAATGTATTTTAATATTTTATTTTATGCTGTCCTAGCCTACTTTACATTTTATTTTTATTCATACCTTATTTTAAGATCTGGGATTCTACACTCAAATTTCTTAGTATCTGAGAATGCAAATTTTCATTATAATTTATCACTTATAAAAAAAATTTATCAAAATTATTTTCAAAAAAATAAAACTTTAATTCTCCATTCTTCTAAGCTTTATATTGCATTGATTTGGTCATATTAGTTTGCCTCAATTTATTTTATTTGTACTTCAGCATATATTTTCTTTTAAATAAAAAATATTTATTGTTATTTTTGCATTTTTATTTTGGTAAAGCATTGTAATTTCAAATGAGGTTCAATCAAGACAAATAATTATCGTTGTGCTCTTAAAGACAAACTAAATCAAATTAAATTTTGATTTTCGTTGTATTAAATATTTTGTTTTCAAAGGTTGTGGCAAACTTTAGGAGACTTTTGGATTTTTACCAATTTTAACGATAAAAAATATTACACTTAATCGACTTAGTATCTTGGAATACAACTTTCCAACATAATTTATCTTATTTCTAAAAATCTTTTTCTTAGATTTGGGTGTTTCTATTAATCTCTAATTCTCTAATAATATCAGATTTATTATATTTTTACTTAAAATGATCATAATAATTGTCGTTTAGGTATTATTACATTAGTAGTTCATATTATTTCTTAATAACGCTCATTAGAGATATAACATGTATGTTCAACTAGCTTTGTCTAACAAAATATTTATTTTTATATATTGAAATATTGTATTTCTATAGTTCGGGCATGTTTTATGCAAAATTGTGATTTTTTTATATCAAGACACTTTAGTATCATAGAATAAAGTTTTCTCATATAATTTTTACATTTTCAAAATTTTTACTTTAATTTTGTTATATTATTATTTAGCTCTAAATCTTATCTCATGAGGCATTTAAATCACTTTCATTTAGTTTTACATATTATTTCAATTATTTTATTTTAGCTTTAAAATATTATTTCTTATTTAGAATAATAATTTATCGTTATTTGTTTTTGTTAACTTTGACAATTCATAGAAACCTCAAATCGATGTCTGATAGAGACAAAACAAATATAACTCGTTTCAACCTTTATATTATTATTTATATTTTGAATTTTTTTGATAGTTTTGGCATTCATTATGAGTTATTTTGAGTTATAAATAACACAAAAATCAAGGATGCTAGAGATGATCTCATTTGTATCTTAGCAATCAAATTTTTTTTGCAATGTTTATCTCATTTTTTGAGAAGTTTTTCCTTGAATTTTTTATATTGTTATGATAGTTTAATCCTCCCAGTATTAGAAAATGATTCTTTAATTTTGTCATATAAAATTTCTATCTCTCAACGATTTTAGCATATGTATATATTTACTTCATACTAAAATAATAATTTGTTATTACGATTACCTATTTAGTTTGGCAATTCATAGAAATTCCAAATGAGGCTTCGTGGAGGAAAAAAGTTGGACTCATCTTGAAGAACTCTATCAATTAAATATCCATCTTTATATCTTTCACTATTTCATTTTCTTTACTTTTGATGCAAGAGCCAATTAAATTTTTATTTATTTAATGATAAAAGATATTAAACTCGATCTCATTTGAATCATTAAATGAAATTTTATCAAATAGATTATCATGTTTCTTTAATTTTGTTCTCTTTAATATGGTTATAATAATACCATGAAACTCTAATTCTCGTTTTGCTTAACTTTGATATAACTTTGCTTCATAGTAAGTCCAAAAGACGTCTAATGAAGATGAAATAAATGTCATTAAACTTGACACGTCGAGCTACATCCCAATTATTGTTAATCTTTAATGTTTCTTGATATTTTTTTTTATTATTGTGATATGTTTTATGAGTAAATTTTCTTCATAATTAGTATAAAAAGTAATAATGTTGAAGATAGCAGCCTTAATATCTTTGAACTAAACTTTTCTATGTGATTAATGACACTTCTTGAATTTTTTTGCTTTGATTTGTTTAGATTACTTTGAAAATCCAAATTTTCTCACATGTGGCAATTTATTTGACTTGTTTGACTGCATATATTTCTTTAATTTCAATTTCAAAAAAAATTACTTAATATTAAAATACTAATTTATAATTATGTATACCAATTTCTTTTTGTAGTTTATAAAAATTCAAATTTGATTTGATAAAGATGAAACAAAACTTCGTTCTACTCATCTCAAAAAGTTTTATCAAACAAAATATTTCCTTTTATTTTTTAAATAATATTTCTGTGGATTTGGCAAACTTTATGAGTTATTCATATTCAAGATATTATAGTCTATCTCATTGGTATCTAGGGATGCATCTTCATACACAATTTATCTGATTTCTTCAATGTTTTTCTTTGATTCGGTTATGTTACTTTGTAAATCAAACTTTCATCTATGGTGACCTTTAAATTACTTGTGTTTTAGCAAATTTCATTGCTTCAATTTATTATATTTTTGCTTTAATGTATATTTTGTTAACATTGAAATGACTTACTATTATTATTTTTTCTTATTTAATTTCTTAATTCATAGTACTTTCAAATAATGTTTGACTTAGTTGAAACCAATATTGATAACTTAGTTTTTATGAGCATAATCCAATTAAATGTTCACAATTATGCTTTTTGATATTTTATTTTAAGGTCTTTTTGCCTACTTTACATTGTATTTTGAATCATACCATATTTTAAGTTATGGGATTCTACACTCAAATTTCCTTTATAATTTATCACTTATACAAAAATTTATCACAATTATTTTTTTCATCACAAAAACTCTAATTTTCTATTCTTCTGAGCTTTACATTAAATTTATTTTGTCACATTACTTTGCTTCAATTTCTTTTATTTGAACATTCACATAAATTTTCTTATTATTAAAAATATTTTACTTTTTTATTATTTCACTTTTTATTTTTGTAAACCATTTTTATTTCAAATGAGATTTGATCGAGAAAAAAATATCTTCAGTTGGAACTTATAAGCAACCTAAACTAAATTAAAACTTTGTTTTTATCATTTTAGATATAAATTTTTCAAAGGTTTGACATACTTTAGAAGACATTTTACTTTGTACCTAGTTTCACGAAAAAGAACATTGCACTAAATCATCTTAGTATCTCGAACTGCAACTTTGCCATATAATTTATCTCATTACTTAAAAGTTTTGCTTTTGACTTGGGTTTGTATCTACGAAGCTCTAAATCTCTATTGGTACGAACTTCACCTCACAATGATTTTGGTATATTACTTTCAGAAATCTATCTCTCAGCAAGTTTATTATATTTTTGTGTAATACAAAGCAACATTTATTAATATTTATATAGTTTTACTTTGGAAATAAATAGTAATTCCAAATGAGATTTGATCATGACAAAACAAAGGTCATTAGGCATATCTTGATGGCATTATCTAATTAATTCTTTTTTGTATTAACAGAACTTTTATTTACTATAATTTTGCAATGCTTGATGGTTCATTTCGATCTTAACTAATTTAACAATCTAAGGTGTCACTCTAAATCACTTGAGTACCATGAAATATAATTCTTTTATGCACTTTATTTCAATTTTTTCTTTAATGTTGTTATATTACTATCCAACATCAAATCTCCTCTTGTGAGACATTTGCATCACTTTCATTCGGTTATGTTACATTAATTCCTCTCATTTCAACTTTAACATATAATTTTCTAATTTCAAAGTAATAATTAAATATTTTTTTATCTATTTGGAAATCTATTGTAATTCCAAATGTGGTTTGATGGAGATGAAACAAACGAAGCTGGATGCATCTCAATGGGATCTATCTAATTATATAGAAATTTTTATATTCCTTTTAAGTATTTTATTTTTAAAGGTTTAATCATACTTTACAAGGCATTTCAATATGTAATTTTTTTAATAATTAAAAGATTACACAAGATCTCCTAAGCACCATAAAAGTAAATTTTCTCATACAATTTATATTATGTTTTCAAAAGTTTTGCTACAATTTTGTTATATTACCATAAAAGTTTAATTCTACTCCCATTTGAGCTTTATATTATTTAAATTTATGGCTTTAAATTACCTTAATTTATCTCATTTTTATCTCTACCATATATTTACGTAACGTTTAAAAATTAATTAAAAATTACTCTAACATAAAATGTTTAATAATTAAATAGTTTTTTTTCTATTTGGAAATCTATTGTAATTCCAAATATTGTGGGACTTGTCTCAATGATCTATATTAAATTGAATTTTTGGAAATCTATTGTAATTAAAAATTAATTAAAAATTACTCTAACATAAAAAGTTTAATAATTAAATATTTTTTTATCTATTTGGAAATCTTTTGTAATTCAAAATATTGTTGGGCTTGTCTCAATGATCTATATTAACATTCCAAATTTTTTATCTATTTAATTACTCTAACATAAAATGTTTAATAATTAAATATTTTTTATCTCTAACATATATTTATTTAATTTTATAACTTAAAGAAATTTCATATGAGGACTAATGGATGCTAAAAAATATTGTTGGGCTTGTCTCAATAATCTATATTAAATTGAATGTTAATCTTTATATTTTTAAATACTTTTTTACTAATGTTTTTGCATATTTTATGAGATATTTAAATTCATAGTTTATTTGACTATCTATAATGTTACATTTAGTCAACTTAGCATCATTGAATGTATCTTTTCCATAAAATTTGTCCCATTTCTTCTATTTTCTAATTTCATTTTGATATATTATAATTTAAGTATAAATCTTCTATGTTGTGACTTTATATTATTTTTATTTGTTTATATTAAATTACTTAAATTTATTTCATTTATGTTTTTATATAAAATTACTTAATATTAAAAAAATAAATTTTTTATATACTATAATTTACTAAAATAATTATTAGTTATTCTAATAGATGCTTCGCTAAGACGAAACAAACCACAACTAAAATGTCTCAACTTGCTTTATTCCACAAAAAAGTAACTTTTTGTTCTTCAAAATTTTACCTTTTTTTGTTTTTGCTCCCTTTCAGGGGAACTTTTTTTTGTATAATATTTAACTATTCATCTCCTCTTCTGTGGCCATTACATTAGTATGATTTAAATATATTACATTACTTCAAATTTTTGTATATGAACTTTTATATATATTTAGTTAGTACTATAATAATAATATTTTATAATTTATGTTAATTTGCTTTCCTAATTTATAATAATTATGAACGATGTATAAATTCGTTAAAAAAAAGATTGTCAGGCTCAACTCGATGAGCTCTATCAAATTTAATGTTAAATTTTCCATTCTTATCTAATTTTTCTATGCTTTTGACATGTTCTAAGGCACATTTTGAATCATACTTTTTTCAAGATCAAACATGTGTTGCTCGATCCCCTTAATATCATGAAATGAAATTTTCTCAAATACTTTATATTTTTCTTCATATTTTTTTTTTAGTTAGTCAAATTATAATTTAATTCTAAATATCTTCATATTTAACCTTTACATTTTTTTGATATTGTAGTATTATATTCCTTCTATATGCCTTATTTTTTACTTCAATCTATATTTGATTTATATTGAAATGATAATTTATTATTGTTTATGATTATTTAATTTAGTAGTTAGTGGTTATTCAAAATAATGTCCAATTGATGCAACAAAAGTCATCAGAATCATTAAATATTGATTTTTCTTGTTTAGGAACATTATCCCTTTTTAAGTAAACTTTATATAAACTTTTTATTTGTACAACATTTGGAGCATTCCCATTAAATTTATCCAATTTCAAAAAAACGTTTACATTAATTTGGTTACATTATTTTGGAACCGTAAATCTCATCTTATGTGATGTTTGCATCATTTTGAATGGGCTATATAATTTGCATCAATTTATCTTATTTTAGCGTTAATAAAAACTTAATTAATTTTCAAATAATAATATTTTTTATTATTAATTCTTATTTACATTGGTAATTTAAGTGAATTCAAAATGAGGTTTGATGAAGATAAATATACAGTCATTCAACTCCTCTTGATGAGCTCTATCTAGTTAAAAAATATTTGTCATTCATTAAATATTTAAACTTTTTGGTTTTTTTTAATATTTTATGAGACATTTGAATACATATTCTATTCGACGACAGAGGATATTACAATTGATCTCTTAAGTATCTTAGAGAACTAGTTTTCCATATAATTTATCCTATTTATTTCACATTTTGCTCTAATTTGGTTATATTACTTTCAAACTCCAATTTTCAACTCATGTGAACTTTACATCACTCTAATTTTGTCATGTTTTTTTTCTTCAATTCATCTCATTTTTGGTTTAATGTATTAAATTGATTAACATTAAAATAATACTTTATAATTATTTATTCATATTTATTTTTGGAAATTTGTAGTAATTTGTAATTAGATTTGATCAATAGCAACAAACGTCGTTAGTCTGGTCTAAAGAGCTTTATCAAATAAATATTTATTTTTTCAAGAATCTTTAATATTTTTTCCGTGGTTTTACAATGCTTTATGAGATATTCAAATCATAGGTTAATTAGCAATCAATTGTGTTATGAACTATTTCCTTTGTATTTTTTAATTCTAGTTTCTAGTACAACTTAACACTTTTGTTGAAATGTGTTGCTTTGATTTCTATATTACTATGTAACTCTAGTTCTCCTCTCGAGTGAGAATTGTATGATTTTTATATGGTTATATTATATTACTTTAAATTATCACTTTTTTGCTTTAATATATATTTACTTAACATTATAGTTATGTTTGTCATTATTTATAATTATTAACTTTGCTGATGTGTCATATTTCAAAATGAGGTCTAATCAAAATGAAAAAAACCTAATTAGACTAGTCATCATATTCAACTTTCTCATATAACTTATCTTAGTTTTGTAATAAGTTTTCTTTAATTTGGATATATTACTATGTAACTTTAAGTCACCACTCGTGTGACCACTAAATCACCTTCTTTTTTATGTATTATATTGTTTCACATTAATTTGTTTCAACTTTTACATTTAAGTACCTGTTATTGAATTAATAAATTATTATTACTTAAAGTTATTTAAGTTGGTAAATCATAGTAATTATGAACAAGGTTAGATGGAGTTGAAACCAAAATCCTTTGATTCATCAGGATGACTTGATCAAAATTTAAAATTCATTTTTTATATTTTTTATATTTTTTTCTTATATTTTTGCATCCTTTATGAGGCATTATTATTTTTATCATATTATATGATTCAAGATTTTAAATTTGATCTACATAGTGTCTTTAAATGTAACTTTCCTATATAATTTGTGCAATTTCTTCAAACTTTTCACTTTGGATTTGTTATATTATAGTGTAACTCGATTGATCTTGTCATGTGATGCTTAAATTGCATTGATTTTGATATAGTTCATTACATCAATTTACCTCTTTTTTAAGGCCTTAGCTTATTTTACATGCTATTTCAATTTACACTTAATTTGATTATTGACGATGTTACACATGATATCCTTAATTTGCATAAATGTTTTGCTTTTTGTTTGGTATGTTACTTCGAAACAAATATCCTCCACTAATGTGACATTTACATAACACTTTTTTAGTTATACTATGTTGCTTTTTGATTTACTTTGGTAATTTTTAGTTGTTCCAATCAATGTCCTTTCAAAACAAAACACATGTCAATGGACATGCCTCCACTATCTAATTAAAAAATAATTACTCTATTTTAACTATTTTGTTTTCTAGGAATTTGATGTTCTTTACATGGCATTTATACATGATGTAATAATCCAGAATGACACACTCAAACTCCTTTATATCTTAAAATGGAGCTTTCCATCACAGTTTATCATATGTCTTCATTTTTTGCTTAGATTTTGTTACAATACTTTGTAACTCTAAATACCACCATCTCTAACTGTTACAACACTTTGATTTTGTTGTATTATATTATATTATTATACTGAATTTCAAATTTTACATATATTTACTAAATTTTAAAATAATAGTTTTTTGTTATTTATGATCATTTATTTTGTTAATTTATAGTAATTAGAAATGTGGTTTGACCAAGATGAAACTAAAGCCATTGAACTCACCTCAACGTGTACTATCAAATAAATATACTTTTTATATTTTTGAATGTTTTATTTTTTTCATGATTTATAAGACTTCGTGATTTGTAAAATATTTGTGAATTTTGCTTTGTTATGCCTTTCTCCTTGTCATCTGAGAGTGCAAATTTCCCATAAAATAAAACTCATTTAATTTAAATTTTTATTTTATTTGGTTATGTTATTATGACACTTTAATTCTTCTATTGTGTTACATTCACATCGCTTTGATTTTATTGCATTACATAACTTAACTTTCATTTATTATATCTTTACATTATATTTGAATAATAATTAATTATAATTAATTCTTACTTCTTCTTTGGTTTTGTAATAATTCTAAATGAGGCCTAATATAACTAGAACAAACAATGATGACTCATTTCAATTAACTCCATCAAGTTAAATATTAATTTTTATATTTTAAATGAATTTTTCTTAAGTAATCTCTTACTTTATGAGATATTTTGATTTATAACCGATTTAATAATTAGAAATGCTAGTATTGATCCCCTTAGTATCATGGAGTATGGCATTCTTATATAATTTATGTCATCTCTTCAACTTTATTTCTTTTATTTTGTTGTTTTATTATGTGACTCTAAACTCCTCTGATATGACCATTAAATTTCTTTTATTTGATTATATTAATTTTCTTTAATTTATCTTCTTTAGCTTCACTATATATTTATCCAGGAGTAAAATAGTAATTTATATTATTAATGATTTTTATATTAATAATTAATAATAAATACAAATGTGTTATGATTGAGCCAAAATAAATGCCATTGGAGTTGATTAAAAGTGCTTTATCGAATTAATTTTTAAATTCTTACATTTTTTAAAATTTTATTTCCATTCAATTAGAATGCCCTAGTACAAAATTTAATTTGTCTATAATCATACAATCGAGGATGTCACACATGGTCTTCTTTCTATTATTGGATGAAAATTTCCCGCAATAATTATCTCAATTCATCAAACATTCTTGCATTGGTTCGGCCATATTACCTTCTAATTCTAAATGTCATCTCGTTAAACCATTGGAGAAGTTTTATTTCGTTCTGTTACATTGTTTAAATTAATCTCACATAAAATTTAATCATTTTCTACTTAATATTAAAGTAATACCTTATTTTTATTTATGTTTATTTACATTGATAGTTAATAATAATTCAAAACAAGTTTTAATGCTGATGAAATAAACAATGTGTGAGATGTCTCCATGGGCTCTTTTTGATTAAATAATAATTTTAATATTTATTAAATATTATATTTTCATAGGTTTTTGCTCCTTTGTGTAAAACATTTTGATTTGTTCATGATTTGATAATCAAGGATATTGCAATTATCTCCTTATTATCTCATAATGCAACTTTTTGCATAATTTAACTAATTTCTTCAAAATTGTCACTTTGATTTTATTATATTATAGTGAAAAAGATTCTTCACTCATGTGATCCTTAAAAAATTTAATTTTGTTACTTAAATAGCATTAATTTGTCCAAATTTGAATTTTATAGTTATTAATATAATATAAAATAATAAACTATTATTTTTTATTTTAAAAATTCTTATTAACAAAAATGAGGTATAATCAAGATGAAATAAACAATATTTGACTTGTGTTGAAAAAATTAACCAATTAAATATCAATTTCTATATTTTTTTTATTTTGTATTTTTCTTATTTTTCTCACATTTTATAAGAAAATTTTATTTGTATCTGATTTTATGATTGCGGATATTACATTATATCTCCTTAGTATCTTAAGATATAACATTCAAATATATCTTTTCTTTCTTTTCTAAATTTTTTTTGATAATGTAATGTTATCTCATGTGACCTTCAAATCTCTTCAATTTTGTTATATTATATTTGTTTGATCTATTTTATTTCAATTTTAACAAATATTTACTTAATAATAAAATAATAATTTTTTAATTATTTCTTTTTATTAAATTTTATAATTCATAGTAATTGTTATTGTTGTTTGCATAAGTCAAAAAGTAATTTTACTCGTCTCGAAGGCATCTATCCAATTAGATATTCATTTTTATTTTTTTAAATGCACTATTTCATTTGTAGTTTTTAACAAATTATGAGCTATTTAGGTTTACACGTGATTGGACGTTCAACAATGCTAAAGTCGAACATATGAATGCTTTAGAAAGCAATTTACTCATATAATTTATTTCACTTCCAAAAATATTTCACTTTGAATTTTTTATATTACCATATAACGATAGATATTCAAAAATTAATATAATTTTTATTTTTTTTCTTATTAATTTGGTAATTCTCTATGATTTCAAATTAATTATGATCAAGATCAAACAAATGTCAAATCAACTAAATGTGCTCCATCCAATTAACTATTCATTTTAATATTTTTAAATAATTTAGTTTTTTAGTATTTGATTTGTTTTAAGAGATATTTGGATTTGTAACTAATTATATTATTTAGAATGTCATGTATTGATCATTTTAGTATACTATAAAGCAAATCTCTTGTACATTATTTCCTTTGAATTGCTTATAATAATATGATGCTCTAATTCTTCTCTCATTTGACCTTTACACCAATATAATTTCTTTTAAATTTAATGCTACAATTTATGCTATTTTAGATTTAATATATATTTAAAAAAAATTCAAATAAAAATTTATTTCTATTTATGTTTGTTTTCTTTTGTAACTCAAAGAAATTACAAGGAAGGATTGATTGAGCAAGACAAGTGTCATTAGAATGAACTTATGAAGGTATATCTAATTAAGTATTTTTTTTTATATTTTTAAATATTTTATTTTCTATGGCTTTGGAATGTGTTAGAAAATATTTCTATGCTTACCTGACTTAGGTAATAATAATGTTACAGTTTTTTTTCTTAGTCTTACCACATTTAATTTTCTTGTATAATTTATCTCCTTTCTTCAAATTTTTTACATTGATTTTATTATATTATTATATAACACTTATCTTCTCTTGTGTGATGTTCACATGTTTTTAGTTTTTCTTTACTATGTTAATTTAGTTTTCTAATTTGAGCTTCAATATGTGTTTACTTAATATTCAAATGGTACTTTATTGTTATCTATTCTTTTTTTTCTAATTCATAGTACTTCCAAACAAGTTTTGATTGACATAAAATAGAATTAATTGGACTCATCTTAATTATGTCTATCTAATTAAATTTTTATTATAATATATCTAAATTTTTTTTTAGGATTTTTTTAATGTGTTGTGTGACATATTAATTCACACCTATTTTGAAGATAAAGGCAGTTTACTTCTTTTTCTTTTGAACCTTGGATTGTTATTTTTTTACAATTTATCTAATTTCTTCAAAATTTTTGCTTTGATTTAGTTATATTATTATGTAATTCTAAATCTCTTCTTTCTTCAGCTTTGTTTCATGTTGAATTTAATATATTACAAAACTTCAATTGATCACATTTAAATTAGGATATATATTTACTTAATATTGAAATAATAAATTATAATACTTATGCTTTTTAAATTTGTAAGTTAGTAATAATTCTAGGGGAAGTTTGATTGAGATGAAATCAAGATCATTGGACTCAGCTCAACTTTCCCAATCCAATAAAATATTTTTTTTTATATTTTTAAATATTTTTTCTAGAGATTTGATATGCTTTAAGTTAATTTAATTTTCATTGATTTGATGATCAAAGATGTTATGCTTTGATCACCTTAGCATCCCAGAATACTTGTTTCTGGTACAATGTTCTTCATTTTTTATAATTTATTGCTTCTATATAACTTTAAATCTTTAATTGCATGACTTTTACATGTTTCTAATTTTTTTGAATTTTTTGGCTTCAATTTATCTCATTGAGGTACAAGATAAATTTATGTTATATTAAAATGATAAATAAATTTTATATATTCTCATTTGCTTTGGTAAATTAGTGTAACTCCAAATTATGTATGATTAAGATGAAATTAATGTCATTGGAATTGTATGGGTGAGATCTATATAATAAAGTTATAATGTTTTAATTTTTTGAATATTATTTTCTAGGATTTTTGCATGATAAATAAGATAATTTGAATAATGTCTTATTTGATGATCGAAGATTTTTCACTAAATCACTTTTGTGCCTTCGAGTGTAATTTTTTGTAAAATTTACCTTATTTCTATAATTCTTTGTCTTTGATTAAGATATATTATTTTTCTCCAATTTACATCATTTCTCTTGTGAGATAACTACCTAGCCTCTATGCTTAAGAGAGCTGACTCATCTCATATTATGTAATTATCGTCACTGAGGGAACTAGTGAACGACACTAATGGTTTGGCAAACAAATCTATCTCTATCTCATCATCATTATCTCAAAGGCTATGGGAGAATGAACTGATCACAAAACGCTTGGGGGATCATACTCAACAAAATTTCATCATCATTTTAACAACCAAGAGAATCGTACGTAAAAAACTAACCTTAGTCATAACTAGTATTACTATTAAAAAAATCTTTGCAGGAAGTCATGAGTCGATAAAAAAGTTCTACTACCATTTTTATTTAATTCATATAAATATGTTCTCATTCACAATGTTCATATTTTACAAATTGTATTTTCTTCACAAAAAATGTCAGTATTAATTTAATATTAGGTAAAACTAATTCACAATCTTGTCATAGCAATAGCAACAACAAACATCATAACAAATAACTCATATTAGTTAGAGTCATATGACATTAGATGAGATTTACCTTGTAATTGTATAAAAGAACACCATAAAAATACAATATGTAATCAAATCTATAATTGATTTGGTTAATTATCTCTAAGTAGTCATGTAATCTCTTTCTCTCTTTAAGGGCTACTATATTGTGTCCCTTTTTCCTGAGACCTAGTGTTGATTTTCCTACTCCATTTAAAGTTGACCATCCTTTTAGGCTCATAGATTATAGGATTAGAGTTTTGGAATAGGAAGACAAGAACAAAAATTGATCAATTGGTTTAAAAGTCCACTGGAAGACCATATACATGAAAAACGCAACATGCCTCTCCACCATAGTTTCAATGGTGACATTTGTGACATAACAAGAAAACCTTATTTGAGGTTTAAAATTTGGTAGTAGTGAATAAGTTAAGTTAGAGTGAGGAAAGGCAAAGTGCAAATTTGATGTTATAGGATTGTATTTTTAAGGCTTTATATAAAATAAGTGTACTAAATAAATAGTTTTTTTTAAAGATTTAAATTTTATAAACTATTATATAATGATTGGGAATCGATTTCAATGGAAACAAAACAAATATCGTTTGGTTTTTTTCATTGAGTTTTATCCTATTATTTTTTCCTTTAAAAAATTTAAATTACTTTAATTTTCAATACATTTAGCAACTTTTATGAAACATCAATCAAACATACTATTTTTTTTGTCTTAGATGTCCAACATATTCATATATTAATGCTAACATTAGTCCAACCATAAAAATTTTGAAAACATTGCTTCAAAATGGTCACCTCTTCTTCTCTCTTCTTCACTCTCTTTGGCTGCATATATCCTTTACTTCTCAGCACTAAGGTATAGTCTTCTCTCTTTTTTGATATCCTGGAGAATCATCCCCAATCTCTTTATTAGCTATCATCTCTCTCTCATTTGCCAAGAAGAGGATAAAGTACAAATGAATTTCCTTCTTGTTACATACCCCATGGCCAACAAAAAGAAAATGTTTCACCCATAACTCATGCCATCCATACACACTGATTTTAAGAACCAACATTGGGCATAAAAGATAAGCAAGACACCCTTTTATATTATCAACTTGACTTGTCTCCTTTCCTTGATTTATAATATTTTATTTTCTCATGTGTATCTCACTTGGTAGCATGGATGTATTAGTAGGAAGCAATTTAAATGAGAAATGATACGTCAAGTATGTCATTTATGATATGTTTTTTGAAGTACAATTGGTTGAGAAGAAGTTTCACAAGTCTAAAAATTTAAGTAGCAATAAAGATATATCAAAAGTTCTTAAGTTTATGGTGATTACAAGATTAGTCATACCCATCGACTCTCAGAAGTATATGACAATATACAATGTATCCCTTAATAAGCTCAATAGTAACTTTCCTAAAAAAACTTGTCCTTTGTAGATCAACTCTTCTGAAATTTAAAACATCCTTGATTCTCAAGCTTTGGTTAAAAAACTCTTCATACAAAGGAAATAAATTTTATCTTGATTTCTCTTTGTAGGTGTACTCTTCCTTGTTTATTTTATTTTTGTAAGTAATCAATGGCTTATTGTTACGCTATGTATAAATTCTAAAACGTGAAAGAGACATCTTATCTTTTAAAACTTTGTTTGAGCTATTGATACCATCTGGTCTTATCATTGGTACACTCTTGTGAGCATTGTTGAATTTTGTTATTATTTTTCTTAGTAATAATATAATAAATGGCAACATTGCAAAAATTGTCTAAGTCTTCTCATTTAAGAATGATTTATTCAATAAAATGTGATCTATATTTTTCCATCATAATTATCTTTAATGTTTTTTATAAGATTGATCACAACTATATACAATATTCATCATAACAAAGTGAAAATATGATCTTTCTTAAGGATTTGTAGAAAGTCAATTGGATGGAACATTCTAACTTCTAGGAAAAAAATCTTCCAAATTTTGTTGCCCCAAATTCTTGTATCCTTATTTGTAGCCTTGTAAAAAAATTTAACTTCGTGATTCAAAGAAGGGAATAGAATAATGGAAATAAACTTCAAGTTTACATTATGTTGGTCAACACAAATTTTTAGTGTACTATAAGTAAGAACAAACATGGAGTTTCTCTCAAGCTATAATACATTATGCTACAGGCCTTAAAATTATCAAAATGTTGCAACCTCACAAGAATCCTATGTACTACAATGTTATGTGTATTTGAAATCATTTTGGTGCCCAAAAGATGTCCCAACAATCTTTGATGTTGATCATTTTTCTAGCCAAGCTCTTAATGTGAGTAGATTCATTGAAAGCAACCTTGGATTCATTCTAAGTGAGGGGATATATAAATAGATGAAATGGAATAAGGTAGACTGGGTGCATCAGAGTTCTTAGAAGTAAGTATCTGACAATAAGAATTGTAGATCATGAGAATAGTAGCTATAAGAATTGGTATGGGAATGATGGACAATGATGTGCCTTAGTTTTGTGATTTAATTATGTTTAGTAAAAGATGTTGTGAATAGTTGCACTTTAGTATTAGACTTATAGGAAATTATCTTGGTAGTAATACCAAGAATAAGGTCAATGATGGCATTCATTGTCATTTATAGATACAAAGATTGATAAAGTAGACATTGGACAAAGTATGCAAGCTTGTAAAAGTAGAAAGCTTGTTGAAAATTCTTATATGCAAGCTCCATGGGCAATCAAGACATGTGGCAAGCTCCCATACCTACATCTAGGAATAGTTTTATGCAAATATCAAGCATATTTGGTAAAGGTTTATAGTAAACCTTAGCTATGGTCAACTCATCACACACATGTTTTTAGAAGACCCTTCGTGCATCAAATAAGAATCCTATCCACTGTCAAGGAACCCGATCAAAGTTTTGATATCCAACCTATCATATAATGTTCAAAATGGTTTATTAATTTTTCTTAATCTCTTTAACACACATCATTGGTTAGACTATCAATATCAAGCAAGATCCAACCAGCATGTTTATTATAGTTGGTAAACTACATAGATGATGTTTGGCTTAGGAATCCTCCATGAAGGAGCAGCTTATCAAAAAGGCAATGAGCGAAAAAGTTTTATAATCCATTATTTATGCCCAATATGAAGATCAAATTTTTTTATGTTGTGAATTCTTGTACAAATAAAGTGTCTTTTTTGTGAACTCATTAGTTAGATTTGTTAATATCTAATTGAAGGTTCTCAAACATTTGTAATGATCATTATAGAAGTTTTAACCAATTGAACATTCAGTTTCCAAAACTAGTTTGTGTGGTTGGTGCATGTATTGTGACACCCACTCTTAAGATATTTATTGAATGGATAGTATCAATAGGTTACCACTCTAGAGAAGGAGTGAATGTTCTGCTTAGTGGTGATTATGATGTTGCTCAAAAAGCACTTGTGATAGATGACATTAATGGGAGGGAGGCCAAGACATAATTTATGGAAGCAACTTGTTTAACTACTGATAGAGCTCAAATACCCCATGAAGAGATTCTATCCTTAACCTTCTTACTATTTTCTTTGAAATATATAGCAACAAATAGACTAAACAAAAATTGAATACCCAAGTATCTAAAAAGAGATAGGGCTCCAACATCCTATGAAGAAATTCTATCCTTGATGATCTTGTGTTTCGGTTGAAATCTATGGAAAAAAACTAACTAAACAAAGGTAGAATCCACAATTATGTACTTAAAATCATTGGTTAGTACCACATCATTCCAAAAACCATCTATTCATGATGCATTGAAATTGATCTACTAAACAAGTTTGACAACTTAGCACTTTTAATGTATTGCTCATAAGTAAGGAAATATCTAGAAAGAATAGAAGAAATATTCTCAACTACATTAATAATAATTATGGTTTATAGTATAACATCATCCACACAATAGATGAGCATATAGATGATCTATAGATGAGATTTTGCTGTTGAGGAACATTTAGTCCATTGTATTGTCTTATATGGATAAGAAGTGATAACAACATCAAGTAGGGGATGAAATGATATATAGGGGACTACCTTGACATAAGTTGTACAAGGATTGGATCCAATGGAATTGACCTGATTATGAGAACAAAAAATATATCTAATAGTACAAATCCATTGAAGTGAAATGACTTGCTGCATGCTGTGGTTTGTATCACTAATGTTGTTATCTACTACTAGTTTTTTGACATCAGATGTCATAATAATCTATAAAGATGTTACTTGTTTTCTTATACACATTTAAAGTTTCTTTTCCTTTGAGAAAGAAAACATGCAACTTGAAATAATTCAAAGGGGTTCATCAACTCTCTTCTTAAAGTGAAAATTATGGCCCACACATGCCATATTCATGTGTATACATCGGGGTATGGGAGCTAATGTTCTGTAATTGACTTAATAAATGGGCACAAATTATTGGTAAAGGGGTCATCAAACATAAGAAAAATCTTTGGGGTAACATCAAAATAGGCACTGTCACACTCATGAAAGAAAGAAATCTTATTCTCCATCCTATTTGTAGTAGCAATTTCATGAAAGTAAGCCATGTTTTTGTTCATTTGAGTTTACAACTAAACCTTGGTGCGTTACTGACACAAAAGCACCATATATATAAGGCAAGTGTTGTAATTAGTTACAAACGCTATAGCCATGAATGCTCCTCCTCTATCAAATACCTCTCGAATCCTATGATGCTTAGAAATTTTAAAATCCATTTCAACCTATTTATAGTCTTAAAAATGTTATCCAATTGCGAGTTACTCCAAGGGGTAAGTGCTGTAAAATAATGAACACACTGTAAAAGAATGAACACACTCTTTTTTTAGCATAGTTATTAGGATCTGAATTCATCTCTCACATTCGTAAGCAACAATCAAGTGGATTTTGTCTAAAGTTAACTACATAGCCTTAAATGTTATGAATTGCCTTGAATCTTAAACTCCAATCATTAAACTAAAGTAGTACTAGACAACGATTTCAATTGATGCAATCAAAGTGAAGTAGGGCATTGCCTACATATTCAATAAACCATTCAAAGTTCATTTGGATTATATTAGATCTTACCTAAATTATAGCTCCCACCTCCTTGTCCTACACCAATTCCATGGAAATCCCTTGAATTTCAAATCCTATAAATCTTCATTAGAAACAAATGTTAAAAAGTCCACAATCAAAGGCCTATGATAGAATGTCTTACTCCTCTTTACTAATCTTAACATATAATATGATTGAAGACAAATATTGTTAAAAGACATTAGCCTAAAAAAATTAATAAGAACAACACTTTTACCAAATATTGTAAACCTAATATATTGTGATCATTTTAACGCTTTTTCTCCATCTATTAGTTTCTTGTTATATGCAATTACTTTCTTATTTAATTTTAAGAAGATAGCACATGAAATATTTAATAAGATAAAAATGCATTGTGTTCATGTTTTAATTAAGGAAAAGTATAATTATTTGTCATAACACTATTATTTACTTAAGTATATTTTAGTATATAAAGAGTTTGTAATATACCTCCATTCATTATTGTTAAGAAGAGGATGTTTGCATCTAGATGTTATGTACTATATGTTCTTAATTGCTCATGTCATTCCTTGATAAATCTTCGAATTCGTATCTCCAAATTTATTGGTTAAGATATATTTATTTCAAAAAGAAAATATGTTAAATTTTTCTTACCCTCGAAACTTTTACACAAATTATTGGGTTGATCTAAAATTTTTGGTTTAAACTAAAAAATATATAATCTACCAATTGATCAGTTAGCACATAAATTAATTTTTCATAAAGACCATTTCAAGCATGTTTCTCTATATGAACACATAATTGAGGTGAACCCTTCTATTCTGCTCATGCTTTAATTCAATGTTTAAGCATTTGACCAGTTGAACAATATTGGAGTTGTTGACTACTTGATATTTTGTCCATGGTTTCTGTAGTCTTTTTACTATAGAAAAACTAAGACAACTAAGATGTTGGAAAATGTTACATGGATTAGAGAGGATGAAAAGTAATATTCCAATACATTAAGAATGACAAGTGTAATATCATCAATCATAAAATTAGGTATAAATCTAAATTCCATAGTAAAGTAGACTAACTACATTTATTTTTTCTCCATCAACCTCATTTGGAATTACATTGAATATCAAAAAAAAAGGTAGAACAAATAATAAATAATTATTTTAATATTAATTAAAAATATATTAAAGTTGAAAAGGAAAAAATCAAACAAACATAACATTACCAAAACAATGTGATGTAAAGGTCACACAAAAGCAGATAAAGATTCATAAAGTAATATACCTAAATCAAAGAAAAAAATCAGAAGAAAGGAGATAAAATGCATGGTGTAGTTCCATTTCAAGATAATAAAGAGATATAGTATAACATCTATGAATCAAAAAGTCTCTTCAAGATGCAAAACTCTGAGAAAATAAAAAATTTAAAAATGTTAAAATAAATATTTGATTAGATAGAACTCTTCGAGCGAAGTACACCAATATTAGTTTCCATTTTATTATACCTCATTCAAAATTACTATGAATTACCAAATTAAGTATAAATAATGATAAGTTATTATTGTAATATCAAGAAAATATAAATTAAAGAAGAAAAAAGAAAACTTTAAGTAATATAATATGACCAAATCATTGTGATGTAAATGTAAAGTGACTAGAGATTTGAGTTACTTAGTAATATAACCATTGGAAAAATAAAATAAAATATTTGGTAAATTTGTACTCCAAGATGCTAATGAAGTTGACGTTAACATCCTCGATCATCAAATCATGTACAAATTAAAATATCTCATAAGGCATGCCTAAACATTAGAAAATAATGAATTTAAAAATATAATAATTAATACTTTATTCGATAGAGTTTGTTATTGTGTGTCTAATGATGTCGGTTTCATTTTAATCAGACTACGATTAGAATTTCTTTGAATTACCATATTAAGTAAGCACTAATAAATATAATATTATTTTAATATTAAGTAAAAATACAATAAAGTGGAAATGATTTAAATTTAAGTAATGTGATGTGATTAAATAAAAGTCATGCAATGGTCTCACATGATAAGGATTAGAGTTCATAATAATATAACAAATCAAAGTAAAAAAATTTTGATGAAATGATTTAACTTGTGAGCCAAAGTTTTTTTAAAGATACTAAAGGATTAGTGCATAATATTCTTGACCATCAAATCTGGTCCAAATTAAAATATCATATGAAATATACTGAAATTACTGAAACAAATATTTTTAAAAATTTTAAAAAATGAATGTTTAATTGATACAGCTCATCAACAACAGCATAACAATGTTTCTTTCCTCTCCATTGGAGCTTATTTCGAAATTCATGAAGTTACAAAAGCTATTAAAAATGATATTAAAGGTTTTTTTATGCTCTACAAATATTTTGATTCATACTTGATTTGATGATAGAGGACGCTGCACTCGACTTACTTGAATTTTGGAATGCAACATTTTCACCTAATTTATCTCATTTCTAATTTTTCGATTTCACTTGGTTATATTAATAGTTAACTTCAAATGTCCTCTCATTGGACCACTATACTACTTTAGTTTTAATTGTATTATACCACTTGAATTGATCTCATTATAACTTTAATATATATATACTGAACAAAAAAATAATAAATTATTTTACAATTTATTCTTCTTTACTTTTGATAATTAGTAATTCCAAGTAGGGTTCAATCTAGACAAAACAAACGTCATTTCAATCATCTTTAATGCTTTATCTAATTAAATATTTATTTATTTATTTTAAAATGTTGAATATTTTAGGAATTTCGCATGCTTTGTCTGATATTTTTAATTGTATTTAATTTGTCGATCAAGGATGTCAAATTTTTCTTTAATAAGTTGATGTGCAACTTTCTCATAAGTTTTCCTTATTTTACCAAAAATTTTTCTTTTATTTAGATATATTACATTGTTTCAATATATCACATATCAACATTATTATATTTTTAATTAATATTTAAATTATAATTTTTTAACAATTATGCTTAGTTATTTTATAATTTGAATTACTTTCTAATGAGGTCTAACTGAGATGAAATAAACATTATTAGATTTGTCTAAAAGAGCTTTGTCTAATTAAATGTTTATTTTTGTATTATAAATTTTTTTTCTAACATTATAACATTTTTAAGGAGATATTTTGACTTGTACCTTATTAGAGAATCGTGGATGTTATGTTGAATATTATTAGAATCTTAGAATAAAACTTTCCCAAACAATTTATATCTTTACGTTAAATTTTACAGTTTGATTTGGTTACTTTATAACGTAATACTAAACTCGTCTCTTATGATTCTTACATTAGTTTTGTTTTGTTATATTGCATTATTTTAGTTTATCTTATTTAGGCTTTATTATACAATTGTTTGATACAAAAATAATAATTTATTACTAATTATGTATATTTAACTTAATAATAATAGTAATTACAAATGAGATCTAATCAAGAAAAAATAAATGTCATTGGACTTATCTTGATAAGCCCTACCCAATTAAATATTCATTTATATATTTTAAAATATATTGTTTGATTATGCTTTCAAGATTTTTTATGAGAAATTTCAATTCACACTTGATTTATACATTTAGGATAATACACTCACCTCAGTATGTTCGAATTCTAATGTCCTATATAGATTATCTCCTTTGTTCAAGGGTTTTTCCTTTGATTGGTTACATTACTAAGATATTTAATTGGATAGAGTCTTTTGAGGTGAGTCCTATGACATTTTTTTTATTTTGATAGAACCTAGTTTAGAAGTCCAACGACAATTTTTTTTAATTTGGTGGAACCTTGTTTAAGATTACTTTGAATTAAAAAAAAACTAAATAAGGCTGAAAATTAATAATGTTTTAAACTTTTATGTAAATAAATAATAAATTTAGAAAAAGATAAATTGAAACTATTTAATGTAAGAAATTAAAAAAATATTTCAAAGAAATGCGGTAAATTATACGTCAATGCTACATTCCACAATACTAAGTAGATCATGTTTATTGTCCTTTATTGTCAAATAAGGTAGAGTTGAAATGTGAAATAAAATATTCTAAAGCTCTTAAAAATTTTAGAAATATATAAAAAAGTATATTTAACTTAATATACTTCATTGACATAAGTCTAATAATATTTTTTAAATTTTTAGGAGACCTCATTTGGAATTAATTCGAATTACAAACATAAAAAAGAAAAGAATAATACTAAATTATTAATTTTATATTAGGTAAATATATATAAAGGTTATATTTAATTTGGTAGATATCATTGTGATAAGTCTAAAGATGTTTTTTTTCATCTAGATTAAAACTAGTTAAAAACTATTATCATTAACAAAGTTAAAATAAATATAAGAATAATTGTTATTATTTTGGTAATTAGAACATATATAATAAATCTAGAATAAGATAAAAAACAATGTAATATTTACAAATCAATTGGACATTTGGATTAGGAGATAATAGAACTAGAGTTTCATGGTAACATTACCAAATAAAACAAAAAAGTTTGAAGAACTGAGATAAATATTTCAAAAAAGATCTATTCTAGGATACTAATGAGATCAAGCATAATATTTTGATCAAAAAATCAGGTTTGCATTGGAACATCTAGTAAAGCATGCAAAAAGCATTGAAAAAGATAATTTAAAGGAAAGCATAAAACAAATATTTAATTCTTAAAGCTGACTTAGACGAGTATAAAGACATTCAGTATCTCAGTTAGAGCCCATTAAGATTTAAAGTGTAAAAAGACATATTTAATTAAACAAAAATAATAATAAATAATTTTTTAAATAATATGGAAATATAATCGATTCTTATGCTTTATTAATTTATAAAATAAAATATAATATAAATAATTTTAAGAAATGAGGTAGATACTCTAAGCATGTCAATATAGATACAAATCAAATGTCTGATAAACATGTGAAGATCATATCAAAAATAATAATAAAAGAATGAATATTTTGTTAAACAAAACTTGTAAGGATAAGTGGAACGACATTTATTTTGTCAGGATCTATCGTCATTTGCAAATAATATAAATTATTGAACTAAATAAGCATAAATAAGAGTAAATTAGTATTTTAATACTAAATAAATGTAAAATAAATATAAAATTAATAAAAAAATAAGATAAATTAAAGCAAATTGATATGGTGGAATTAAAACTAAAAGTTCGAATAACTGACAAATTATACAGGAAAGTTGCTTTCAATGATATAGAATAGATCAAGTATAATATCTTGATCATTAAATCTAGTATGAATTAAACATCTTATAAACCATGCTAAAACAATAAAAATATTTTCAAATATAGAAAAAAATATTTAATTTGATAAAGCTTATTGTGACTAGTCAAACTATAGTTTTTAAATCTTCTATTAAACATTTTTAGGAATTACTATAATTATCGATGCAAAAAAGATAAATAAAAAATAATTTATTATATTTAATGTCAATAAAAAACGTATTAAAACTAAAATATGATAAATATAAACAACATAAAATAACAAAGATAAACAAATTTTTTTAAATAAATGAGATAAATTTTTGGGAATATTGCATTTCAAGATTTTAAAATGATAGAGTTTAATGTTCTCAATTGTCAAATCATGTGCAAGTTTAAATACCTCTTAAAATATGTTAGAACCATTAAAAAAAATTAAAATAAAAAGTATGAATATTTAATTTGATACAACTAGACTTGACATATTCAATAACATTTATTTCATCTCCATAATACATAGTTTGTAATTATTAAGAGTTATAGAATAAAATAAACATAAATAAAAATATTTTATTATCTTAATATTAAGAAAATATATAATAACTCATGAATGAGGTAAATGCAAGCAATCTAACATAAACAAATCAAAGTTTTGTTAAGGTTACAATAGAGGAGAATTAAAGTTTCTTAGCAGAATAAACAAATCAAGCCAACAAATTTAAAGAAATAAGATAAATTATAAGAGAATATCATATAACCCTTGCTTAATTGCATCATTCTTGATCAAAGAACAAGGTATAAATGAAATATCATATAACAAATGCTAAAAAATTAAAAAAATCTTAAAAATATAAAAAAAAGTCATGGTTAGATGTTGTCAAGTGCTTTATAATTTTCACCATGAGTAAACCTTCTCTAGAATTACTTAGATTTATCAATAGAAATAAGCATATTACTATTATTCAAATATATATTCTACAGTTGAAATGAGACAAATTGAAGTAATATAATATAATCAAATCAAATCGATGTAATGGCCATACCAGTGAATGGAAGAATTATTTATTAATATAATGAAATCAAAGAAAAAATTTTAACATAATGAGATAAATTGCATACAAATGTTGTAATAAGAAATTTATGCAACATAATGTAACAAAATCAATTAATGTAAAGGTCATACAAGTGTAGATTAAGTGTTATATATTATTATAACCAAATCAAAGAAAACAATTAAAGAAATGTGATAAATTATATGAAAAAGTTCCATTTCAAGAAAATAAAAACATCGTGAGTAAAAATTTTTTATCGTCAAATAAGTTATGAATAGAAATGTCTAATAAAGCATGCTAATACTATAGAATTTTTTTCATGCTAGTCCAATGGCATTTGATAAATCAACATCAAATTTTATTTGTAATTACTATGTATAACAAAGTTAAAGAACCTTTAATAATAAAAATTTTTATATTAATGTCATTTAATTTTATGTTAAAGAAAAAATTTGGTAAATTGTAGTACTTTAATATAACCAAAGAAAGTATTTTGATTATAACCCAAGTGGAGATTTAGAGTATTCAACAAAAGTAAAGCAAAACATTTGAAGAAATCAGAAATTTTATAGGAAAGTTGCATTTATGATATGAAAAAGTTAAACATAATATTGTCAATCATCATTGGTTGTATGAATCAAAATGATTGGTAAATCATGAAAAATATTAGGAAATAAAATATTAAAATTGGATAGATCTCATCGACACAAGTCCAACAACATTTATTTTATCCCAATGAAACCTCAAATTATGTCAATTTCAAAAAATAATTAAGTATAAATAATATTTCATTTTTATTTAACTTTTAAGAAAACCTATAATAAAGTTAAAATGATATATATTTAAGCAATGTAACATAATGAAAATAGTTCAAAGATCTAGAAAAATAGGATGAAGTGTGCGAAAAAGTTACATAGCAAGATACTAAAGAGACCTAGTGTAACATCATTGATCATCAAAAAAGATAGGAATAAATTATCCACAAAAGTATGAATCTTTAATTGGTTAGAGAACATTGATTTGATTGAATAGATGCTTTTTTTCATCTAAATTGCTCCGCATTTTGATTTATGGTGAATTAAAACATGAAATAAGAGTAAGGAATAAGGAATTATTATTTTAATATTAAAAAAAAATATAATAACGCTAATGTCAGATAAAATCTTTGGAACATAGCACAACCAAATAAAACTGATATAATTGTCGAACAATAGAAGATTTAAAGTTACATATTCATATGACTAAATCAAATATAAAAATTTTAAGAAATGATATAAACTACAAAGGAAAGTTGTAATCCTAGAAACTAAAGAGATATTGTACAACATCCTTGATGAATAAATTAGATATGTATTAAAATGACTCAAATTCTGCAAAAAAGATATATAATAAAGTATTCAGGAATATAAAAGTAAATCTTTAATTTTATAAAGCTTATCAGAATGAGTTTAATAACATTTTTCTTATCTTTAATTTGATAAAGATTTTTGTGATATGTTTTACAAAATTTCTTTATTATTATGTAAACATATATTATTTCTAGAGCAAGATGAATGAAAGCATTGTAATATAAAAAAGTAATGTTGTGGACACATTATAGGAGAATTATAGCTTCATAATAATATCACCAAATAAAAGAAAAAAACTTTGATTGAGTGAGATAAAATGTATAGAAAACTTGCATTCCATGTTAAAGAAGGAAATAAAGTCTAACATTCTTGATTGTATAATCAAGTAGGAATGAATATCTCATAAAATATCTTAATATCTCAAAAAAATGTAGAAATATAAAAATGAATATTTATTTGGATAACATCTATCTCGTTGAGTCCAATAACAATTATTACATCAAGATTTGACCTCATGCAAATTTATAAAATTCATTAAAGTAAACAAGAATTAAAACATAAATACATTATTATTTAAATATTATGGAAAGGAAAAATAAATTTAAAATTAATCAATTCCTTGCAATATAATTTAGCCAAATCATATTTATGCGAATGTAGCATTTCATAACATTTAGAGTTAGCTATTAATATATCAAAATCAAAGTGAAAGCTTTTAAAATAACATATAAATTATGTAAAAAAGTTCCATTACAAAATATAGATGAGATTGAGTGTAATATTTAGTATCAACAAATTAGGAATTAGCCAAAATGTATAAAAAACTGAGCAAAAAAAATAGAAACGAGTATTTTTTTATTAATTAATTAACTTTTTGAATGGATAGAGATCATTGAGTTGAGTCCAATGACATTTGTTTGGTCCCCACTGGATCTAATTTTAATTTATTCAAAAATGGAAAAGTAAACAAGTAAACGTATTACAAGATTATTATTTATCTAATTTTAAGCAAATATACTTTAAATCTAAGATGAAATAATTTGAAGCAACAATATATAACAAAACAAAAGCTATATAAATGTCATACAATAGATGATTTAGGGTTACATAGAATTATAACAAAGTTAAGTTAAAATATTTTATGAAAAATGAAAAATTATTGAAAACAGTTGCATTATACTATATTAAGTAAAAAGTATGTAATATTGTTAATTGTCAAATAATACATGAATCATAATGTCCCATAAATTATGCAAAACTCTTGAAAATAAAATTTTTAAAACAAATATTTAATTTCATTATCTCGTTTAGACGACTTGAATGCCATTTTTTTAATCTTCATAAGACTTGTTTGTAATTATTATAAATTAATAATGAAAAACATAAACAATAACAAATTATTACTTTAATATAATGCAAATATATATTAAAACAAAGATAAGGCAAGTTGAAGAAATATATTGAAACCAAATAATTGTGAAAAATTTGAAGAAATGGGATAATGTTTTTTAGAGGCATTTCAAGTTACTAAGGAACCCTAGAGTAACATTCTCGATCATATAAATATATCAGAATCAAATGTCTCATAAAACACATTAAAAAGAATTTTAACAATACTGAAATAAAATGTATATTTGGATAGAGTTTGTGGTCAACTCCAACAAAGTTTTTTTCATCTCAATCGATACTCATTTGGAGTTATTTTAAATTATTATTTTGACATTAACAAAGGAAAACCTAAGAAGAGGTGATTTGGTGTAGTTTATTACACTCTAATAAAATTGATGAAAAGGTCACATGAGTGGAGATCTATATTAAATAAATAATATAATCAAATCAAAATAAAAAATTTGAAAAAATGAGAACAATTATATGGAGAAACTCTATTCTAAGATACTAAATAGATCGAGTGTAACATTTTTATCAGAAAATTTTATTCCAATTGAAATGACTCAAAGCATGGAAAAGTCCTTAAATCCTTATTTAAAAAAGATAAAAAATGAATACTTAATTTGATGGTGTTCATCAAGGCAAATTAGACAATGTTTGCTATGTATTAATCACACCCAATTTGGAATGATTGTTATTTACAAATGTAAATAAGCATAAGTGATAATAATTTTTTTAATATTATGTAAATATATATTAAAGTTAAAATGACATAACTTTTCGAAGAGCAATATATCCAAATAAAGCGTAATTATGGTTACACGATGGATGATTTTTAAATGTATAGTAATATAACCAAATAAGAGGAAAAATTAGAAAAAATGAAGTAAATTATAAGAGAAAATTTCAATGAAACATACTAGGATGTTAGAGTGTAAAATTCTTGTTTCTCAATATAAGTATAAATTAAGATCTCCAATAAAATTTGCCAAAATCTTATAAAAAAATTATTTAAATATAAATAATTAATTTTTAGTGTGATAGAGCTTGTTAAGACGACTCCATCAACATTTCTTTTATCTTCCTCTATCCGAATCTAATATTCTTTTGAATTATAAATATAAATAAGCATAAATAATATCAAATTAATATTTTTATATTTAGTAAACATGTTGTAAAGGTTAATATATTTTAAAGAGTTCGTGAAAAAGATTCCAATGATGTCTACTTTGTCCCTTTTGATCCTTGTTTGGAATTCTATGAATTAAAAATTGCAACTAAAAAATTACTATTAAATTATTATTTTAATATTAGTTTAAAATTTACTAAATAACAGAAGCTGAACGCATCTAATAAAACCAAATCAAAGTAATATAAAGGTCAAATTATAGGACAATTAGACTTTTATAATAATACATGAAAATATAATAAAACATTTGGAGGAAACGAGAAATTTTAGTAGTAAGTTGTATTTGATTATACTAAGGAGATAAAACATAACTTCATTGATCATCAAATAATGTAAAACTAAAAAATGTCCCATAAAGCATGCAGAAGCCTTAAAAACATTTATTATATCTATATATATAGGAAGATTTAGTTAGAATTAGCTTGACTAAAGGAGCTTAATGTCATTTGTGTGAACTATATTAGGGATCATTTCAAATTATGACTAATTATTTAGAATAAATTATCATAAATAATAATAAATTATTGTTTTAATAATAAACATATATGTATATATAAATAAATTATAGATCAATTCTTTACTTTCAGTATAACAAAATCAAAAAGATATTAAGACGATAAGAGGAGGTTGAGCGTAATATTCATTGAAATATAACTAAATCAAAGCCAAATATTATTTGAAATGAGAAACATTGTAAGAGAAATTTCCATTCCAGGGTACTAAATAGATTGAGTGTAACATCCATAATCTAAACTTTAGGTATGAAAAGAAATACCTCATGTAGTGTTTTAAAACAATAGAAAATAAAATAGTGAAAAACAAATTAATATCAAATTTTAAATATATAGTTCTTGTTGAGAAAAAAGAAAATAAATTTAAATAGTATAAATTATTATTTTAACATTAAGCAAAAAAATATTAACAAATTAAAACAATGTAAAGGTCAAACGGGAGAAAAATTACAACTTTTATAACAATATAATGAAATTAAAGCATGAAAATTTAAAATAGTTAGTAAAAGTTGTGTGATAATTACATTCCATAATACTAACTTGATCAAGTGTAACTTCTTTTGTTGTGAATTAGATAAAAACAAATTGTTCTCATATAACTTCGATATCCATTTAGAACAGATGCCATGAGGAATTATTAGAGTTAAAAAAGTAAAATAGCATAAGTAAGAATATATTATTATTTTATGGTTAAGAAAATACATATTAAATTTAAAATTTAATAAATTAAACTAAACTATTTTAATGAACTTAGTATGATGTAAATGTCACATAGTGAAAGTTTAGAGTTGCGATGTAATTTAACAAATCATGTAAAAATTTTTAAGAAATGAGATAAATTATATGGAAAAGATGTATTTCTAAACTTTATTGGGATCAAGAGCAAAACCCTCCATCATTAACTTAGTTTTGAATAGAATTGTCCCATAAACAATGTCAAACAATAAAATATAAATTGTTAAAAAATTTAACAAAATAGATAGAGCTCGTTGAGATGAGTCCATCAATATCTATTTTGTCACTATTTAACCTTGTTTGGAAGTATATAAACTAAAAATTTTAATTAAAAAATATAAATAAATTATTAGTTTAATATTAATTGAAAATTAGTCTAATATCAATTAAATATAAATTAGTGTTTCTAAACTAATATAACAAAATGAAAGTAGTAAAAAGGTCATATAAACGTAGAATTATAATTTTGTTCTAATATAACGAAATAAAAGCAAACAATTGGAAGAAATGAGAATTTTTACATGTTATATTCAATGACAATAATGAGATGAAGCATAACATCCTTGATGATTAAATAAAGTAAGAATAAAAATTTCTCGTAAAGTTTGTCAAAAACTTTGAAGAAAATTATTAATATATATATATATATGTATATATATGTATGTATATATATATATATATATGTATATGTATGTATGTATATATGTATAAATATTAATTGGATTAGGCTTCTCTAAATAAGCTTAATGACCCTTTTATGTTCTTTATCTGACCGCTTTTTTAACTACAATGAATTACATAGAATAAATTAGCATAAATGATTATAAATTATTATTTTAATAATCTTTATATATGTATATAATGATAATTAAGGCAAATAAAGTCAACATAATATAGCCAAATAAAAAAAATATAAGGGTAATAAGAGAGGTGATTGAGTATATTATTCGTCGTAATATTACTAAATAAATGTAAAACATTATTAGAATTGAGAAATTTCATAAGATAAAGTTGCATTCAATTGTGCTAAATAGATTGAGTGTAACATCTATAATCGACAAATTAGCTATAAAAAATCCCAGGATCTATTTTAAAACCATATAATATAGAAAATTTAAAAAAAATTAAAAACTAATATTTAATTAGATAGATCGCATCGAGACAAGTCTAACGATGTTTTTTCTTTTGCATTAATCCTCATTTGAATTTATAGTGAATTACAAAATCAAATAAATTTAAAAAATGGAAATTATTATTTTAACATAAAGTAAAGATATCTCAACAAAATAAAAAATATAAAACTCAAATGAGTAGAGAATTAACATTTTTATAATAATATAATGAAATAAGAGAAACAAAAATTTAAAATATACTATATATTGTTAGGGAAAGATGTATTCAATAATACAAAGAGTTTTAGGTGTAACATCCTTAATTATCAAATCACATGCAAATAAATTATTCTCATAAAACATGTTAAAACTAAAAAAATAAAAAATCTAAAAAGCATAAGAAAGAATAACAAATTGAAAAGAGATCATCACAAAGAGTTCGTTGATGTTAGTTTCATTTTGAGCAGGCAATATTTTGAATTAGTGTGAATTTGCAAAGTAAACAGAAATTATAAAAAAATAATTTAATAATATTAAGTAAATATATATTAAAATTAAAAATGAATTATAAAGAAGATATTTTATACGTCAAAATGAAATTTACTTAAAAATCACATGGAAAATGATTTAGAGTTGGATAGTAATATAACCTAATAGAAACAACAAAAATTAAAAATAGTTGGCTTCCAAGGTACTAAGGAGGTCAAGGACAACATTCTAAAATACCAAACCATATAAGAATAAAAATTTCTTATAAAGCTTGCCAAATTCTCTGAGAATAAAATACTTTAAAAATTATTAATTTGATGGATAAAAGTTTTTGAATAGAGTCTAACAAAGTTTGTTTCATCTTAATGAGTCCTCCTTTGGAATTATAATAAATAATAGAATTAAATAGGAGTAAAGAAAAATAAACAAATATTTTAGTCAAATGAAAGTGATGTAAATGTCATATGAGAGGAAATTTAGTGTCATATAGCAGTGTAAAAAATTCAAAGTGAAAAATGTGAACAAAGAAAAATTTTATGGCTTTATTTTCCAAAATATAAAGGAGATCGATTATAACATCATTTATCACCAAATTAGGTGTAAATCAGAATGACTCGTAAATCTTGCAAAACCTTAGAAAATAAAATATTTAAAAATGTAAGCAATACAAATTTAATTTTGATAAAGCTCATTGAGTCTTGTCTAATCACAATCCTTTAATCCACAATGTACGTCCTTTAAAGTTAGAACAAATTTCTAAAGTAAAAAAATAAATAATAATATTTTTTTTCTTAGCTAGGAATTACTTCTAATTAAAAAATTAATAAATAATAATATATTAAACAATAAAGTAAACAAATATATATTAAAGCTAAAATTACAGATATTAAAGCAACTTAACATAACCAAATTGACGAGACATGAAGGTCACACGAGGAGAGATTTAGATTTACATTGTGGCATAACCAAATTAAAGTGAACATTTTGAAGAAATTTAAAAGATACAATCCAGGATATTAAGCAAATGTAGTGTAAGATCCTTATTCATAAAATCAAGTATAGAGTGAGATTTCAAAGAAAGTGTGCCAAAACTTTAGAAAATAAATTATTTAAAAATAACTAAATTAATATTTAATTAGATAGAGTATGTCAAAATGAGCCTGACAACAATTTTTTGTTTGATGATTTCTCATTTTGAATTACTATGAATTACTAAAGAAAATCACCTTAAAAAAATAAAAAATTATTATTCTAATATTTTGCAAATATATATTTAATATGAAATAAGATAAATTTAGGCAATGAATTATATTTAAATAAAAGATTTTAAGTGTCACATAAGAGGTGATTTATAGTTATATAGTAATATAACTAAATCAAAAGGTAAAATTTTAAAAAATGATGCAAATCAGACAAGAGAGTTATATTATGAGTTGCTAACAACAAGAAGTGCAACATTTGATATCGTAAAATAAGGTATCAAAACGTATCATAAAGGATTCAAATGAATGGAAAATAAGAAAATATAAAACTTTGAAAGTGAATATCTAATTCGATATAATTTGCTAAGATGAGAATAATGATGCATGTTATGTGTCATTCAAACCTCACAAGGAATTATTGTGAGGTAAAAACTTAAATAAACCAAATAACAGGAAATTACTATTACAAATGATTAAAATATAAAAAAAAGTTGAAGATGTACTAAATCAATAGAATATAACAAAATAATTGACATGTGAAGGTCATACAATAGAGAATTTAAAGTTACCTTGAAGTATAACAAAATCAAGCAAAAAGATTTTTAAAAATGAGACAATTGTTTGGGAAAATTGATTTCCAAGGCACTAAAAAGATTAACTATGGAATCGATCTTCTTCTAATTAGTTATAAACAAAAAAACTCTTAAAATACACTAAAACTTGTGAATTAAAAAAATTAATAATAGAAAAATGAAAATTTTTCTCGATAGAGCACATCAAGATTGGTTCAGCAACGTTTGTTGCACTTCATTATAGTTTTTTTGAAATTAATAAGAATTACAAAAAAGAAGGATAAATAATAATGAATTATTATTTTAATGTTATGTAAATATATATTAAAGTTTAAATGGGATAAATTTAAGAAATGTAATACATCAAAATGAAATGAAAGAAAAGGTAACACGTTAAGAGATTTGGAATTACATAATAACCTGACAAAATCAAAAGGAAAAAATGAATAATGAGACAAACTATAAGGGAAAGCTGCATTCCAAAATAGTGTAGAGATAACATGTAACATCTATGCACCTTACTTTAATTATGAATCGAAATATCTTGCAAAACATCCTGAAAATAATTTTAAATAAAATATTTAAAATAAGAAAATGATTATTTGATCAAAGGGAGATCATCAGGACTAGTCTAATGCCTTTCGTTTCATCTTGATTGGACGTTGATTATAATTTGTACCAATTACAAAGAAAGCAAAAATAAAGAATAATAAAATAACATTTCTGTTATAAGTAAATATATAAAAGTTCACATGAGATAAAATTCAATGATGTAACATAACTAATTCAATGCAATGTATAGGTCATCAAAGAGAAGATTTTAATTAACATGATAATATAATGAAATAAAAGAAAAAATTGAAGAAAGGAGATAAATTTTATAGAAAATTTTCATTCAAATGTATTAGTTAGATAAAATGTAAACTCTTCATAATAAATAAAGAATGTTTCAAAATGACTCATAAACCCCCTAAAACCTTGGAAAAAAATATTAAAAATGAAAAAGAAAATATTTAATTGTATAAAATTCATCCAATTGAGTCCATTGGCATTTTCTTTATCTCCATAGGATATATTTTGAATTACTAAAATTTATCAACATAAATAAATATATATAAAAAATCAATGTTTTAAAATTAAATGATATACAAATTAAAGCCAGCACAAGATAAACTAAAGTAATGTTATATAACGATTTCAAAGTGATATAAAGGCCAAACGAGTGCATAATTAATGTTTTAAAATAATATAACAAAGAAAAAACAAAACATTTGAGCAAATGAGATAAATTTTTTGGGGAAATTACATACAAGATATGAAGTAGATCGTGCGAGACATTCTCGATTGGCAAAGCAAGGGTAATTCAAAATGACTCACAAAACATGCCAAAATACTAGAATATAAAAAGTTTCTCATTGGGAGGAGTCCAATGACCTTTTTTTGGACTGAATCTAACCTCTTTTGGAATGAGTCGAATTATAAATCAAAAACATAAATAACTATAAGTTAGTAATTGTAGCTTAAATAAAAAAATTAAGCAATATAAGATAACTACATAAAAGCAATGCAAATTTGACATGAGAATGGAATTAGGATTTCTAAATAATATAACCAATTCAAAGAAAATCACTTCATAAAATTAGATAAATTGTATAGGAAAACTTCCCTCAAATATACTAAGGAGTTTGATTATAACAACCCTCATTATCTAATAAGATATAAATAGAAATATATAATAAAATACGCAAAAACCATAAAAAATATCTAAAAATATTAAAATTAACATTTAATTTTATAAAGATCATCTAAATGAGTCAAAGAATAATTAATTTTTCTCGATCAAATCTTTTTTGCAATTACTGGAAAGACACAAATTCAATAATAATGAAACAAGAAAATTTTTTTATTAAATGTTATGTCTATTATTAGTGTTGAAATGAGATAAATTAAAGTGAAGTGATAACCAAAAATAAAGTGATGAATTAAAAAAAAATATTATAGAATTTTTTTGCCACATCCCTCTTTGATACATTAGGAACTAATCAACATGTCTCATACAGCCAAAAATATCATGGAATACTAAATATTTAAAATTATAAAAATTAATATTTCACTTGATAGAGCTTGAAAAGAAGTGCCCAACAAAGTTTGTTTCGTCTCTATCATACATCATTTGGAATATCTACAAACTATGAAATTAAATAGGCATAAATAATGATGAATTATTATTCTAATTATTAATAGATATAACATAAAACAAATATTAGATAAATTGAAGCAATATAATATTGGTAATTCAAAGCAATCTAATGACCACACTCGATAATTTTTAGATCTACATAGCAATATAACTAAATCAAAGCAAAAACTTTTAAGAAATGAAATAAATTGGAAAAGAAAGTTTCATTCTAAGATTCTATTGTTATCAAGTGTAACATCCTTATTGGTGAAATGAGACACAAATTAAAAAGCCATGTGAAAATTACCAAAATAATTTTGAAGAAAAAATATTTAAAATATTAAAATAAATATTTATTTTTATAGAGCTTCTTGAGACTAGTCCAACTATATTTACGAGTCTTCCACAAATCTCATTTAAAAAATTATGAATTACAAATGTAAATAAAAATAAATCATAATAAATTATTATTGTAATATTAATTGATAATATATCAAAGTAGAAAAGGCATAAATTTAAATCATATAACATAACAAAATAAAAAACAATGGAAGGGACGTTTGAGTAGAGAATTAGAGATTAAAAATTATATAACAAAAAAGGCAAAAATTTTGAAGAAGTTACACAAGTTGTGTGGATTTCAACTATAACATCATCGATCTTCAGATAATGTAGAGATAAAAATGTCTCTAAAACATGTTAAAACCCTTGAAAATAAAATATTTAAGAATAAAAAAATGAATATTTAATTTGATAGAGTTTGTCAAAAAAAGTATATTGATGTTTGTTTCATTTCCATCAAACCTCATTTTGACTTAAGGAAAATTACCAATGCAATTTAACATAAACAATAACAAAATTAAAATAAAAAGAGAATTAAGGATTCATAGTGTTATAATCAAATCAAAGTGAATGTTATGCAAAAAAAGGATATATTATGGAAGAAATTTTATTGTATGATTCTAAAGAGATCAAGTATAACCACCTTGATTATCAAAAAAAAGAATGAATCAAAATGACTTACAAAATAGGTTAACACTCTTTAATATAAAATATTTAAAAAATATAAAAAATGAATATGTAATTTGATAAAGCTCACAAAAGAAAGCAACTTTGAAGTACTATTAATTACATAAGTAAATAAAGATAAATAATAAAAAATATTTATTTATGTAAATATCTAGAAAGCTAAACAAATGTAAATTGGAGCAATGTGATATAAGAAAATCAAAATGATATAAAATTTTTTGTCATATTAGATTTAGAGGAACATAGTAATAAACTAAATAAATTGAAAAAATTTGAAAAAATAAGATAAATTGTAGGGTAATGTTGCATTCAAAGATACTATGAAGATAGATTGTAAAATCCTGATTCATGAAATAAGATAGGAATTGAAATGTCTCATAAACATGTTAAAGACATAGAAAATCAAATACATAAAAAATATAAAAATGAATAATTAATTAGTCGAAACTCATCGAAATGTGTTTATTGTTTTTGTTTGTCTACACATGATATCATCTTGAGTTACGTGAATTAACAAAGCAAAATTAGCTCAAATAACAATTAAGTTTTTTTAAAAATAAATAGATCTATATTAAAACTAAAACTAGATAAATTGAAACACTATAATATAAATAAATTAAAATAATATAATTGGGACATAAAATGAAATTTAGTATTTCATTGTAACATAACCAACAAAAATTAAAAGATTTTCAACAATAGGATAAAATGAACATTCAATTTAATTCTAAATGTTAAAGATCGATTATAACATCCTTGATCATTGCATTGAGTATGAACTTAAAAATCTTGTACATGATGCCAAGAAAGTGGAAAGTAACATATTTAAAAATATTCAAATAAATATTAAATTCTATAAATTGAACCTTGCTTAAAAATTCTATGAATTACAAAAGTACAAAAGAAAATGTAATAGTAAATATTACATAACATATAAAATAAAAAATGAGATAAATTGAAGTAATGTAACATGACAAAATAAAAAAATTTCAAAGTTCTCAAGAAAGGAGAATTAGAAAGATTGAAATGATCAAGTTTAACATAATCATCAAATCAAATATGATTGAAATTGACTCACAATGATTGAAAAACTTTAAAAAAAATAAAAATATTTTTAAATATAAAATATAATTTTTGAGCTGATAATGTTCATCGAATTTAGTGCAATGAAGTTAGTTTCATCTCGATCAAACATTTTTTAGAAGTACTATGTATTATAAAGGTAAGTAAGAAGAAATAAAAAAATTATTAATTTTATGATTACCAAATTTATATTAAAATTGAAATATGATTAATTGAAGTAGTGTAATAAAATGAAATCAAATTGGCGAAATAGTGACAAGAGGGGAGATTTAGAGTTACTCAGTAATATAACCAAATCAAAATAAAAAAAGTTAAAAAATTGGGATAAATTATATGAGAAAGTCATATTCCAAGATATAAAGGAGATCAACTAAAACATTCTCAATCGCAAATCAGGCAGAAATATAAATTTCTTGTTATATCAGCCAAAATGCTAGGGAATAAGATATTTAAAAAAATGAAAAAAAAAATTAATTCCATAGTACTAGTCAAGACATGTTTAACAACTTTTGTTTCTACTCGATTTAAATATATAAAAAAAATTTCATGAATTATAAAAGAAAATATTCCGAAATAATAATTAATTATAATTTTAATATTAAGTACATTTATATTAAAGCATAAATGAGTGAAATTGAAGCAATATAATATATACAAATAAAACTTATGTAATGTGAAAATGATAGAAGATTTTTAGTTACATAGTTGTATAACCAAATCAAAGTGAAGATTTTTAAAAAATAACATAAATTGTAAGGGAAAATTGCATTCTAACTTGTTGAGAAAGTTTACGATATTTCTGAAATGATGAAGTCAGAAATGAATGAAATCATTTATAATTTCTGCTAAAACCACAAAAAAAATTTAAAATTATATAAAAAAATATTTAATTTGATAAAGCTTATTGACTGAGCCTAACAATATTTGTTTCATCTTGATCAAAACCTGATTAGAATTAATATGAAAGGAGAAATCTATAGAAACGTTACATTCCAAAAAACTAAAGACATTAATTAAAACATCATCAAATATTATATAATGTAAAAATAAAAATTTCTCACAAAAAATGCAAACACCATAGAAAATAATATCCCAAAAATCAAAACATATATAAAATTTTATTAAGTTCACTGAGAAAGTTAAATAACATTTGTGTTATCTTAATCAAAAATCATTTGGAATTTTTATAAATAATAAACTAAATTGTCTTAAGTAACATTAAATGATTAATTTACTATTTGTTAAACATTTTTTAAAGTTGAAATATGATAAATTGAATCAATGTATTTTGACTAGACTAAATTTGTTTGAAAGTGACATGAGTGGACACCTCAAACTATGTAATAATATAATTAAATAAAAAAATTAAGAAATAAGAAGCATTTTTAAAAGTTATGTTCTACAATATTGAGGAGATTGAGTGTAATGTCCGTGATCATCAAACAAGTTATGAATTGAAATAGCTTGCAAGGTTACCAAAATCATATAAAACTGAACATTTACAAACACTAAAAATGAATATTTAATTCAATGCTGCTAGTCTCAACTAGACCTCATTTGGAATTACTACATACTAAAATATTGAACATGCTTAAAGAACAACAAATTTTTGTTTTTTTAATATTAAGAAAATATATGTTAATTGCAAAATTTTGTATGTCAAAAAAAACTTAATATAACTAAATCAAAAGATACAATGTTCACATTAAAGGATAATTAGAGTTACTTAGTAATCAAACCAAACAAAAAAATTGCAAAAGTGAGATATATTATATTGGAAAGCCACGTTCGAAGGGACAAAAGAGATTACTTTTGATGTTCTCAATCATCAAATCAGTTTAAAATCAAGAAGCCATGTAAATTACTAAAAAGATAGAAAATAAAATTTGTAAAAATTTAGGAATGAATGTTTAGTTTTGATAGCACCCATCAAGCTCAATCTAAGAACATTTGTTTCTTCTTGACCAGTTCATGTTTGGAGTTACTCTGAATTATTAAAGTGAATCAGTATAATTAAAAATAACTTGTTATTTTTATATTAAGTAAACATTTATTAAAGCTATAACAAAAATTAATTGAAATATTGTTACAAATCATAGTTAATCGAATGTAATGTTCACCCAAAAAGAGATTTATAGTAACATAATAATATAACAAAATCAAAGAAAAACTTTTAGCAAATAAGATCAATTAATCTAGAAAATTGCATTCCATGATTCAAATAACTTTGATTGTATTGACTTTGATTTTCATATCTGGCATGGATCATAATTTCTAAAAAAATCCATAAAATAATTTAAAATTTTGAAATAATTTTTCTATTTGATAGAGCTGGCTCAAACGTGTTTAAAGACTTTGTTCCTTCTTGATCAAGCCATTTTTTCAATTACTATGAATTATAAATGTCAATATTCATATAAAATAATGAACTATTCCTTTAATATTAGCAAAATATACAATAAAGTTGTAACAACATAAATTGAAGCAATAAAACATTATCAGATATAGGTAATGTAAAGTTCAAGTGAGATGAGACTTTAAACCATATGGTAGCATATCCATATAAAATAAAAATATTTATTGAAATAAGATAAATTATACAATAAAAGTTTATTTCATGAAACTAAAGAGATTATGTGCAGCATTCTCAATCACAAGATTATATATGAATTGTAATGCCTCGTAAAGCATCTTAAAAATGTGGAAATATTTTTAAGAAATATAGAAATAAATATTTAATTAGATATTTTTTATTAAGATGACTTCAACTTTTGTTTCATGTCGATAGAGTTTATTTGCAATTACCCTAAATTACGAAAATAAATACCATAAATTAAAAATAAATTATTATTTTAAAATACATAAATGTATATGTTATAGTTGAAAATGATAAATTGAAGTAATATGACGAAGCTAAATAAAATTAATGCAAATATCACAACAGAGGGGATTTATAGATACAGTGTAATAAAACCAAATCTAAGAAAAACATTTAAAGAAAAGAGAAATTATATAGCAAAGTTCTTTTTCCAATGTGTTACAAGGATTGTGTGTAAATTTCTCAATCAAAAAATTTGACATGAATGAAAGTGTTTCATAAAGTGCACGAAAAGTTAGAGAAAAAATAGAATAATAGAAAAATATTTAGTTTGATAAAGCTCATTGAGTTGAGTCCAATCACATTTATTTCATTTTAAATGGAACTAGTTTGTAATTATTATGAATAACCAAAGTAAAACTATGTAAACAAAGTTAAGCTATTACTTTAACATTAAGGTAAATATATAATTAAGTTAAAATGACACACATTAAAAAATATAATATAAAGAAATTAATGCAATGTAAGTGTCATATGAGATGAGATTTAGTGTTTGTGACATGACAAAATCGAGTGTAAGGTCTTTAACCATTAAATCAAGCACAATCAAAATATCATGTACGCCAAGTGAAGAAAATAATTTTTTTAGAAATATGTAAAGGAATATTTAGTCAGATAGAGCAAATCAAGAAGAGTCCATTAATTATTGTTTCATCAAACCTGACCTTGTTCGGAATTATTACAAGTTATAAAGGAAAATTAATAATAAATAATAATAGAATATTTTTTAAATTTTAAGAAAATATATATTAAAGATGAAATGAGATAAAATGAAGAAATATAATATAACAAAATCAAAGTGATGTAAAGGTCACATATGTGTGGATTTAGAGTTACTTAGTAATATATCAAAATCAAAGAAAGAAATTTGAAAAAATGAGATAAGTTATACCATAATGTAGCATTCCATGATACTAAGGAGAATATTTGTAGCATTGTCAATTGTTAAATCTACTACAAAGTAAAATATCTTGTAAACCATTTTTTCATATTGAACAAGCATTATTTGGAATTACTTCTAATTAAAAATGTTAACAAATATAAATTGTAATAACTTTTTTATAATATTTATTAAATATTTATTAAAGATAAAATAAAATAACTTGTAGCATTAGATTATAACTAAATCAAATTTATTTAAGGGACACAGGAGAGGACATTATGTGTTACACAGTGATATAATCAAACAAAAACCAAAAAAATTTAAGAAATTAGATAAATTGTGTAAGAAATTTGCATTACATGATTATAAGATGATCAAGTTTATTATCTTTGAACACTAAATCTATTGCACTTCAAACTTTTTTAGAAAGAAGCAAAAACTGTAAAAAGTATTTAAACATTCATCTCAATTGGATGTCATTTTGAATTATTGAAACTTTTCATAGTAAATTACAGCAAATAGTAATAAAATTAAGCAATATAATAAAAATATTAAAGCAATATAAGAATAGATAAGATAAACTATTAGTTATGTAGGATTATAACCTTATTAAAGCATATAATGTTGAAGAAATTAGAAACATTACAAAGCAAAGTTGCATTCCAAGATACTAAATAGTTTGATGCAGCATCTTTGATCTTAAAACTAGGACAAATGAAAATATCTCATAAACATAAAAAAAAGCATAAAACCAAAATTATTTAAAAAGTAAAAAATAAATGTCTAATGGGTTAGAGCTTATTATATGACGTGATTTCTGTATTCTTGTTCAGACCTCGTTGGAGTAATTACAAACTACCCAAGAAAATAAGATAAATAATGATAAACTAATGTTTTAATATTAAGTAGATATATATTAAAGATAAAAAGAGATAATCATAATCTAGATATATTATAACTAAATCAAAGAAAAAATTGAAAGAATGGGATAAATTGTAAAAGAAAGTTACATTTTCAATATTGTAATGAGATCTAATGTAATATATTCAATTCTAAACTAATGTATGAATCATAATCACTGATAAATAATTGAAAAACCCAAAAAAGAAAAATACCAAAATAAATAAAATGAATATTTTGTTAAATAGAGCATGTCAAGGCTAGTACATGTAGAAGTCGTATAGCAATATAACCAAATCTAACAAAATAATCTTTAGAAATATGATAAATTGTACAAAAAAGTTGCATTATAAGATGCTAGGTATGTCAAGTTGGTATCTCGATCATCAAATAAAGTATAAATCAAAATATCTTATAAGATATGCTATAATGCTAAAACATAAAAAATATAAGATATAGAAATTTAATATTTGATTAGATGGAGCACATTAAGATGCCTCCAACAATGTTTGATTCATCTCAATGGAACCTTCCTTTGAATTTCTATGAATTATAAAATTAACTAAGAAAAGATAATAAAAAATATTTACTTTAATTTTAAGTAAATATATTTTAAACATGGAATGAGGTAATTAATGTAATATAATATCACAAATATAAGTTTTATAAAGGTCACATGAGGGGAGATTTAGAGGTTAATAATAACACAATAAACTAAAAGTAAGAAGTTTGAAGAAATAATATAAATTAAATGGGAGAAGCTTATCCCACGACATTATGGATATCACTTGTGGTAAATTTTAATGTCTCATAAAACGAGTCAAAAATAATAAAAAAACTACTTAAAAAGTAGATAAAAAAATTTTAATTAGATAGAGCTTGTTGAGACGAGTCAAAAGATGTTTATTTTTTCTCTATCAAACCAAGTCAAAATGACCACTTATTACAAAAGCAAAGATGGTTAAATAATTATTAAGTAAATATATACTAGTGATAAAATAAGATAAATCAAAGTAATGACAAATTATCAAATCAAATTAATGTAAAAGTCTAACGAGATTTGATTTGGAGTTACATATTAATTTGGTGACATAGAAGTAAAACATCAAAGAAGTAAAATTTATTTTAAGAGAATTTTCCCCTCCATGGTACTAAAGAGATCAATTGTAACATCTCCAATCATCAAATAATATATCAATCAAAATACCTAACAAAAGCATACAAAGAACCTAAGAAATAAACTTGGATAAAAATAAATTATTATTTTAATATTAAGTACATATATATCAAAGCTAAAATGAAATAAATCAAAGTAATGTAAGATAACCAAATCAAAGGAATGTAATGGTTACATGACATAATATTTAGAATGACTTAGTAATTTATCCAAATGAGAGAAATATTACAAGAAATAACATCAACTATATCGAAAATTTTCATTCTAAGATAATAAGTAGATTTAGTGTATCATCCTTGATAATCAAATTTAGAGCTAATATAGAAAAGAATACTTATTTGAATACATCTCATTGAACCAAGCCAAACAATGTTTTCTTCATCACAATCTATAATAGTTTTGAATTATAGTGAACTATCAAAGTAAATAAGAATAAGTAATAGTTAATTAATATTTCAATGTTAAATAGATGCATATTATTGATGTTGTTGTCCTTTATTCTCTTGGAGAAATGGTAAATTTTATAAAAGAGAAGATTAAGTTTTACATAGCAACGTAGTAAAAGCATATCAAGGAAATTTAATGGGCACACAATAAATGATTTAGAGATACATTGTAATATAACTAAACTAAAGAAAAATCATTGAAGAAATATGTTTAATTATATGGGAAAGTTTTATTTCACGGTACTAAGGAGGTCAACTAAACATTTCTTATAATCAAATTTGGTAAGAATTAAAAAAGCTTATAACATGTTTTGAAACCAAAGAGAAACAAATAAATAAAAATTTCAAATTCAATATATAATTAAATAGAGTTTCTTAGGATGAGTCCAATGTCATTTAGTTTGTCTCGATCAAATTTCTTTTAGAATTATAGTGAATCACTAAAGCAAATATGGATAAATAATAATAAATTTTTATTTTTTAGTATTAAGTAATTGCAATAAAATGAGATAAATCCAAGAACTGTAGTAGAACCAAATCAAGGTACAAATTAGGTACAAATAAAAATATCCAGTATGTCAAAGAAAGAGAAAATAAAATAATTAAAAACATAGAAATGAATATTTAAGTTGAACCTCGCATTGATGGAATCACATTTTAAATTTTTACAAAGTATTAAAGAAATGTAAATCATAAATTACTAAATAAATGTAAGAATAAAAGACATAATTAATTTAATATTGTTTAATGTATATTAAGGCGTAAATGAGATAAGCTACAGCAACATAACAAAAGAAAATAAAAGTAATGTAAAAGTGAAATAAATTTATCACAAATCACGTGAAAAGAAACTATTTTTATAAAATTATAAAATTGAATACTTAATTATATAGTGCTTGTAAAGATGAGTCAAACGACCTTTTTATTGTTTCCGTTTGGCATTGCTGTAATTACTATGAATGACTAAAATTAATAATTAGAAATATTAAATTCTTTTTTAAATATTATGTAAATACATAGTAATATAAAAATAAGATAAATTGAATAAATGCATAGTAATAAAACAAATATTATTCAATAGATATATAAATGTAGATTTTGAATTACATAGTAATATAACAAAATAAAAGTGTAAACTTTAAAAAAATAAGATAAGTCATAAAAGAAATTTGCACTCCTAAATAGTAATAAGATCAATTGTAACATTCTCAACAATCAAACCAATTAAAAGTCAAAATGTCAACTTGTATATGCAAAATAATAAAAATTTAAATATTTCTAAAGTATCAAAAAATTATTATTCAATGTAATATTAAATAATTAATGATATGTAGGAGTAAAATAAAAGGAGATTTAGAGTTGCAAAATCATATAATTAAATCAATGCAAAAAGTTTGGAAAAATAATACAAGTTATGTTAGAATGTTCCATTCTAGGATACGAAGGAGATCTACTGCAATACTCAAAATCATCAAGTCAAATTCAAATCAAAATATCTTATAAAATATTTCCAAACAAAGAAAATAAACCATTTATAAATATAAAAAAGTGCATATTGTTAGAAACAGCTAACGAAGATGAGTATAAAGATGTTTATTTAGTCCTAATTAGATCATGTTTAGAAGTTATGTGAGTAATATTATGAAAAACTATTAAATAATTACAAAATATTGTTTAATATTAAGAAAATTTTGATTAAAACTAAAATAACATAAATCAAAACAATGTAAGATAACCAAAGCAAAGTGATGCAAACATCATAAGGGAGGAAATTTTGTGTTACATATATTATAAAATCAATGTAAAAATTTCAAGCAAATAGCCCAAAGTGTGTTAAAGTTGCACTCTGTGATACTACTATCATTGTTAAATTAGGTGCAAATAATTATTTCACCTAATAAGTGTTAACATTATTGAGAAAATATTTAAAAATATGAAAGTTAATATATTTAGCTAGATAAAGCTTGTTGAGTTTATCAGACGACATTTTTTCTTGTCAAATAGATATCACTTAGAGTTATTGAAAATTACCAAACTAAATATGATAAATCATAATAAATTATCATTTTTGTACTAAGTAAATATTGATATTGAAATGAGGTAAATTCAATAAATATAATAATACAAATTCATGTTTAGGAAAAGCTCAATAATTGTAAATTTAGTGAAATATAGTAATCCAATGATGTTTGTTTCCTTTTGATTAAACCTCATTTGGAATATGATAAATTTAAGCAATATAATATAACCAAACAAAAAAGATTTAAGTATCACACAAAGGAGAATTAATGTTTCATAGTAAAATAACAAAAGTTAGAAGTACTTTAAGAAATGAGATAAATTGCATTGGAAAGTTTCATTCAAAGAAAAAAAGTTGTTTGAGCAAAGCATCCTGTATTGTTGAATTTTCCATGAATCATAAAATGTCTTGCAAATAGAAATGCCTTTTAAAATAAAGAAATGGATACTTTGTCGGATAAGGTTCGTCAATATGAATCCAATGATTTTTGTTTCATCTAGATCAAACCACATTTCAAATTTATGAAAATTACGAAATTAAATAAAAATAATAATAAAAAAATTACTTTCTTAACTTTTAGTAAATATACATTAGAGTTGAAATAAGATAAATATAAGAAAAATGATGTAACCAAATTGAAATGATTTAAAGGGCACAAGAGAATATATTTAGAGCTACATATTAAATATTACTCTGTAGTCACATTCCAAGATACCTTGGAGATATGGTGTAACATCATTCATAAAATCTAGTAGCAATCAAAATGTATAATAAAATTGTTAAAGAAATAGAAGATAAAATTCATAAAACATTAAGATTAAATATTTTATTGGACATAGCTTATTAGGTGAGTCGATTGATGTTTGTCTCATAAGAAAAAAACTATTTTAAAATTAACCAAACATATATATATATATACAAATATATATATATATATATATATATATATACACAAATATATATATATATATATATATATATATATATATATATACACAAATATATATATATATATATATATATATATATATATATATATATATATATATATATATATATATTAAATCTTAAAAAAGAAAAATTAAAAACATATAACCTAACAAAAGCAAAGTGATGCAAATTCACATGTTAGGAGATTCAAAATTTTACAATAATGTAACAAAATAAAACTAAAATATTCGTACATATGAGATAATCTTTATGGGAAAGTAATATTCCAAGATTCTATGGAGATCAAATGTAGCATTATTCATTAATAAATTAGGAAAGAACTAAAAGGACACAAAGCATGTCGTAGCCATAAAAAAATAAAATATGTAAAAATTAAAAATTGAATAGTCAATTGTGTAAAGCTTAACCACGTGAGTTCAACGACATTTGTTTCTTCATGCCCATGGCACATTTTTCAATTATAGCAAAATATTAAAGTATATTGGAATTATTAATAATAATTTATTATTTTAACATTAAGTAAAAATTAATTATAGTAGAAGAGATGAAAATTGAATATATTATAACCATATAAAGGTCACATAAGAGGAGACTTAAAATATTGTAGTAATACAAAATAATCGTTGTGAAGTATTTTAATTAATGAGATAATATATAGGGCAATGTTGCTTGCTGAGAAACTAAGGAGATAGATTATAACTCCGTCAAACACTAAATGAGATTAATGTCAAAATTATTGTTAAAGAATGCAAAAACCATATAAAATAAAACTTTAAAAAAATGTGAAATTGAATATTTGATTCGATAGAGTTTGTTGAGAAAAAACTAATAAAGATTATTTCTACTTAACTAGTTCTCATTCAAAATTATTATGAATTACAAAAAAATAAAAATAAATATTATTAAAAAAATTATCTTTTTCCAAATAGGAGTAATATATAGATTACACAAGAGGAGATTTATACCTACATGTAATAGAAATAAGTGTGAGCCAAATTGTTTAAGAAATGAACTAAATTTTATGTGAAAGTCAAGCTACCAAAACCTAAAATTATGTACAAATAAAAAATTCTCTTAAAATATGTCGAAAAAAATAAAAAATAAAAATATTTAAAATTTGAAAATTAATATTTAATTCAGTAAAGAATGACTAGGTGCATCTAACAATGTTTTTTGTTCAATTACATTGAATAAGGAAAATATTTAGTATATATATACATTGAAGCTAAAATATGAGAAAATGAAGCAATATAATGTATCCTTTTCAAAGAATTTTAAAGGTAATAGAAGACAAAATGTGGAGTTATGGAGTAATATAAGATATCAAAGTAAAAATTTTGAATAAATGACATAAATTATACAAGAATGTTTTATTGTAAGATCCTGAGTAGATCAAGTATAACATCCTTAGTAATTAAAGTAGGTATAATTTGGAATTTCTAATAAATTATGCAAAAACCAAATTAAATAAAATATTAAAAAAACGTTGAAATGGATACTTTATGTTATAGAGCTCATTAACATAAGTCCAATGTTTTTTTATATTAATTAGATCTCATTAATAACTACTATGTATTACTAAAATAAGTTGGAAAAAGTAATAAATTATTATTTAATAATAAGTAAGAGTATACTAAAACTCAATTTAGATTAATTGAATCTTTACGATGTAATAAAGCAAAAGGGATGTATTGGATAAAATTGATAAGATTTTGAGGGACATAGTAATTATTTCTTGTCCTCTCTAATAATAATTATTTCATGTTGATCAAAACTTATTAGATTAAATGTAAACTATTGAAGTAATTATAGAAAAAAATAATAATTTTTTATTTTAATATTATATAAATATATGTTAAGGATACATTAAAATAAACTAAAGAAATACAATCAAGGTAATGAAGGTGAATAGGGAGGACAAGAAGAGTTTAGTAGTAATATGATCACATCAAAGTAAAAAAACATAAATAAAAGGGATAAATGTTGTGTACAAGTTTCATTCTAGGATACTAAGGAGATTTATTGTAACAACCTCGATTATGAACTTAGGTATGAATAAAACTGTCTAGCCAGGGTACCAAAACCCTGGAAAATATATTATTCAAAAATATACTAAAGAATATTTAATTTAACACATGTCATTAAGATGAATCCAAGAAGTTTATTTTGTCTATAAGGCCACATTTTGAATTATTGTGAATTAACAAAGCAGATAAGTATAAATAATAATAATAAAGTATTATTTTTTTATTACATAAATACGTATTAGTCCTAAAATGAGTAAATCAAAATGATGTGATGTTCACAAATAGGACATCTACAATTATGTATGACAAATCAAAATTAAAATGAAAAGTTTGAATAAACAAGATAAATTATAAAAGAAGTTGCATTCAAAGAAGTAATGGAGATTGACTATAACATCCTCAATGATCAAATCCAGTATGAACAAAAACATCTCATTAAGCCTATCAAATGCATCGAAAATTAAATATTTAAAAAGAAAGAAATTATTTTGGCTCACTTCATAAGACATTGTTGTCAACATACTATAATGATAGAGAATATTGCACTCGATATCATTAGTATTTTGGAATACACTTTCCTATACAAATATTCTCAATGATTTAACTTTCTTGTTTTTTTTATGTATTACTATGTAAACCAAAACCTTATTTCTTTTGAGCCTTATATCATATTGATTTAGTTATTTTATGTTGCCACAATATATCTTAATTTACTTTAAAAAATATTCTTACTTAATACTAAAAAATTAATTTATAAGTATTTATGATTATTTATTTTTAAAGTTACCATTAATTCAACATAAGTTACAACTGAGATGAAAAAACATAATTTGATTAACACCAATGTGCTCTATCTAATTAAATTTTATTTTTATATCTTTAAATATTTTCTTTTCTAGTCTTTTGGTAAACATTATGAGATACTTTGATACACATCTTATTTTATCTATGTAGCAATAAATACCTTCTTATGTGACGTTTACAGTACATTGACTTTGTTATGTTACATTATTTCAATTTATTGAATCCTAGCTTTAATATATATTTACTTAACATAAAAATAAATATTTATTATTACAAATTCTCATTTTTTTTGTAAAATTTGTAGTGTTATCTGATGAGGTCTAATCGAGGTGAAACAAATGTCATTAGACTAGTCTTAATGAGTTTTATCTCAATATGTATTTATTTTTTATTTTAAAAATTTTTTTTATTAGTTTGTTTGGCATGCTTTAATACATATTTTTTGTACCTGATTAGATGATGAAGGATGTCACGTTATATCTCCTTTAACCTTTGTATGCCATTTTATTGTACAATTTTGCCTTATTTAATAAAAATTTTCACCTTGATTATTTGTGTTATCATGTGACTCAAAATCTCATCTAATGCGACCCTTGCATCACTTTGATATTGACATATTATATTGATTCAATTTATCTCAATTTCGACATAATAATTATTTACTAAACATTAAAATAATTATTTCTTATTTTTTATGCTTTATGAATTTAGTAATTCACAATAACTCTAAATGAGGTCTAACTGAGATGAAAAAAATCATTGGACTCATCTCCATGAGATATACTAAATTAAATATTAATTTTAACACTTTTAAATACTCACTTTTTTGGGCTTCATCATACTTCATGAGGCACTACGATTGTTTAGTAATTTGATAGTTGTTTATGTTACACTTGATTGTTTTTCTATCTTGGAATGCAACTTTGTCATACAATTTTGCTAATTTCATGAAATTGTTTTCTTTTGTTTTATTATTTTACAAACTAATATTAAATCTCTATTTATGTGACTCTAAACAATGCTTTGAATATGTTATATTTGATTAATTCAATTTATCTCATTTTAGTTTTAATATATATTTACTTCATATTAAAAAAGTACTTATTTTCAAGCTAATTCTTTTTGGTAATATCTAGTAATTCTACTTAAGGTCTAATGGAGAAAACAGATCATTTTTTGACTAATCTTAATGAGCTCTATTAGTTATATATTTATTATTATGTTTTAAAATATTATATTTTAAAGGTATTCGATACACTTTAAGATATATTTCAATTCTATTTGATTTGTTGATAGAGAATATTATACTAAATCATGTTGGAATCATAAAATAAAACTTTCCCAAAGAATATATATTATTAATTCCATTTTTTTCTTTGAATTATTTCTGTTAGTGTTTTTCTCTAAATCACTTCTCATGTGACCTTTGCATCAGCTTGATTTGATTATACTATAATAATTAAATTTATCTCTTTTCATTTACATATAAATACTTAACACTAAAATAATATTATGTTATTATTTAGCTCACTTATGTTGGTAATTTATTGTACTTCCACATGAAGTGCGATCTCACCAAAACAAATGGCATTAAATTCAACTAAAATTGCTCAATCTAGTTAAATACATATTTTTATATTCCTAAATTTTTTTTTTCTTGGATTTCTTTTTTGTATTTATGAGAATTTTTTGTTCTTAAATTAATGATAAAAAATATTGCACTTGATTTTTTTAGTATCTTCTATTTCAAAGTTTTTGTACAATTTTTCACATTTCTACAAACATTTCACTTAGGTTTGGTTTTATTGCTATGAAAATTGTTTTCTCTTCTCATGTGGCATTTACATTGCTTTGATTTGGTTATGTTTCATTGACTAAGTTTTCTTCATTTTTTATTTTTTATATATATTTACTTATTGTGAATGAAAAGTTTTCATTACTCACACTTATTATTATGAAACTTTAAGGACCCTCCAAATAGGCATGTTCACCATGTTAAAAGGAAGATGAAAATGAATTAATGAAAATCTCTTTTATTTATGAACATCTAGTATTTTAATCAAACTGTGTTTGACCAAGTGTAGTTGGGGAGATTCTAAGTTCCAATATTACAGGCAAGGATCAAAGTTGAGACAATCTATTAGGAGAGCCAAAAACAAAGCCCTATTGAAAGAACTTTAATAATGGTCATACACCTTTCTCTAAGAGAGCTAGTTACTAAACAAATTCACACTTCCACGAATTACCCATATCATTGTCAAGAAGATGCACACTTTCAAAAACTCTTATTTTCGTAAAAATAATCTAAGGTTTGAGTTAATCTTTTTTATGTGGAGTACTCCATATAGAATTTATCTTAAATTCTCTATTTTATGTGAGTGAAATGGATATGCCAAAAATTACTTAATAGGATTTCTTATTACTTAAGTTATTATCACCTACTTAACTTAATAATCTATGTGACAACTATAGAATGCTAATCTTTGAACTATTCTGAAACACTACACAAATAATCCAACCCTAATTAGTGTATACAATCTATTAATATTTCTTAATAATTTATTTACTAGTGTCAAATACTATAAATTAAACTTTAGCAGAAGTTCAAATTTTCCTTAAATTAATTACAATACTTCAAATTATCTCATTTTAGATTTAATATATTTTTTTTATTATTCAAATAATAACTTTTTTGATTTATGCTAATTTATTTTGTTAATTTATAGAAATTAAAAATGAGGACTATTTAGTATGAATGACAAATTTAGTTAGATTCTTCTCAACAAATATTTTCACACTAAATTAGCATTTTTTCTTTTAAATCTTTATTTTCAATGGTTTTGCAATGTTTTATGATTTTTTATTATTCATAATTGATTGTATCATCGATGATGTTAAACGTATTCTTATTAGTATTTTTGATTGCAACTTTTCTATATAATTATCTCATTTCCTAAAAATTTTAAACACTATAAACTCTATTTCTCCTACTGTTTCACCTTTAGATTGCATTGATTTAGTTATATTACATTGCTTTAATTAATCTCAATTCAGTTTTACTTTATATTTACTTACTATTAAAATAATTATTTTTTCGTTGATACTTATATGATTTTGTAAATCATAGTAATTCCATTTGTGGATTGATCGATGTGAAACAAATATCATTGACTCCTTTCGACAAGTTTTATTTTATTAAATATTAATTTTGATGTTTTATATATTTTCTAGTAAAGATTTTACTATTCCTTTTAACAATTTTCATCAATTCCTAATTTGGATGATTGAGGATGTTGCACTTGATCTCCTTAATATCTAGGAATATAACTTTCTTATAAAAATTATCATAGTTTTTATTTAATATATATTTATTTAACATGAAAATAACAATTAATTATTATAGAAAGTTGTTAACTTGTATAGTTCATTGCAATTCCCTATGAGGCTTTACCTTAATGAAACGAAATCAATTGACAAGCCTATACATGATCTATCAAATTAAAAATTTATTTATTTTTTGATATTTTTTATTAAATTAATTTATTATGTTTTACTAAACATTTGTATCAAACATGATTTGGCGATTAAGGATGTTGTAATTAATCTCCTCAATACCATGGAATGAACTTCTTTATATCATTTATCACATTTTAGCTTTAATATATATTTATAAAAAAATTATTTATTATTTATTATTGTTATTATTGCAATTTGTAGTAATCCAAATGTGGTTCTATTAAAATAAGAGAAATGTCATTGGACTTGTATTGCCGAACAATATCGATTAAAAACACTTTATATAATTTTTAATATTTTACATTCCAAGTTCATTACAAAAATTACAAAGTTATTTTATTCATAGTTTGATTTTTTAGGATGTAAAAGTTGATCTCCTAATGATATTAGAAAGTTCGTACATGAGTATAATCTAATTAATTATTAATTGTTTTTCAAAATATTTATTCTTCAATGGTTTTGTTATGCATTATTTGCTGTTTGGATTTGTACTTCATATTTTGGTGAAGGATGTTGCACTTGATCTTTTCATTATTATAGAATGTAATATGAGCATAACATTTATCTCATTTAAACTTTCATATATAAAATTTCCAAATGAGGCTTGATTGAGATGAAATAAAAGTTGTTGGACTTATCTTGACTAGTTTTATAAAATTATGGAAATATTTTTACATCTTCAACTGTTTTATTTTATTTTTTATTATATGATTTATTATACTTTTTTTAACCTAATTTGATGATAGAGAATGTTATAGTCAATCTATATTGTGTCTCTAAAATACACTATCTTATACATAATTTTTTGAATTTCTTATAAATTTAAGCTTTAATTTATTTATATTACTATGAAACTCTAAATCATTTCAAGCTTGAACATCATGTAGCATTGCTTTTAGATATTACATTCATTTAATTTACGTCATTTCAACCATAATATATTTTTTTCTAAAACTAAAGTAATAACTTACCATATTTTATGATTATTTAATTTTGTAATCAGTAGTAATTAATCAGAAATGAGGCCACATTGAGATGAAGTAAATGTCATTAGAATCCATACAATATGAACTATAAGAGTAAATACTCATTTTTGTCTTTTAATTTTTTTTTGATATTTTTGCACTATTTACTAACTTTTCTATGCATTCCAAATTTGACAAAAAAGGTTGTTAGCCTGAATCTCCCTTGTGTCATAGAATGCAACTTTCTTGAAACATTTATAGCATTTCTATAATTTTTTTTGTTTTATTATATTTTTACGTAACTTTAAACCTATTATATTGTGACATTTAGATGTTCTTGATTTGCCTATACTACATTGATTCAATTTATCTCATTTTAGTGCTAAAATAAATTTACTTAATATATAGAAATAGTTTATAATTATCTAGTTTTTTTTACTTTAGTCATTTACCATATTTCTAAACAAGGAAAAATTTAGACAATGGGAACTTTAATAGTCTCATCTCTGAATGAGTTTTGCCTAATACAAAATTCATTTTTATGTTTCCCAATTTTTTATTCTGTAAGGTTTTAGAATGCTTTAAAAGACATTTCAATTCATACTAAATTTGCTAATTGAAAATGTTACATTTTATCTCCTTAATATCTTTGAACTAAAAGTTTTTATGCAATTTATCTTGTTTCTCAAAAAATGTTTTGTGTGATTTGGTTAAGGAATTACTTTATTTTTTCTCACTAAACATTAATTTATTAATTTAGTTAATATTCAAAATAATATTTTATTTTTTTGTTTATTGTTTTAGTAATTTTTAGTGCACCTAAAAAGGTTCAATCGAGATAAGAAAAATGTTTTTGGACTTGTATGGACAAAGTTTTTGTAAGTAATTATTTAACACGGAATTTATCTTATTTGTTAAAATTTTTTGCTTTGGGTTAAATTACTACATAACTTTAAATCACTTCTCTATATATATTTACTTTTCCTAGATTTTATTATTGGTTAATTTTATCAATTTATCTCCTATAATTTTAATATATGTTTACTTAAAATTAAAAAAATAATTTTTTACACTTCATACTTATTTATTTTAGTAATGAACATTAACTCCAAATGAAGTATGATCTAGAAAAAAAAACTACATTTGACTAGTCCTAATAAGCTTTGTCTAATTAAATATTCTTTGTTATTATTTTAAGTATTTTATTTGTCATATTTTCTTTGCCAATTAATAGTAAATAAAAATGTTGTCAAATCGAGATGAAATATATGTTGTTATACTCATTTCTATGATCATTATTGAACTAACTATATATAATTATATTTTTAAATATTTTTTAATAATTTGTTTGATTCATGAGACATTATAATTCATACTAAAATTAACAATTGAGAAAGCTGCACTTGATCTCTTTAGTATTTTTGAACACAATAATTCAAAAATAATTATTTTGTTTGTCAAATTGTTTTATACTAATTTCATTAAATTATATTTTAACTCTAAATCTCTGATCATCTTACCATAATATTAGTTTGATTTTGTTATTTTATATTATCTTAATTAATCTAATTTTTAATTTAATACATATTTACTTAATATTAAAAAAGTTATTATTATGTTTTCTTAATAAATTTGCTCATTTGTTATTATTCCAATAATGGTTAGATCGAGAAAAAAGCAATGTCATTGCTAATTTGCTAATTTGTTATATATATATGTGTGTGTGTGTTTCATAATGATTGGCATGATTCATTAGAGATTTCATTTCATACCTGATTTTACGATCAATGACGTTACACTAGATCTCCTTAATTTCTTGGAACACATGTTTCATTTGAAATTTATCTCATTTCTTAAGCTTTTTTGAATTGGTTTTGTTACTATTAAACACTTATTGCCTCTCATGTGACTTGTACATAAGTTTTATTTAGTTGTGTTATTTTCTTTTAATTTATCTTATTTCAATTTTAAAATTATAAATTAATACTATTTGTTCTTATTTATTTCGGAATTTATAGAAATTCTAAATCATTTTTTATGGAGAAGAGAAAAGGTTTTTGGACTCTTTGATTACCTTCATCTAATTAAATATTTAGATTTTTGTATATAAATATTTTTAATTTTTCTATTTTATGAACAATATAAAACATATATCTATTCAAACATTATTTGATGATATAGAATGTTACACTCAATTTCCTAAGTACCTTGAAATAAAACAATCCCAAAAAATTTACTCATTTTCTCAAATTTTTTCTTTTTTTTTTTTTGTTGTTTACTATGTAATTCTTAAGCTTCTCTCATTTGACCTTTATAATGCTTTGACATGATTATATCATGATACTTGAATTTATGTTATGTGAAATTCAATATATATTTAGTTTAAAGTAAAATAATAATTCCTTTTTTTTTATTTTTGTTTAGTTTAGTCCTTCGATGTAATAATTAAAAGTGATATTTGATAGGGATGAAATACACATTATTAACTCATTGTGATGTGCTCTATCAAATTAAATACCCATTTTTTATTTTTAAATATTTTCATTTTCTAGTGTTTTAGTATGTTTTATGAGCCATTTTGATTTGTGATTGATGTTTTCATTAAGGATGTCACACATGATCTTGTTAGTATTTTGAAATAATATTTTATTATATAGTATATATATTATTTCTTTAAATTTAATTTATTTTAACTAAGTTATATTGCCTTGTAACTGTAAATCACTTATCATAGGTCCATTACATCGCTTTGAGTTTGCGAACGAGGAAGTTGCACTCAATCTGATTAGTATATTGGAGTGAAACTTTCACAACCAATTTGTCACAATTCTTCAATTGTTTTAGGTTCATTTGGTTACAAGGCTATGTGGCTTTAAAACTTATTGCATGTGACTTTTATCTTGCTTGAATTTGGATATATGACTTTACAATAGTTTGTTTCATTTCTTTTAAAATATATGTTTACAAAATATTAAAATTATAATTTATTATTACTTATTTGTATTTGTTTTCAAACTTCATAGTAATTGAGAAGGAGATCACACCAAGATGAAACAATCATCTTCGGAGTCATCACAACTAGCTCAACTAATTGAATATTATTTTAATATTTTTTAAATATTTTACTTTCTTGGATTTTTTGCATTATTTATGGGACATTTTGAATCACACAAGATTTGATGGCCTGGAATTTCAAACATGAAGTTCTTTGTTACTTTCAAATATAAGTTCTCTTTTCTTTAAATGTTCCACTTTGAGTTAGATATATTACTTCGTGCCTATAAATCTCCTTTAATGTGACCTTTGTATCATTTTTATTTTGTTAGATTATATTATTTTAATTTGTGTTTTCTACCATAATATATATCTACTTAATACTAAAATAATAATTTCTTTTTTTTTTTATTTAACTTTGTAATTCATGGCAATTCGAAATGAAGTTCCATTGAGACAAAATAGGCAACATTACACTCACTTTGAGACCATAGTACTATTTAATAATCATTTAATATTTTTCTAAATAATTTATCTGTGAGAGATTTGGCTTGTTTGATGAGACAATTTGACTTGGATAAGATCTAATGAATAATGAATCACATAGGTACCTTGGAATATAACATTGCCACACTATTAATCATATTTATTAAAAAGTTTTGCCTTGATTTTGTCATTTTATTATGAAAAGCTAATTATTCTCCCATGCAACTTTTACATAAGATTGCTTTTATTATATGGCATTCCCTTAATTTATCTCTTCTTTAGTTTAATACATTTATGTATATATTATTAAAATAATAATTTAAATATAATTTATTTTGTTGTTTGTAGTAATTCTAGGTGAGTACTAATGGAGAAAAAACAAATGTCATTACACTAATCTAAATAAGCTCTATAAAATAAAATATTTTTATTTATACCTTTTTAACTATTATATGTTCAAAAAATTTGGCAAACTTTACAAGGTATTTTATTCATACGTAATTTGACACTTGAAGATGTTATAATTAATCTCCTTAATATCTTTGAATGTAACTATCCCACACAATTTATCTAATATTTTAAAAGTTTTTTCTTGGATTTTGTCATATTCCTATGTAACTATGAATATCTTTTTGAGTGTCATATATATTGCTTTAATTTTAATATATTATATTGCAACAATTTGTTTCATCTAAACCTTAATATAAATTTACTTAATATAAAAATAATAATTTTTCATTATTTAACTTTATTTACTTTGATAATTTATTATAATTAAAAAAATGGTGTGATTTAATACAAAATATGTGATTGGACTTTTCTTGAGGAGCTCTATTTAATTAATTCTTGATTTTTTATTTTCAACTGAATCAAAGAGAAACATTCTTAAAAAAGAAACAAATTACTTGAAAATATTATATTTATAATTATTAAGTTGAACAATTGTAAAATCCTTAATCGTTAAATCAAGCATGAATGAAAATATCATGTAAAATATTTCAAAAAAACAAGAAAAAATTAATTAAAAAATATTAAAAATTAATTTTAATTTGGTAGAACCTAGGGAGACTAGTTTAACAAAATTTCTTCATCTCCATAAGTTCTCGTTTCGAATTACTATGACTTATGAGAAGAAACAAGCACAAATAATAATAAACTATTATCTTAAAATTAAACGAAAATATGCTTAACTTAAAGAAAGGTAAATTGAAGAAAAGTAATAAACTAAATCATAACAATGTAAAGGTCATAGTAGAAGAGAATTAGACTTTCATAATAGTTTAATTAATTGAAAGAGAAACTTTAAGCAATGACAAAAATCCTATGAAGAATGTTGCATTCAAATATATTAAGAAAATTTAGTGCAACATCCAAAATTGTCAGATAAGGTACGGGTTAAAATATCTCATAAAACATGAAAAAGCTATAAAAATATTTTTAAAGTCATAAAGGTGAATATTCAATATGATAGAGCTTATTTAGGTTTGTCCAATAAGGCTTATTTTGTCTTAATGATATCTCGTTTTAAATGTCTTGGAATTTAAATAAATAATATCAATTGTCTTCTTTATATGAAGTAAATATATATTAAAGTTGAGATTTGATATATTAAAGAAATATAATATATCTAAATCAAAGTGATCTAAAAGTCACAAAAGGGTAGAACAAAGATTTGAAAATAATTTAATCAAATCAAAGAACATAATTTTAATAAATGAGATACATGGATAAAGAAAGTTGAATAAGAAGGTTCTAATGAGATTTATTTTGACAAACCAAGTCTAAGCAAGTCTAACAATATTTATTTTGTCTTGATCATGACTTGTTTAGTATTACAACAAATAACTAAAGAAAATTATAATAAATAACAATTAAATTTTTTTATTTTTTAAAACATGTTTCAAAAATGGAAAGAGATAAATTGAAACAATATAATATAACTATATATGGCTAATGTGATATTCATTCAAGAAGAAATTTTGACTACTATAGTAATATAATAAAATAAAAAAATTTGAATAAATGGGACTAATTACATGAAAACTTTGTATTCGATGATTCTAAATATGCCATTTGTAACAGTGTCAATCATAAAATCTATCATGAATCAAATAACTTTTAAAAATGGAGAAACTTAGATTTTTCTAAAATATTAAAATGATTATTTAAATAACACAGTTCATTAAGATGAGACCAACAACATTTGTTTCATCTCTATTTCACCTTATTACAAAATATAATGAATTATGAATGTAAAAAAGCTTAAAAATTGCAATTTATATATAAAGAGAATATATGTTAAATTTTAAAATAGATAAATTGAAGTATTGTAATTAACCAAATAGAAATTATATAAACATCAAATAGAGGGCATTGATAGTCACATTTTAATACATCTAAATAAAAAACATGTTCATAATGAGATAGTTATATAGGAAATTTGCATTCAAGATATTAAGCAGATAAAGTGCAACATGCTCAATCATGAAATAAGATAAGAATCAAAATATATCACAAAATGTGTGAAATGTTTAAAAATATCAAACAAACATTTAATTGAATAAAGCATATTAAGATGTGCTCAATGATGATTATTTTATCTCCATCGAAGCATGTTTGTAACCACTACAAATTAGTAAAGTTAATAAGCATAAAAAATAATAAATTTATCTTTTAAAGCTAAGAAAATATATGTTGAAGCTTAAATGAGATAAATTTAAAAAATGCAATATAATAAATTAGTAATGACATAAAAGTCACATGACAAAAAAATTGGAGGTTCATAGAAGTATAACTAGATCAAAGAGAAATAATTAAAAAAATATCGTAAACTATATGACAATTTTGCATTCCAATTTACTAAGATGGTAGAGTGTAATATTCTCAGTCATTAAATTAGGTACAAATAAGAATATCTCACAAAGAAATTTAAAACTTTAGAAAGCAAATGGTATAAAAATATAATAAGGATTCTTTTGAGGAAAAGGCACCTTCGAGATGAATTCAGCAATGTATATCTTATTTTGATCAGATATTATTTAGACTTAATTTTTGAAACAAAAGTAGATTTGGATAAAGAAAAATAGATTACTTTTAAAAATTAAGAAAATATAAACTATAGTTATTATGAGATACATTGATGCTATATAATATGATAGAATAAAAGTAATGTAAAAGGTCACATAATAAGAGTTTTAGAGTTGATAGGGAATACAATCAAATCAAATTTTAAAAAATTCAAAAAAAGATTTAAATTGAATGTAAAATTTGTGTACCAAAATACTAAGGTGTTATAAAGCAGAGTCCTCGACCACAAAATAAAATAAAAATAAAAGATAATTGTAAAGCATGATAACAACATAGGAAATATAATATTTAAAAAAATAAAAAGTGAATATTTTATTTGATAGATCTCATTGATTAATGTTTGATGATATTTTCTTCATCTCTACAGAGGTTGGTTTGAATTATTAAGAAATACTAAAGAAATTAAATATAAATAATAGTAAATAATTATTTTAATTTTAAGAAATATATATTAAAGATTAAATGGGATAAAATAGAATAACATGTAATAACCAAATAAAACTAATTTAAATGTCATATAGGAGAAGAAATAGAATCTCATAGAAACAAAACCAAACGAAAGCAAAAAAAAATTGATGAAATAACACAAACATATGAGAAATAAGAATTCCAAGAAATTAAGGAGATTTAATGTAGTATCCTTGATCATTAAATTAGTAATGAAATGAGTAGCTCTTAAAGAATGCAAAAATAATAGAAATTAAAATATTTATTAATATAAAAGGAATATTTATTGTGATGCTGATTATCCAAATGAGTCTATTGATATTTATTTCATCATCTCATATCTCATTTAAAATCATTATGAATTATCAATGTAAATAAAAATAAATAACAATTATTTAATATTTTAATGATAAGTAAATATTTATTAGATGTAAAATTTCATAAATTGAAGTAATATTATAGAAGCAAATCAAAGTTTCATGAAGCTAACAAAATATGACATTTAGAGTTAAATAGTAATGCAACAAAATGAAAGTAACAAATTTCAAGAAATGAGATAAATTCTAAAGAAAGTTGCATTCGAATATATGAAGGAGATCAATTGTAACATCCTCAATTATCAAATAATGTATGATTCAAAAATATCTCATAAATGGTGTTAAAAACCCAAGAAAATAAAATATTTTAAATACAAAATTTAATATTTTATTAGAAAGAGCTTGTGATATTTATCTCATTTTAGTAAGATTTCGATTAGAATTATTGTAAGTTACATATTTTAAATTACTAAAGTAAGCATAATAATATTAATTTATTTTTTAATGTTAACTAATACAAATTAAAGCTTAAATTGTACATAATGAATGAATGCAATATAACTAAATAAAAATGATACAAATATGACATGAGTAGGGATTTTAAGTTACATAGTAATATAACCAAATGAAAGTGAAAATGTTTACAAACTGCAATAAATTGTGTAAGAATGCTACATTCAAAGGTATTAAGGAAACCGGGTGTAATATCCTCAACAGTCAATTTAGATGCTAGTTAAAATGGCTCAAAATGTGTGGCAAAATATCGGAAAATAAAATATTTAAAAATATAAAAATAAATATTTAATAGGATAGAATTCATCGAGATGTGTATAAAGAGATTCATCTTTTGTCATTTTGATCTTTTATAGAATTACGACGTATTACAAAATTAATTAACCATAAATAATAGCAAATTATCATTTTTATTATTAAGTAAATATAAATTAAAATAAAAATGTGAAAGTTTAAAGAACCATAACTTAACCAATAAAAGTTGTTTCATGGACACATGAGAGGAGGATTATTACAAAACAGTAATACTACTAAACCAAAGAAAACCAATTATAAGAAATTAAATAACGTTCAAAGGAAAATTGTATTCATTGATAATAAAAGGATTGATTGTAAGTTGTTTGATCATTAAAAAGGGTTATAATTAAAGTGTCTCCTTAAAAAAACACAAAATTCGAAAAAAATAGAAATTATTTTAACATTAAAAAAATATTTAATTGGATAACGTACATAAAGGCATTTCCATCAATGTTTGTTTTGCCTTCAACATAAGCAAAAAAAGAAATGTGCAAAAATAATGCAAAATTATTTTGTTAGTATTATGTAAATATAATTTAAAACTCAAATTTGATAAATTTAACCAAAAAAAATATAACGAAACTAATGTGGAAGTTTAACAAAAATGAGATAAATTGCACAGGAAAGTGCATTTTAAGTTATTAAATGGAATGAGTGTAACTCTCTCAATTTTAAAATCTAATATGACTCAAAATACCTTATAAAGAATGCAAGAACTTTAGAAAATTAATCTTTAGAAATTTTAAAAAGATGAATAATTAAGATAAAATAGGTCAAGACTGGTGCAATGCATTGATTTTGTTCAAAATTTTCACTTGGATTTGAATATACTTCTTCTTAACTATAAATCTCCTCTAAAAAAATTATATTAATATTTTATTAGATAGAGCTTGCTGAGATGTGTGTAATGACACTTGTTTTGTCTTGATCATACTTCGTTTAGAATTACTATAAATTACATAAGTAAATAAGTATAAGTAGTAATAAATGTTTTTCAAAAATTAATAAAATATTTTTAAATATCATAAAGGACATAACTTCAAGCAAGGAAATATAACCAAACTATTGCGATGTAATGATGATGAGAGAGGAGAATTTTGCTTACATAAGAATTTATCAAAATAATTGTGAAGCTTTTGATGAAATAACATAAACTTTTTATGAAAGTTGCATTTGATGACTATTGTAACAACTTCAACCATAAAATCAAGAATGAATAAAAATATATAGAGAAGCTTGTTAAAAAAATTCAAAAATAAAATATTTTAAAATATAAAAACAATGTTTCACTAGATGAAGGTCTTCAATACATCTCTAATGACATTTATTTTTCTTAATCAAGCTATGTCAAAAATTAATTTGAATTACAAAAGAAATAAAAAGAAATAAATTTAAATTATTTTTTAAAATTTAAGAAAACATATGTAAAAGTTAAAATGAGATAATTGAAAAGCAATGTAATATAAAGAAATGCATGAGATGTAAGGGTCACAAGTGAGGTGACTTAGACTACATTGTATAATAAAATTGGAACCAAAATGTTTGAAGAAATATGATAAAATATATGTGAAAGTTGTATTCTAAAATATTTTAGAGATCAGGTGTGACATCCTTGATAATTTAATTATATACGAGTCAAACTTTCAAATGAAGTGTATGAAAAGTTTTGAAATAAAATATTTAAAAAATATAATAATAAATGTTTTAATTTTGTAGAACTAGCTTAAATGAGTGCAATGTCTTCCATACCATGTCTGGAATTACTAAGAATTTCTTAAGAAAATATGCATAAATAATTATGCATTATTTTTTTAAGTAGTATGATAATTAACAAAATCAAATTGATGTAAAGTTTAGATGAGAGGATATTTAGAGCCACATAATAACATAATAAAATCAAAGAAAGCAAATTTTGGAGAAATAAGATAAATTGTGTTAAAAAATTTCATTGCTATATACAAAGGCGATATCGTGTAACGTCCATAATTTTCAAATTATGTATTGGTAAAGTAACTTATAAAAAGTGCCAAAACCATAAAACGATACTTACAATTTTAAAAAAAATCTGTTTAATTCGATGGAGCGATTGAGACAAGTCTAATGATGTTTTTTGTCCTAATAAGATATCATTTTAAATTAGTATGAATTATTAAATTAAATAAGCATAAAAAATAACAACTTATATATTTTAATATTTAGAAAAAAATAATAAAGCTAAAGTAAGATAAACTAAAGTAATATAACATAACTAAATGAATATAATGTAGTGGTCACATAAGAAGAGATTTGGAGTTACACAAAAACATAATTAAATCAAAGCAATAAGTTTAATGAAACAAGATAAATTACATGCAAAAGTAAGATTTCAAAATCTAATTAGATCAAATGTACCATCCTTGGTCATCAAATCTAGTAAGAATAAAAACATCCCATAATTCATGACGAAAACTTAGAAAATAAACATTTAAAAAATAAAAATGTATATCTAATTTTACATAGCTCACCAAGATGTGTCAAACAAAATTAATTTTATCTTGATCGAACCCCGACTATAATTACTATGAATTTACAAAGTTTAAAAGCAAAAATAATAAAAAAACATTATTTTAATGTAATATAGATGTATTTCAACCTAAAATTTATTAAACTTAAAAAATATAATATATCCAATTAATAGACTTGTGAATGTCACATGATAAGAGAATTAGAGTTACATAGTTGCATAACTAAATCAAAGTAAAACTTTTGAAATGAAACAGGTAAATTGTACGATGAACAAGCATTTGAAGATATTAATTAGATTGAACATAGCATCCTCGATCATTAAATAAGGTATGAATTGAAATGCCTCATAAAAAGATAAATCCAAATAAAATAAACCATTTAAAAATAAAAAAATGAGCATTTAGTTGGATAAATTCATCAATATGATTCCAATGCATTTCATTCATATCGATCAGGGCTCGTTCGAAATTACTACAAATTACTACAAAAAATGATCATAAATAGTAACAAATTATTAGGTTTATATGGAGTAAATATTTATTAAAGCTGATAGGGTGGTCACACAAGAGAAGAATTAGTGTTTCATGGTAATATAAGTGAATCTCGATAGAAAACTCGTGAAAATAAAATAAATTATACAGAAAAGCAACATTATAAAGTATTGAGAAGATCAATTATAATATCCTCAATCAGCAAATCAAGTCCAAAGAGAAATATCGTGTAAAATATACAAAAATAACTGAAAATAAAATATTGAAAGATATGTTAATGAATATTTAAGGATAAATCTCATCAAGATGAATCAAATAGTATTAGTTTCGTGTGCATCAAATCTTGTTTACAATTATTAAAACTTGTCATAATAAATAAGAATAAATTATATCTATTTAATAATTTAATATTAAGTAAACATTTGATAAAGTTAAAATGAGTTGAATTATAAATGTGCTATAATATAACTAAATAAAAGCAATGTAAAGGTTACCAAATAAAAGAATTAGAGACTCATAATAACATAAGTAATTCAAAGAAAAAAACTTGAAGGAATGATAGAAATTATACAGGGAAATTTGTATTCTATGATAATAAAAAGATCAAGTGTATCATCACTGATCATCAAATTAGTTACAAATTAAATTATGTCATAAAATGTGTCAAAAGAAAAGAATAAGAAATATTCAAAAAGTTAAAAATAAATATTTAATAAGAAAGAAAGCTCATTAATATGAATCCAATGTTATTAATTCATCTCAATTTGACGACGTTTAAAGTTACTACGAATTACCAATTAAAATAAGTATAAAGCATAATAAATTATTATTTTAAAATGAAGAAGATATACATTAATTCTTAAATTAGATGCATGGAAGCAATATAAAAAAACCAAATCAAAGTGATGTAATGTTCATGCTATAGGATATTTTGAGTTACAAAGAGGCATAACCAAATCAATGTGAATGATTTTAAAAATAAAATAAATTATTTGAGATGGTTGCAATCCAAGATATGAAGATGATCAAATGTAACATCCTCAAAAATTAAATCATCAATGAAATATTATTTCACATCAAGCATGGCAAAATCATTAAAACAATATTTATGAAAAATAAATAAATATCTAATTGAAAAATGTTCATCAAAATTTACTTTATTAGATAGAACTCGTAGAAATGTGTCAAATGTTATTTATTTTGTGTGCATTGGACCTTGTTTAAAATTACTACTAATGATGAAAATAACTAAGCTCAAAAAATAACAGAATATTTTTTTTGTATTAAGTGGATATTTATTAATTTTATCGTAAGACAAATTGAGGCAATATAGTAAACAAATCAATGGAATATATAAACGACACACAAAAGAAGATTTATGATTACATAGAAAATTACCAAATCGAAGGGAGAACTTTGAAGAAATGAGATAAATTGTGCCTACAAGTAACATTCCAAGATACTTACATGATCAATTATTACTTGTTTGATTATTAAATCCTTTTTTGAATAAAAAGGACACATAAATCTTATCCAGTGCTAGAAAAAAAATATTTAGAAGTATAAAAATGAATACTTAATTAAAAAGTGGTCATTGAGATGAGTCTAATGAGTTTGCTTTGGGTCGACTGGTCATTTTCTGGAATTATTAGAAGTCATTAAAGTAATTAGTAATAAATAATAATAAATTATTTTTTTTATATAAAATCAATACATAAAAAATTAAAAATGATATAGATTTTAATAATGAAATATAAGAAATTTAAATTTATGAAAATATCACAAGAGAATAGAATTAGCATTACATAGTAATTTGAGCTATTCAAAAGTAGACGATCCAAAGAAATATGTTTTATTAAAAATTTGCAATCCAAAAAGCTATGGACATCAGCGATAACATCCTTAATCATGAAATGTGGTACGAATCATAATATTGCATTAATCAAAGAAAAAATAGAAACAAATTTATATAAAAATATAAAAAGAAATATATAATTTGAAATATATATTTGAGACAAGTCCAAGGAATTGTTTGTGTTGATCAAAACTCATTTGGAATTATTGTGAATATCAAAAGTAAATAACCATAAATAATATGAAATTTTATTTTAATAGTAAACAATTTAGGTCAAAATTGAAATAAAATAAATAAAGAATGGTTATATGTAATAGCAAAGAAATGTGAAAATCACATGATAGGATTTTAGTGTTACATAGTGATATACCCAAATCAAAGAAAACAAAGTTTTTGAAATGAGATAAGTAGTATAAGAAAGTTTTGTTCAAAGATATTAATATGATTGATCATAAAATCCTTCATTAAATAAGCAAAAAAGTATAGAAAGCAAATATATTTAGAAAGATATAAAAATGGATATATAATTCTATAATTTCCATGGCAGGAATCAAATGATAATATTTTAACCAATCAAACATCATATGGAAATACCACTATTTAAAAAATTAAATAATCAAAATAAATATAAAATTGTTACTATAATATTTGGTTCCTAAATAAAAAAGCTAAAATTAGATAAATTGAACAAATACAATATAACATAATCCAAGTGACATAAAGTTCACATGGCAAGAGATTTAAATTTACATATTAATACATCCAAATATATGCTAATCATTTTAAGAAAAAACATCAATTATTTGGGAAAGTAGTTTTCTACTATACTAATGAGATGAGAGATAACATCGTTAATTACAAAAGTTGCTGAAAATAAAAATTTTGCATAAATAGTGTCGAAAACCTAGAAAATAAAATACTTAAAAATATATAAATAATATTTATTTAGATTGTGCTCTTTGAGATAAGTCAAATGGCAAGTCTTTCAACTCTATTAGACCTCTTTGTAATTACTATGAATTACAAAAATAAAAAAGTATTTGTTTCATATTAAGTACATCTATTTTGAAATAGAACTGAGGAAAACTAAAGTAATACAACAAAACTAGTTGAAAGTAATATAAATGTCACATGAGAGGAGGGTGAGAGTTTTATAGTAAAAAAGTTGCATTATGAGATATTAAAGAGATTGAGTGTAACATCCTTAGTCATCAAGCCTACTACAAATCAAAGTGTATCTTAATTATGCTAAAATCTTAAAAAAGAAAGTATTTTAAGTGTCTAAAGATATAAAAACTATATCTAAAAGACTCCAATGGTGTTTATCTCATTTCCATCGTACCTCATTCTGAATTATCATAAATTATGAAGTTAAATTTAATTTAAAAATAATAAGTTATCATTTAAATTTTAAGTGTACTTATATTAATCCTTAAAATATATAAATTATTGCAGTGTAATATGATCAAGTGAAGGTGATGTAGAAGGTTTTATAAGAGTATACATTATTTTTTGGAATCCAAGATATTTAAGAGTCCATGCAATATCTTTGATGGTCAAATCCTATATGATTCCGAAAACAACATAACACAAGCCAACAATGTAGAAAATATAAAATTTAAAAACACAAAAATAAATATTTATTAGATATAGCTCATCGAGTTGAGTCCAATGACATTTGTTTTATGTCAATCAAAAGTTGTTAGGAATTTCTATTAATTAATTAAATAAATAAGAAAAAAAATAATAGTCACATCAAAGGAAAATTATATTTTTTTAGAAAAAATAATGAAATCAAAGGCAAAAAGTTGAAGACATGAGATAATTTACAAAGTAAAGTTATATTCCAAGATACCAAAGAGATTAATGGTGACACACTTGATCATCCAATCATATCTAAATAAACATTACTCATAACATTTTCCCAAAAAAAAATTGAATGTTTTTTAAAAAATATATAAATGAATATTTAATTTTTTAAAGCATATTGAGACAAGTCCAATGATACTTGTTTCATCTCAATTGGATATTGTTTAGAATTAATATGAATAAGCATCATGATAAGCATAAATATATTATAATTATTATTTTAATAATAGGTAATCTTTTATTAAGGTTGAAATTGGATAAAGTTAAGCAATGTAACATAACCTAGAAAAAGACATGACATAACATGAAATTAGGACTTAAATCATATTATCACAAAATCAAGACAAACAATTTAAAGAAAAAATATAAATTTTATGAGAAAGTTGTGATCCAAGTAATTAAGAATATCGAGGTAAAATCCTCAACCATTAAGAATGGTATGAACTGAAATATGTGGAAAAGTGTGACAAAGCACATATAAATAAAATAATTAAAAAAATATACAAAAAATTATTAAATTGGATTGAGCTCATTAAGAAGTGTTCAATGACATTTTCTTTGCTTAAATGGGACAACATTTAGAATTGTTGTAAATTCCTAATTTAAATTAGCATAAAAAATGATAACTTATTTTTTAAGTAGTTGGTATATCTATATTAAAATAAAAATGAGTTAAGTTGAAGCAATGTAATTGACATAGATAAAAGCAATGTAATATAGACAACGCAAAGTAAAGGTCATACCATAAGAGATTTAGAGTTACATAGTAAGATAACAAAATTGAATTTAAAATTATTAAAAAAGAGATAATTTGCATAGGAAATTTATAATTTAGTATACAAAGATGATAATGGTTAACAATCTTAATTATTAAGTATGGCACCAAACATGATGTCATTAAAAAACTTTTATTTTGATAGACCTTATAGAGACATTTTTAAAAAAAAATATGCATAGTAATAAAAATAAATTATTGGCTTAATGTTATGTAAATATATATCAAACCATAAATTTGAAAAATTGAAGAAATATATTGTTAGTAATCCAAGAGATGTAATAGTCATACCAAAGAGCATTTAATGTTACATAAAGTGTAACAAAATGAAAGTGGAAACTTTGATTAAGTAAGATAAATTATATGAAAATATTACACTCCAAAATACTAATAACGTCTAGGGTAACATCAGTAATTTTCAAAAAACATAATAATTAAAATTTCTAGAAAGATACTAAAACCATAGAAAATATAATTTGTACATATATAATAATGAATATATAATTAGAAGTACTTATTGAGATGGACCAATGATGTTTGTTTCTTCTCGAGAAAACCTCATTTTGAATTATTAGTAACTACTACCATGAATGATAATAAGTTATAGTTTTGATAATAAATAAATCAGCACTAATGTTAAAATGAGAAAAACTAAGCCATTGTAATTTGTGAAAGTCAAACACAAATAACTGTTGCATGAGTGGAGATATAAAGTCAAATGATAATATAACTAAATGAAAGAAAAAATGTTGAAGGATGAGATAAATTATTCAAGAAACTAACATTCCAAGGTACTAAAGAGATGAAGTGTAACATTCACAAACATTAAATCAGCTACTATTTGAACTGTCTCTTCAAGCAAGAAAGATAATTAAAACATAAAGTGTTTAAAAGAATAAAAATTAAAATTTTATTTCATGTTGTTTATTGAGTTTGGTTAAATGGCTTTTTCATCTCAATTGAACCTCCTTCGAAATAACTAAGCTTTATTTATGTAAATATGCATAATAAATAAAGAATTATTATTTAAATATTAAGTAAATATGTAATACAATTATGTTAATATTAAATTTAATAATGAAGGATAACAAATGGAAAGAAATATAAAGATCACACAAGAGAAAATTTAGAGTGACACGGTAATATAACCAAATGAAAGCATTGTAAAGCTCACAACATGGAATATTTAGTATGACATGTAACATTAGAAAACCAAAGCAAAAGATCTAAAGAAATTAGATAAATTACATTGTAAAGTTACGTTTAAAATGCTAAGAAATTCAAATGAACAAATCCTTGATCATCAAATAAGACACTAGAGAAAGTGTATCGTAAAGAATGCCAAAATAAAAAAAAGTATATGTAAAGTTATAGAAATGTATATTTATTTGGATAGAGCTTGTCAATGTCAATGTAATGGTGTTTTTTTACTTCAATCAGACCATTCTTAAAGTTTTTACAAATTTACAAAACAAATAAGCATATATAACAATAAACAATTTTTTTAATGTTAATTATATCTAAATTAAAGATAAAAAAGGTAAACTAAGGCAATATAATACAACTAAATTAAAGTGATGTAAAGCTCATAGGATAGGGGATTTCTTGTTACATATAAATGTAATGAAATAATTGTAAGGACATTGAAGAAATGTGATAATTGGTACGACAATGTTGCATTCCAGTATAATAAAAGATCAAGCGTAACTTCATCAATTTTAAAATAAAATATAAATTAACATATCAGAAAATAGATGCCTAAACTAAGAAAACAAAAGATTTAAACATATAAAAATATTTTTTTTAATAGAGCTCATCATGACATGTCCAACAACATTTATTTTGTCCCAATCAAAACTTGATTGGAATTGCTATAATCTCCAAAATAAATAAATAAAAACAATCACAAATTATTAGTTTTATATTAAGTAACTATTTATAAAGAACGAAGAAAGATAAATTGGAGCAATGTAATATTATTATATCAATAAATTGTTAGAGTCATAAATGGGGAGATTTTGAGTAACGTGGTCTTATAATCATATAAAAGTGAAAACATTTTAGAATGGGCATAAATGTTATGTGAAAGTTGCATTCCAAGATACTAAGGTGATCAAGTGTAGCATCTTCGATAAACAAATTAGGTACCAATTAAAATATCTCTTAAAATTCATAAAAATAGAATTTCCAAATATATAAAAAATGGAATGGTTAGATTGATAAAGCTTTTCAAGTAAAGGGATGTTTATTCTACCTTCAGTGGTCACATTTGGAATTATGACAAATTATAGAAATCACATATGGGGTTAAGTGATTATTTTAACATAAAATAATTATGTTTCAAGGGTAAAAATAATAAATTTAAGCAATGTATCAAATCAAAGTTAAAGCAATGTAAAAGTCAAATGAGAGGAGATATAGAATATATAGAAATATAATTAAATAAAAAAATATTTAAAGAAATGGGATAAACTATACGACAAATTTGTAATTAAAGATAGTTAAGTGATTGAGTGCAATGTTACCAATCATCAAAATATGCATAAATCAAAGTGTTTGGTAAAGTGCACCAAAATGCTAGAAAGTTAAAATTTAAATTTATGTGGATGAATAATTAATTGGATAAAGATTGTGAATACGAGTCAAATAATATTTTTTTGTCTCTATCAAAACTTGTTTGGAATTATTGACAACTACAAAAGTCGGTAGACATAAATAATAACAAGTTATTATTTTTATATTGAATATATGTTATATATATACAAAATCTAAAATGAGATAACTTGATGCAATGTTATTTGACCATATCAAAGACATGTAAAGGTTTAGTAATAAGAGATTTAGAGTGAAGCAATTATATTGCCTAATAAAGGCAAATAGTTTAAAAAAAGAGATAAATTAAATGAGAAAGTACCATTCAATAACACTAATAAGATCAAGTGTAACATCCTAGATTATCAGATAATGCATGATTTAAATGAGTTTGTAAGAGTAGTAATATACTAGAAAATAAAATGTCTAAAGATATAAAAACTAAATTTTAATTTATAGTGCATAACAAGATACGTTAAATAACATTTATTTGTTCTCGATCAAACATTGTTTGGAATTATTATAAATTACCAGGGAAAATAAGTGCAAATGTTATGAAATTAATTTTTTAAGATAAACATAATATATATTTAAAAAAATTTGAAAATTTGAAGGGATGATATACAACAAAATTAAAGTGACATGAGGGTAACACGAGAGAACATTTAGAATTACATAGTCATGTAATCAAATTAAACATTTGATGAAATTTGATATACTGCTTGGCAAAGTTGTATTCTAAGATACTATAGAGAGCAGATAAAAGTTGCTCAATCATTTAATTAGGTATGAATTGAAGTGTATCATAATTCATGCCAAAACCATACAAGGTAAAATATTTGAAATATATAATAATAACATTTAATTGCAAAAAGCTTGTTAAGATAAGTCGTATGATATCTATTTGCTAAATTCAAAACTAGCTTAGATTTATTACAAAAATCAATTATTATATTTAATATTGATTATAGCTAAGTTAATGACAAAGCAAGATAGATTAAATCAATGTGATTTAAAGAAATTAGAGTAATGAAAAGTTCATATGAGATGGGAATTAGAGTTAAATATTAATATGTCCAAATAAAAGTGAGATACTTGAAAAAATAAGATAGATTATATAAGAAGGCTATCTTCTAAGAAACTAAGAAGATCAAGTATAACATCCTCAATTACCAAATATGGTATCTTTTAAAAAGTCTATCAAAACATGTTATAACTTAGAAGATTAAAAAAATAAACAATTTAAAAAATTTATAATTTTTGAATAGATCTTATTTAGTCATATCTAAATCATCTATTTCTTTTCTATCAGACCTCATTTGGAATTATTGGTAACAACCAAAGTAAACAACTATAAATAATAATAAATTATTATTTTTTAATGTTATATAAATATATTTTATAGCTAAAATTAAATGACATGAAGTGGAGTAATACAACAAAATCAAATTGATGTACTTGTCATACGAGAAGATATTTAGAGTTTTATTGAAACATAACTAAATCAAAGAAAAAAATTTTATAAAATGAGATAAAATATAATAGAAATACACTACGTAGAATAGGCGTAGCCTCATTGATCATCAAAATAGGTACAAATAAAAATGTCATAGAATTCATTCTAAAACCTAGTAAATAAAATATTCAAATAATATTTATTTTCACTCGTTTGAACCTTGATTTGAATTTTTAGGAATTATCAAAGATAAAGAGGCATAAATAATGAAAATTATTATTTTAATATTACATGAATTTATTTTAATGGTTAAATAAGGTAACTTAAAACCATGTAATATATCCAAATCAAAGACATGCAATTGTCACATGAGTAGAGGTTTAGTATCAAATAATAATATAGCAAAATAAAAGAAAATACTTAAAAAAACAAGATAAATAATGTAAGGAAGCATCATCACATGATGCTAATGATAGGAATTGTAACTTTCTAGATCATCAAATTAGGTACAATTTTAAATGACTAAGGAATGCTAATACACTAGAAAAAATAATTTTTCAAAATATGAAAATTAAATTTACTTTGATAGAGCTCATCGAGACTACTTTGAAAACATTTATTTAATCCCAATCAGATCTGATATTGGGATATTTTGAATTATCAAAACTAATAGTCATATATAACAAAATGTTATTATTTTAATATTAAAAAGTTTTTAATAGGAAAAATAATAAATTAAAAATATATAATATAAATAAATCAAAACACTATAAAAATACCAAAACTGATGACCTAGTGTTAGATACTAATATAACTAAATCAAGGATAATGTTTTGAATAAATTAAGGGTGTTAAGTATATTGTACAAAATAGCATGAATCCTCTAATATGGTGCAAATCAAAGTGCATCATTAAACATGCTAAATCCTTAAAAAAATATTTAAAAAAATTAATGTGAATATTTATTTTGATATAGCTCATCAAGACAAGTCCAACAACATTTGTTTCTTCCTACTCATACCTTGTTTTTAATTATTGCAAATTGACAATTTAAAAAGCATAAAAAATAACAAATTCTTTTTATATATATTAAATATAAATAAAATATGAATTGTGATAAATTGAAGCAATGTCTAATAACAAGATAAAAAATATCTAAGGGTGACACAGGAATGATTTAAAGTAACATAAGAATATATCAAGATGAACAAGAAACATTCGAGGAAAGGTTATAAATTATATAAGAATATTCTATCCCACGATGTTGAATATATTAAGTGTAACATCCTTATAAACTAAATCTAATACTAATAAAAATGTCTTCTAAAGTGTTCCAAACACATAGAAAAAAAAATTTCAATAATGTAGAAATGAAAATTTAATTAGCTAAAACTAATAAAGAAGTGCACAATAATATTTATTAAATCTTCAATAGATGAATTTTGGAGTTCTTGTTATTACCAAAAATAAATAGGCATAAATAACAAAAACATAATTATTTTCATTTTAAGTAAATATATGCTAAAACTAAAATGATATAAATTGAAGTAATGTAATACTATCAAATCATAAGGATGTAGATTTCATATGAAAAGTTATTTAGAGTCACATCATAATATAACCAAATGAAAACAAAAACATTGTATAAATGAGATACATTATATGGGAAAATTTTACTCAATGATTAGAAAGAGACAAAGTATAACATACTTGTTCTTCAAATCAAGTTTTAACTAAAATGTCTAATAAAACTTACTAAAACCATAGAAAATGAAATTTTAAAAAAATATTAAAATGAATATTTTTTGGATAGTGCTTATCTAAATGTGTAAAATAATACCTATTGTGTTAATCAGACTGTATTTGGATTTACTGCATATTTCAAAATTAATCAATCATAAATAGTAATGAATTATTATTTATTGTTAAATTAATATATTTTAAGCTAAAGTGTGATAAATTATAGCTGTGTAATATAGCAAAATAAAAGTGACACAAACATCAATTGAGAGGAGATTAAGAGTAATAAATAAAAATAACCAGAAGAAAAAAATAACAAAATGTCAAGGCTAAAGAGATCAAGTGTAACTCAATCGATGAATGATTAGGACAAAACCAAAAAATATCTCATAAAGCGTATAAAACACTAACTAACAAAATATTCAACGTATAAGAATAAATATTTAATTGAATATAGCTTTTGAGTTTAAACCAATAATCTTTGTTTAAACTCTGTTGTACATCGTTTGAAATTTTTGGGGATTATAACTTAAAATAGGCACAAATAATAACAAAATTTTATTTTTAATATTAAAAAATATATAGCAAAGCAAAAATGAATTAAATAAAAAATTGTAACATAACCAAATTTAATGAATCCAAAGTTTACATTTGTGGAGATATGAAGTCCAATTATATAATAACCAAATCAAAGGAAAGAAAATTAAAAAATGATAAAATATATAAAAAAGGTACTTTCCATCATACCAAAGAGATTGATCTTAACATCTTTGAAATGAGATAAATTGAAGCAAGGTAATATAATGAAATCAAAGCATAGTAAATATGACAATAGTTAATACTTAGAGTTGCATTATAGTATAACCTAATTAAGACAGAAATTTTGAGGCAAAAAAAAAATTCCCTAAGTTACTTTGCAAGACATTTTAATGATATAATCAAAATATATCATAAAGTTTCTAGGAAGAAGAAAGGAAATTATTTAATGATAAAAAATGAATAATTAATTATAAGGAGGTCATATAGATAACTCCAATGACAAATATTTTGTCTCAAATATATCTCATTTGGAATATGACTTATTACCAATGTAAATAAGTATAAAAAATAATAATTTATATTTTGAATCTTAAGGAGCCATATATTAAAATTTAAATGAAATAAATTAAAGCATTATAATATAGCCAAATCAAAGTGATGTAAATATTGCAAGGAAGAAGATTTGGTTACACATAGTAATATAATAAAATAAAAGTGAAACAATTTAAGGAATGAGATAAATTGTACAAGAAATTTGGGTTCATAAATTATAAGAGATTTTATATAAAATAATCAATTGTCAAATCATGCACTAATGAAAACTCCTTGCAAGATGTCAAAAAAGTTTAATAAAGTA
>JAIUJO010000231.1:142500-145000 GCA_023846275.1 Vanilla planifolia | reverse complement strand
TTAAATTCTTCGTCTTCTTCTTTTCTTCTTCTACTACCTCTTCTTATCTTCCTTCTTCTCCTTCTCCTTCTTCAACTTCTTTTTCTTCTACAACTTCATCTTATTCTGCTCTTTTTTTCTTCCTCTTCTTCTTCTTCTTCTTCTTCTTCGTCCTCTTCTTCTTATTCTTCTTCTTTCTCTTCCTCTTCTTCCTCCTCTTCTTTTTCTGCTTTTCTTCTTCTTCTTCTTCTTATTCTTCTTCTTATTATTCTTTTTGTTCTTCTACCTCTTCATCTCCTTCTTCTTCTTCTTCTTCTTTTATGCTTCTCCTCTTCCTCTTTCTTCTTTTTTGTCTTCCACTCCTTCTTCTTCTTCTCCTTCTTCTTCTTCTTCTTCTTTTAATACTATTATCATTATTATTCTTTATCTTAATCTCCTTCTCCTACTTCATCTCCTTCTTCTTCTTCTTCTTCTTCTTCTTCTTTTTCTTCTTCTTCTTCATCTTCCTCTCCTTCTTCTTCTACTTCTCCATCATGCCCTCCTCTTCTTCTTCTTCTTCTTCTTCTTCTTCTTCTTCTTCTTCTTTTTTGTCTTCTTCTTCTTCTTCTTCTTCTTCTTCTTCTTCTTCTACTTCTTCTTTTTTTTCCTTTTCTTCTTCAAATCCTTCATCTTCTTCTTCTATTTCTTCTTCTCCTCTTTCCTCTTCTACTTCTTCTTCTTCTACTCCTCCATCCACTTCTTCATCGTCATTTTCTTCTTCTTCTTCTTCTTCTTCTTCCATTTCTTCTTCTTTTTCTTCTTCTTCTTCTACCTCTTCTTCTTCTTCTTCTTCCTCTTCCTCTTCTACTTCTTTTTATTCTGTTCTTCTTCTTATTGTTCTTCTTCAATTTCCTCTTAGTCTTCTCCTTCTTCTACTCCATCTTCCTCTTCTTCTCTCCTTCTTTTTCATCTTCTTCTTTGTCCTCTTCTTCTTCTTCTTATGCTTCTACCACTTCTTCCTCTCATTCTTCTTCTTCTTTTTCTTCTTCTTCTTCTTCTTCCACTTCTTCTTCTTTCTCTTGTTCTTCTTCTTACTCTTCTTCTTCTTCTTCTTCTTCCTTTTCAACTTCTTACTCTTCTTCTTCTTCTTCTTCGTCTTCTTCTTCTTTTTCCTCTTCTTCCTCTTCCTCTTCTTCTGCTTCTTGCTCCTCCTCTTCCTCTTCTTCCTTTTCTTCTTCTTCTTCTTCCACTTCTTCTTCCTCTCCTTCTTCCTCTTCTTCTCCCACTTCTTCTTCCTCTTCTTCTTCTTCTTTTTCCTCTTATTCTTCCTCTTCTTCTTCCTCTTCATTTTCAACTTCCTCTTCTTCTTCTTCTTCTTCTTCTTCTTCCTCCTCCTCTTCTTCTTCTTCTTCTTCTTCTTCTACCTCTTCTTCTTTTTCTTCTTCTTCTTCTTCTTCTTCTTCTTCGTCATCTTCTTCTTCTTCTTCTTCTGCTTCATCTTCTTCTTCTTCCTCTTCATATTCTTCTTCTTCTTCTTCAATTTTGTCTTCTTCTTCTTCTTCTTTTTCTTCTTCTACTTCTTCTTCTTCTTCTTCTTTGTGTTCTTCTTCTTCTTCTTCTTTCTTCTTCTTCAACTTTTTCTTCTTCTTCTTCTTCTTCTTCTTCTTCCTCTTCCACTTCTTCCTGTTATTCTTCTTCTTCTCCTTCTTCTTCTTCTTCTTCTTCTTCCACTTCTTCATCTTCTTCACCACTTCCTTTTCTTCTTCTTCTTGTTCTTCTATTTTTTCGTCATCACCATCATCATCATCACCAACTTCTTCTTCTTCCACTTCTTCTTCTTCTTCTTCTTCGTCTTCTTGTACTACTTCTTCTTTTTGTTGGTCTTTCCCTGTTTCTTCTTCATCTTCATCTTCTTCTTTTACTTATTATTATTATTATTATTATTAATATTATTATTGTTATTATTATTGTTATTATTTCTATTACATGAACTATTATTATTAGTATTCCTCATGATCATCATCATCATCGTCGTCTTCTTTTTCTTCTGTTCTTCTTCTTTATTTCTTCTTCTTCTTGTTATCCTTCTTTTTCTTCCTCTTCTTCTTATTCATCTTAATCCTCTTCCTCTCCTTCTACTTCTTCTTATTCTTCTTCTTCTTCTTATGTTTCCTCTTCTTCTTCTTCCACTTCTTATTCTACTTCCTTTTTCATCTTCTTCATCGTATTCGTCTTCCTTCACTTCTTCATCATCATTTTCTTCTTCTTCTTCTTCTTCTTCATCATCTTCTTCTTCTTCTCTTCTTCTTCTTCTTCTTCAACTTTTTCGTCTTCTTCTTCTACTTCTTCATCTTCTTCTCCTTCTTTTTCTTACAATTCCTCTTCTTCTTCATCTTCCTCTCCTTCTTTTTCTTCTTCTCCTTCTTCTTTTTCTTCTTCTTCCATTTCCTCTTCTTCTTCTCTTTCTTCTCCATTTTCTTCTCTATCTCCTTCTTCTTCTTCGTCGTGTTATACTTATTATTATTATTACTGTTATTATTAT
>JAIUJO010000231.1:127500-130000 GCA_023846275.1 Vanilla planifolia | reverse complement strand
CATCTTTTCTTCTTCTTCTCCATTTTCTTCTTGTTCTTCTTCTTCTTCTTCTTGTTCTCCTTTTCTTCTAATCAATCTTCTTCTTCTCCTCCTTCTTTTTCTTCTACTTCCTCTTCTCCTTCCTTTTCTTCTTCTTCTGCTTTGTCTTTTCCTTCTTCTTCTTCATTTTCTTCTTCTTCTTCTTCATCTTCTTCTTCTTCTTCTTCTTCTTCTTCTCCTTCTTTGTCTTCTTCTTCTTCATCATCTTTCTCTTCTTCTTCTTCTTCTTCCCCTTCTTCTTTTACTTCTTGTTCTTCTTCTACTTCTACTTCTTTTAATTCTTCTCCTTTTTCTTCTTCTTCTTCTTCTTTTAATATTATTAATATTATTAATATTATTATTATTACTATTATTATTATTATTGCTATTATTATTATTATTATTCTTCTTCCACCTCTTTTTCTTCTTCTTCTCCTTCTTCTTTTTGTCCTTCTTCTTCTTCTTCTTCTTCTTCTTCTTCTTCTTCTTCTCTTTCTTATTATTATTATTATTATTATTATTTTTCTTCTTTTCTTTTTCTTTTTCTTCTTCTTCTTCTTCTTCTACTTCTTGTTCTAGTCTTCTTCTTATTCTTCTTCTTCTACTTCTTCTTCTAGTCTTCTTCTTATTCTTCTTATTCCTCTTCTTCTTCTTCTTCTTAGTCTTCTTCTTCTTCTTCTTCTTCTTCTTCTACTTCTTCTCTTCTTCATCATCATATCTTGTTCTTCTTTAACTTCTTCCTCCTTTTCTTCTTCCACTTCTTCTTTTACTTCTTCAAATTTTTCTTCTTCTTTTTCATGTCCTTGTTTTTTTTCTTTTGCTTCTTCTTTTTTATCTTCTTCTTCTCCTTCTTCTTCTTCTTCTTCCTCTTCTTCTTCTTTCTTCTTTTTCTTCTTCTTCTTCTTCTTATTCTTCTCCTCCTCCTCCTCCTTGTTGTTGTTGTTCTTCGTCTTCTTCTACTCCTTCCTCCTCTACTTGTTCTTCCTTTTCTTTTTCTTCGCCTTCTTCTTCTGTTCCTACTTCTATTTATTCCTTTTCTTCTTCACCTTCTTCTTCTGCTTTTTCTTCTTCATCTTTTCTTCTAATTATTTTTCTTCTTCTCTTTCTTCTTCATCATCTCCTTCTTCTTCGTCTTCTTGTCCTACTTCTTCTTTTTCTTCTTCTTCTTCATCTAAATCTCCATCTTGTTCTACTTCTCCTCCTTTTTCTTCTTCTTCTTCCTCTTCTTCTTCTTCTTCTTCTTTTTCTTCTTCTTCTTCTTGTTCTATATCTTTGTCCTCTTCTTCTTCTTCTTCTTCTTTTCTTCTTTCACTTCTTCTTCTTCTTCTTATTCTTTTTATTTTTCTTTTTCTTCTTCATCATCTCCTTCTTCTCGTTCGACTTCTTCTTCATCTTCGTCTTGTTCATCTTCATCATCTTCTTCTTCTTCACTTCCTCAGCTTCCTCTCCATCCTTCTTCTCCTTCTCCTTCTTCCTCTTCTTCTTTTACTACTTCTTCTTGTACTTCTTCTTCTTCTTGTTCTTCTCCTTTTTCTAATTCATCTTCTTCATCTTCTCCTTCTTTTATTAATATTATTATTATTATTATTTATTTTTATGATTATTATTATTATTAATTTTATTATTATTATTATTATTAAAACTATTATTATCATAATTTATATTTTAATTATTATTATTCTTCTTCTTTTATTTTTCTTCTTCTATTATTATTATTATTATCCTTATTATTAATATTCTTATTATTAATATTATTATTGTTATTATTCTTCTCCTTCTTCAAAATTATCAACTTCAATGTCTTCCTCTCTTTCTTCTTCTTCTTCTTCTTCTTCTTATCCTTCTTCCTCTTCTTCTTTTTCTTCTACTTCTTCTTCTTCTTCATCTTCTTCTTCTTCTCCTTCTTATTCTTCTTCTTCTTATTCTTCTTCTTCTCCTCCTTCTTCTTCCTGTTCTTCCTCTTCTTCTTCTTCTTCTTCTTCTTCTTCTTCTTTTGTTCTTCTTCTTCTTCTTATTCTTCTTCTTCTTCTTCTTCTTGTCCTTCTTCTTCTTCTTCTTCTTATTCCTCTTCTTTTTCTACTTCATCTTCTTCTTCTTCTTCTTCTACTCCTCCTCCTCCTCCTCCTCCTCCACCTTCTTCTTCTTCTTCAACTTTTTCTTCTTCATTTTCTTCTTCTTCTCCATCTTCTTCTTTTTCTTCTTCTTCTTCTTGTTGTTCTCCTTCTTCTTCATCTTCCTCTTCTTCTTCTTCTTCTTCTTGTTCTCCTTTTCTTCAAATCAATCTTCTTCTTCTTCTCCTTCTTTTTCTTCTACTTCCTCTTCTCCTTCCTTTTCTTCTTCTTCTGCTTTGTCTTTTCCTTCTTCTTCTTCATTTTCTTCTTCTCCTTCTTCTTCTTCTTCTTCTTCTTCTTCTTTTTCTTCTTCTTCTTCTCCTTCTTTGTCTTCTTCTTCATCATCATCTTTCTCTTCTTCTTCTTCTTCT
>JAIUJO010000231.1:112500-117500 GCA_023846275.1 Vanilla planifolia | reverse complement strand
TTCTTCTTCGCCTTGTTTCTCTTCCACTTCTTCTTCTTTTTCTTCGCCATCGTCCTTTTCCTCTTCTTCTTCTTTGTCTTCTTCTTCTTCTCCTTCTTCATCTTCTTCTTCTTTCTCTTCTTCTTCTATGCTTATTTTTCTTCTTCTTCTTCATCATCATCTTCTTCTTCTTTGCCTTCCTCCTCCTCTTCTTCCTCTTCTATTACTTTTTTTCATATTAATATTTCTCTTCTTCTTCATATTTTTCTTCTTGATAGTATTCATCTTGTTTTACTTATTCCTCTTCTTCTTGTTTTATTTCTACTTCTTCTTCTTCTTCTTTTATTTCTACTTCTTCTTATTGTTATTATTGTTATTTTTGTTATTATTAATATTCTTCTTCTTCTTCTTCTTCTTCTTCTTCTTACTCTTCTTGTTCCTCTTCTTCTTCTCATTCTTCTCATCTTCCTCCCCTTGTTCTTCTTCTTCTTCTTCTTATTCTTATTCTACTTCATCTTATTATTATTATTTTTATTATTATTACTATTATTGTTATAATAATAATTATTATTATTTTTATTTCAACTTCTTCATCCTCCGCCTCCTCTTCTTCGTCTTCTTCTTCTCTTCCTCTTCGCCTTCTACTTCTTCCTCTTTTACTTCTTCCTCTTCTACTTTTTCGTCTTCTTCATCTTTCTCTTGTTCATCTTCTTCTCCTCCTCCTCCTCCTCCTCCTTCTTCTTCTTCTTCTACATCATCTTCCTCTCCTTCTTCTTCTTCTTCTTCATCATCATTATCTTCTTCTTCTTCTTCTTCTTCTTCTTCTTCTTCCTCTTCTTTCACATTTTGTTCTTCTCCTTCTTCTTCTTCTTCTTCTACTTCTACTTCTTCTTCTTCTTCTTTTTCTTCTTCTTTTTCTTCTTCTTTTTCTTCTTCTTATTCTTCTTCTTGCTCTTCGTCTTCTTCTTCCTCTTCTTCTCCTTTTTCTTCTTCTTCTTCTTCTTCTTCTTCTTCTTCTTCTTATTCTTCTACTTCTTCTTCTTCTACATTTTCTTCATCTTCGACTTCTTGTTCTTCTTCTTATTCTTCTTGTTCTTCAACTTTTTGTTCTTCTTCCTCTTCATCTTTTTCTTCTTCGTTTCCTTCTTGTTCTTCATATTGTTATTATTTTTGCTTTTGTTGTTCTTGTTGTGCTTGTTGTTGTTCTTATTTAACTTCAACTTCTTCCTCCTCTTCTTCCTCTACCTCTTTTTCTTCTTCTCTTCAACTACTTTTAATTCTTCATCATCTTTTTCTTATTCTTATTTTTCTCCTACTTCTTCTTCTTCTTCTCCCTCTTCTTCTTCATCTTCTTCTTCTCGTTCTTTTTCTTCTTCTTCTTCTTTTACATATTCATCTCCTTTTGCTTCTTTCTCTTCTTCTTCTTATTAATATTCTTATTCTTATTCTACTTTTCCACTTCTTCTTCTTCTTCTTCTTTTTCTTTTTCTTCTTCAGCTTCTTATTCTTTGACTTCTTCAACTTTTTCACCGTTTTTTTCGTCTTCTTCTTATTCTTCTTCATTTTCTTCTTCTTTTTCTCGTTCTTGTTCTTCTTTTTTTCTTCTTCTTTTTTCTTCTTCTTCTTCTTCTTCATCGTCTTCTTGTTCTTGTTCTTCTTATTCTTCTTTTACTTCTTCCTCTTCTTCTACTTCTTCTTCTTCTTATTCTTCTTCTTCTTCTTGTTCTTGTTCTTCTTCTTCATCATAACCATCATCATCATCTTCTTCTTCTTCCTCTTATTATTCTTCTCATTGTTATTGTTATTATTATTGTTATTATTATTATTATTATTATTATTAATATTTTCAACTTCTTCTTATTCTTCTTTATCTTCCTCCTCCTCCTCTTCTTTTTCTTCTTGTTTTTCTTTATCTTCTACTACTACTAAAGTAAAAACTACTACTATTACAACTATTTCTTCCTCCTCTTCTTGTTCCTCTTCGTAATTTTCTTCTTCTACTATTTTTTCTTCATCATCTTTTTCTTCTTCGTTTTGTCCATCTCTTTCTTCGTCTTGTCCTTCTTCTTTGCCTTCTTCTTCTTCATCATCATCATCATCTTCTTCTTCTTCTTCTTCTTCTCTTTCTTTATCTTTCACTTCTACTTCTTCTCCTCGTCCTCCTTCTTCTTCTTCCACTTTTTCTTGTTGTTCTTAGCCTTTTTCTTCATCCTCTTCTTCTTCTTCTTCTTCTACTACTTCTTCTTCTTCTACTACTTCTTCCTCTTCTTCCTACTCTTCTTCTTTCTCCTATTCCCCTTCATCTTCTTCTTCTTCTTCCTCTCATTCTAATTGTTCTTCTTCCTCTTTTTCTTCTTCTTCTTCTTCTTATTCTTATTCTTCTTCTTCTTCTTCTTCTTTCGCTTCTTCTTCTTCTTCTTCTTCTTCTTCTTCTCCTTCTCCTTTTTATTCTACTTCTTCTCCTTTGTTTTCTTATTCTTCTTATTCTACTTCATCTACTTCTTCTTCTGCTTCTTTTTTTCTTATTATTATTATTATTATTTTTATTATTATTATTATTATTTTCTTCTTCTTTTTCTTCTTCTTCTTCTTCTTCTTCTTCTGCTTCTTATTCTTCATCTACTTCCTTTTCTTCTTCCTCCTCTTCTGCTTCTTCTTCTTCTTCTTCTTTATCAACTTCTTCTTATTTCCATCTTCTTCTTCTTCTTCTCGACCTTCTTCTTCCTCTTCTTCTTCCTTTTCTTCAACTTCTAATTCTTCTTCTTCTTCTACTACTACTACTACTACCTCTTCTACTTCTTCTTCTTCCCCTTCCTCTCCCTCTTTTCCTTCTTCTTCTTTTAATACATTTTCTTCTTCTTCACATGTTTCTTCTTCTCTCCTCCTTGTTTTTCTTCAACTTCAGCTTCTTCCTCTTCTTCTTCTTCTTCTTCTTTAACTTCTTTTTCTTTTTCTTCTTCTTGTTCTTCTGCTTCTTGTTGTTGTTCTTCTACATCTTCTTCTTCTTCTTCTTCTTCCATTTCCTCCTTTTCTTCTCCATCTTCTTCATCTTCTTTCCCTTCTTCTTCTTCTTTGCCATCATCTTCTTCTTCTTTTTCTTAGTCTTCTTCTTCTTCATCTTCAACTTCTTCTTTGTCTTCTTCTTCAACTTCTTCTTCTTGTTCATCACCGTCATCATCTTCTTCTTCTTACTCCTCCACTTCCTCTTCTACTTCTTTTTCATATTAATCTTCCTCTTCTTCTTCAAGATTTTCTTCCACTTATTGTTCTTCTTCTATTACTTCTTCTTTCCCTTCTTCTCCTTCTTCTACTTCTATTGCTTCTTCTTCTTGTTCTTCTCATTTTTCTACTATTTCTAGTTCTTCATCTTCATCTTCATCTTCTTCAACTTCTTTCTCTTCTTCTTCTTCTTTTCTTCCTCTTCTTATACTTATTCTTCTTATTCTTCTCATCTCTTCTCCTTCTTCTTCTTCTTCTTCTTCTTCCTCTCCTTCATCTTCTTCTTCTTCTTCTTTTGTTCTTCTTTGCATTCTTCTTCTTCTTCTTCTTCTACTTCTTCTTCTTCATCTTCTTCTTCTTCTACATCTTCCTTCTATTCCTCTTCATCTTCTTCTTTTCCTTCTTCTCCTCCGACTTCCTCTTCGTCTTCAACTTCTTCTTCTTCTTCTTCTTCTTCTTCATCTTCATCTTCTTCTACTCTTGTTTTTGTTCTTCTTCTTCTTCTTCTTCATCTTCATCCTATTTTTTTTATTCTTCTCGTTCTCATTCTTCTTCTTCATCTTTTTCTTCTCCTTTTTCTTCTTCCTCTTCTATTTCTTCTACTTCTTCTTCTTCTTCTATGCCTTCGTCTTCTTCCACTTCTTCCGCTTTTACTTCTTCATCTCCTTCTTCTTTTTCTTCTTGTTTTTCTACTTCTTCTTCTTCTTCTTCTTTTGATTCTTCTTCCTATCTTTTTCTTCTTCATCTTCTCCATCTTCTTCTTCCGTTTCTTCTACTTCTTCTTTATCTTCTACTTCTTCTTCTTCTTCTTTTTCTTCTTCTTCTTCTTCATCTTCTTCTTCTTCTTCTTCTACTTTTTCCTTCTATTATTCTTCATCTTCTTCTTTTCCTTCTGCTCCTCCGTCTTCCTTCTCGTCTTCGGCGACTTGTTCTTACCCTTCTTCTTCTTCTTCTTCCTCTTCTTCTTCTCTTCTTCTTTTTCTTCTTCTTCTGCTCCTTGTTCTTCTTCTTATTCTTCTTCTTCTTCTTCTTCTTCTTCCTCTCTTTTTCTTTTTCTCCTTCTCCTTCTTATTCTTTTTCTTCTTCTCCTCCTCCTTTTTCTTCCTCTTCTTCTTCTTCTTCTTCTTCTTCTTCATTTTTTCCACTTCTTCCCCTTTTTCTTCTTCTTCGTCTCCTTCTTCTTCTTTTCTTCTTGTTTTTTTTCTTCTTCTTCTTCATCATCTTCTTCTTGTTCTTTTTCTTCTTCTTCTTCTTCTTCTTCTTCTTCTTTTTCTTCTTCTTCTTTCTTTTTCTTCTCCTTCTGCTTCTTCTTCTTGTTCCTCTTCTTCTTCCTCTTCCTCTTCTTCTTTTTCTTCTTCTTCTACTTCTTCTTCTTCTTCTTCTTCTTCTTTTTCTTCTACTTCTTCTTCTTCTTCTTCTTCTTCTTCTTTTTCTTCTTCTTCTTCTTCTTGTCCTACTTCATTCCCCTCTTCTTCTTCATTTTCTTCTTCTTCTTCTTTAGCTTCTTCCTCATCTTCTTTTTCTTCTTCTTCTTCTTTTATTTTTTCCTCTTCTTCATCTTTTCCATGTTTTCCTTCGACTTCTTCTTCTTCTTTTTCATTTTCTTCTCCTCCTTCATCTTCTTCTTCTTCTTCTTTTGCTTCTTCATCTTCCTTTGTTTCTTCTTCTTCTTCTCTTACTCTATCTACTTCTTCTTCTTGTTGTTGTTCGTTATCATCTTCTTCTTATTATTCTTCTACTTCTTCTTTTTCTACTTCTTCTTCTTCTTCTTCTTCTACTTCTTTCCATAATCTTCTTGTTCA
>JAIUJO010000231.1:80000-85000 GCA_023846275.1 Vanilla planifolia | reverse complement strand
CTATTTCTTCTCCTTCTTCTTCTCCCACTCCTTCTTCTTCCTCATCTTCTTCTCCTTCTCATTCTCCATATTCTTCTTCTTCTTCTACTTCTTAATCTTCTACTTGTTCTTCTTCTTTTTCTTCTTCTTCGTCTTCCCCTTCTTCTTCTACTACTTCTTCTTCTTCTTCTTCTTCTTCATCTTTGTATTCTTCTTCTTCTTCTTCTTCTTCTTCTTCCTTTTCTTGTTCTTCTTCCTCTTCCTCTTTTTTTTCTTCTTCTTCTTATTCATCCTCTTTTTCTTCTTCCTCTTCTTCTTTTTCACCATCTTCTTCTTCTTCTTCTTCTTCTTCTACTACTTCTGCTCTTCTTCTTCTTCTTCTTCTTCTTCTTCTTCTTCTTTTTCTTCTTCTTGTTCTTCATCTCATTCTTCTATTTCTTCTTCTTTGTCTTCTCTTTCTTCTTCTTCTTCCTCGTTTTACCCTTCTTCCTCTTCTTCTTCTCCTTGTTCTTTTTCTTCCTCTTCTGCTACTTCTTCAGCATCTTGTTCTTCTCATTTTTCTTCTTCTTCTCTTTCTTATTCTTCTTCTCCTTCTTCTTCTTCTTATTCTTTTTCTTCATCATCTTCTTCTTCTTCTTCTACTTCTTCTTCTTCTTTTTCTTCTTCTTCTTCTTCTACTTCTTCTTCTTTATCTTCTTCTTATTACAGTTATTATTATTATAATTACTTTTGTTGTTATAATTATTATTATTGTTATTATTGATCTACTTCTTCTTTTTCTTCATTGTCAAAATCATCATCTTCTTCTTGTACTTCTTCTTCTTCTTCTCCTGGTTCTTCTTCTTGCTCTTCTTCTTCTTCTTCTTCTTCTTCTTTCTCTTCTTCTAATTCTTCCTCCCCTTCTTCTTCACCATCTTCCATTTCTTCTTCTTCTTCTTCTATTGCTTTTTTTCTTTTTCTTCTTCTTCTTCATCTTCTCATTCTCCTTCTTCATCATCATCATCTTTTTATTCTTCTTCTTCTTCTTCTTAATCTTACTATTATTTTTATTACTGTTATTTTTTTTATTCTTATTATTATTATACTTTTTCTTCACCATCTTCTTCTTCTTCTTCTTCTTTCTTCTTCTTCTTCTTCATCCTCTTCTTCTTCTACTTCTTCTTCGTCATCTTCAACATCATCATCTTCTTCTTCTTCTTCTTCTTCTTCCTCTTCTTCTTCTTCTTCTTCTTCTTCTTCTTCTTCTTCTTATTCTTCTTCTTCTTCTACTTCTACTTCTTTTTCTTCTTCCTCTTCTTTTTCTTTTTCTTCTTCTTCTTCTTCTTGATCTTCTTCTTCTTCTTCTTATTGTTCTTATTCTTCCTATCCATCTTTTTCTTCATATTCCTGTCATTCATCTTCTTCTTCTCCTACTTCTTCTTCTTCTTCCTCTTCTTCTTCTGCATCTTCTTCTTCTTCTTCTTCTTCTTCTTCTTCTTATTCTTTTCTTCCTCTTATTATTATTATTATTGCTCTTCTTCTTCTTTTTCTTCTTATTTTTCCTCTTTATCTTCTTCTTCTTCTTCATCTTTTTCTTCTTTTTTTCTTCTTCTTCTTCTTCTTCTTCTTATTCTTCTTCTTGTTCTTGTTCTTCTTCTTTTTCTTCTTCCTCTTCTTCTTCATCTACTTATTCTTCTTCTTCCTTTTGTTCATCTTCTTCTTCTTCATCTTCTTTTATTCTTCTCCCACTTAATCGAATATTACTTCTTCTTCGTCTTCTTCTTCATCTTCTTGCTCTTCTCCTTCTTCTTCTTCTTCTTCTTATTCTTCTTGTGGTTCTTCTCCTCCTCATTCTTCTGCTTCCTCTATTCTTTTTCATCTTCCTCTCCTTGTTTCTCTTCTTCTTCTGCTTGTTCTTCATCTTATTAATTTACTTCTTGCTATTATTGTTTTCATTTTTCATCATCATCATCATAATCTTCTTCTTCTTCTTCTTCTTTTTCTTTATCTTCTTCTTCTTCTTCTTCTTCTTCTTCTTCTTCTTCTTCTTCTTTTTATTCTTCTTCTTCTATTACTACTATTTCTACTTCTTGTTCTTCTTATTCTTCATCTTCTTTTTCTCCAACTTCTGCTTCTTCTTTTTCAAGTTGCTCTTGTTCTTGTTCTTCTTTTACTTCTTCTTCTTCTACCACTTCTTCTATTTCTTTTACTTCCTCCTTTTCTTCTTCATCTTCATATTCTTGTTCTTCACCTTCTTCTTCTTCTTATTCTTCTTCTTCTTCGTCTTCCACTTTTTCTTCTTCTTCTTCTTCTCATTTTTCTTCTTCTTCTTTTTCCTCTTCATCATCGTCTTCTTCTTCTTCTTCTTCATCAACTTCTTCTTTTTCTTCTTCTACTACCTCCTCCACTTCTTCTTCCTCTCCTTTTACTTCTTCTTCTACTACTTTGTCATCTTCTGCATATTTTTCTTCTTATTCTTCTTCTTCTTCTTCCTCTTCTTCTTCTTATTCATCTTCTTCTTCCTCTCCTTCTCTTTCTTCTTCATCTTCTTCATCTTTTGGTCCTTCTTCATCTTCTCATCCTTCTTCTTCTTCTTCTTCTTCTTCTTCTTCTTCTACTTGTTCTTCTTCTCCTTTGTCTTATTCCTCTTCTTCTTCTTGTTCTTCTTCCTCTACTTCTTATTCTTCTTCTTCTTTTGCTTCTTCTTTTTCCTCTTTATCTTATACTTCTTCTTTTTCTTCTTCTACTTCTTCTTCTTCTTATTCTTCTTCTTGTTCTTCTTCTTCTTCTTTTTCTTCTTCCTCTTCTTCTTCCTTTACTTCTTCTTCGTCTTCTTCTTGTTGTTGTTCTTGTTCTTTTTCTGTTCTTCTTCCACTTCATCTAATATTACTTCTTCCTCCTCCTCCTCTTCTTCTTCTTCTTCTTCTTCTCTATCCTCTTCTTCTTCTTCTTCTTCTTAAGGATCTTCTCCTCCTCCTTCTTCTTCTTCCTCTGTTCTTATTCATCTTTCTCTCCTTCTTTTTCTTCTTCTCGTTCTTCTTCTTTTGCTTCATTTACTTCTTCATCCATTGTTGTTTTCATTTTTCATCATCATCATCATCTTCTTCTTCTTCTTCTTCTTTGCCTTCTTCTTCCTCATCTTCTTCATCTTCTTCTCCTTCTTCTTCTTCTTCTTCTTCATCTTTTTCCCCTTTTACTTCTGCTTCCACTTCTCCTTCTTCTTATTCTTCTTCTACCACTACTACTTTTTTCTTTTTATTCTTCATCTTCTTCTTCTCCAACTTCTGCTTCTTCTTTTACATGTTCTTCTTCTTCTTCTTCTTCTCCTTTTACTTTTGCTTCTTCTATTTCTTCTTCTTCTTCCTCCTATTCTTCTTCATCTTTGTTTCTTTACCTTCCTATTCTTTTTCTTCCTCATCTTCTTCTTCTTCTTCCTCTTCTTCCTATACTTGTTATTCTTCCTCTTCTTCTTCTTCTTTTTCATCTTCTTCTTCTTCTTCTTCTTCTAATTATTTTTCTTCTTCTTCTTCTTCTTCTACTTATTCTTCGTCTTCTTCTTCTTCTTCTTCTCCTTCTTCTTCTTCTTCATCTTCTTCTATTTCTTATTCTACTTCTTCCTCTTCTTCTTCTTCTTCTTCTTCCTCTCCTTCTTTTACTTCATCTTCTACTAATTTTCATCTTCTTCATATTTTTATTCTTCTTCTTCTTCTTCTTATTCTATTTCTTTTTCTTCGACTTCCTCTTCTTCTTCTATTTCTTCTTCCTATCCTCCTCCTTTTTCTTCACCTTCTTCATCTTCCTCTCCTTCTTCTTCTGCTCCTCCTTCTTCTGCTTCATCTACTTGTTCTTCTTCTTGTTGTTCTTCTACTTTGTCTTGCTCCTCCTCTTCTGCTTCTTCTTCTTCTTCTTCTCTTTCTTCTTCTTCTTCTTATTCTTCTTCTTCTTCTTCTTCTAATTCTTTTTCTTCTTGTTGTTCCTCAACTTTTCCTCTTCTTCTTCTTCTTCTTTTTCATCATCTTGTTCTACTTCTTTTTCTTATTCTTTTTCTTTTTCTTCTTTTTCTTCTTTTCTTTCCTTCTTCCTCTTCTTCTTCTTCTTCTTCATTTTCTTCTACTACTTCTTTTTCTTCTTCTTCTTCTTCTTCTTCTTCCTCTTCTTCTTCTTCTGCTATGTCTTCTTCTACTTCTTCTTTCTCCTATTCTTATTCTTCTTCTTCTACATTTTCCTCTTCTTCTTCTTCTTCTTCTTCTTCTTCTTCTCTTCTTCTTCTTCAACTTCTTCTTCTTCTTCTTCATTTTCCCCTACTCCTCCTTCTTCTTCTTCTTTTTCTCCTTCTTTGACTTTTTTCTTCTTCTTCTTCCTCCTCTCCCTTTTCTTCTTCTACTCCTTCTTCTTCATGATCTACTTTCTCTTCTCCTTCTTGTACTTCTTCTTTTTCTTCTACTTTTTCTTCTTCTTCTTCTTTATCTACTTATTATTATTATAACTATTGTTATTATTATTATTGTTATCTTTACTATTATTGTTCTTCCTTTACTTCTTCTTCTTCTTCTTCTTCTTCTTCTCCTTCGTCTCCTTCTTCTTCGTCTTCCATTTCTTCATCTTCTTCTTCTTCTTCTTCCTCTTTTTCTTCTAATTCTTCTTCTTTCCCTCCTTATTTTTTTCTTCTTCTTCATCTTCCTTTCCTTTTTCTTCTTCTTCTTCTCCTTCTTCTTCTTCTAGTTGTTCTTCTTCTTTTTGTTGTTCTACTTTTTCTTCTTCCTCTTCTTCCTCTTCTTCTTCTTCACCATCGTAACCATCATTTTCTTCTTCTTCTTCATCTTCTTCTTCTCCATCTCTATCTTCTTCTCCATCATCTTCTTCTTCTTCTTCTTCTCCTTCTTCTTCTGCTTCTTGTACATCTTCTTCTTCTTATTCTTTTTCTTTATCATCATAATCTTCTTCGTCTTCTTCTTCTTCTTATTCCTAATTTTCTTCTCCTTCTTCTTCATCTTCTTCTTCTACTTCTTCTTCATCTTCTTCTCATTCTTCTTCTCCTTCTT
>JAIUJO010000231.1:72500-75000 GCA_023846275.1 Vanilla planifolia | reverse complement strand
TTCATCTTCTTCATCTTCATCATCTTTTGCTTTTGCTTCTTCCTCTTCTTCTTCTTCTTCTACTAGTAATACTACAAATTCTTCCTCCTCTTCTTGTTCCTCTTGTTCTTTTTCTTCTTCTTCTACAACTTTTTCTTCATCATTAACTTTATCTTCTTTTTTTCTTTCTTCTTCTTTTTCTTCTTCTTCTTCTTCTCCTTCATCTTTTTCTTCTTCTTCTTCTTCTTCTTCTTCTTCTTCTTCTTCCTCTCCTACGTCTTCTTCACCTTATTCTTCTTCTTCTACTACTACTACTTATTCCTCTTCTTGTTGTTCTTCTCCTTTTCTTCTTCCTCTTCTTCTTCTTCTTCTTCTTTTTCTTCTTCTACTTCTTCTTCTTCTTCTTCTTCTTCTTATGCACCTTCTTCTTTTTCTTTTCATCTTCATCATCCTCTCCTTCTTTTTCTTCTTCTCTTTCTTTTTCTTTTCTACTTTTTCTTGTTGTTGTTCTTTTTCTTCTTCTTCTTCTTCTCCATCTTTTTTTTCTTCTTCTAGTTATTCTTTTACTACTTCTTCTACTTGTTTTAGTTCTTCTCCTTTTTCTTCAACTTCTTCTTATATTATTCTTATTCTACGACATCTACATCTTCTTCCTTTTCTTGTTATTATTATTATTATTGTTATTATTCTACTTTTGACTCTTCTTCTAATTCTTTTTCTTCTTCCCCCTCCTCCTCTTCTACTTCTTCTTCTTCATCATCATCATCTTCTTCTTCTTCTTCTTCCTTTTCTTCTTCTTCTTCTTCTTCTTCCTTTTCTTCTTCTTTTTTCCTCATCTTCTTGTTCTTCTTCTTCCTCTTCTTCTTCATCAACTTCTTCCATTTCTTCTTCTTCTACTTTTTCTTCCTTGCCTTCTTCCTCTTCTTCTTTTCCTTCTTCTTGTTCTTCTTCTACTTTTCTTCTTCACCTTTTTCTTCTTCCTCTTCTCCTTCTTCTTCCTCTTCTTCTCGTTCTTCTTCTCCTTCTTCTTCTTCTTCTTCTAATTCTTCCTCCTCCTCGTCCTCCACTTTTTCTTCTCCTTCTTCTTCACCTTGTTTCTCTTCCAATTCTTCTTCTTCTTCGCCATTGTCCTCTTCCTCTTCTTCTTTGTCTTCATCTTCTTCTCCTTCTTCATCTTCTTCTTCTTTCTCTTCTTCTTCTTCTTCTTCTTCTTCTTCTTCCTCTTCTTCTTCCTCTTCCTCTTCTTCTTCCTCTTCTTCTTCCTCTTCTTCTTCTTCTTCTTCTTCTTCTTCTTCTTCTTCTTCTTCTTCTTCTTCTTCTTCATCATCATCATCTTCTTCTTCGTCTTCCTTCTCTTCTTCTTCCTCTTCTATTACTTTTTTTTCATATTAATATTTCTCTTCTTCTTCATATTTTTCTTCTTCATGTTGTTCATCTTGTTTTACTTCTTCTTCTTCTTCTTGTTTTATTTCTACTTCTTCTTCTTCTTTTTTTATTTCTACTTCTTATTGTTATTATTGTTATTTTTGTTATTATTAATATTCTTCTTCTTCTTGTTCTTCTTTTTCTTCTTCTTACTCTTCTTGTTACCCTTCTTCTTCTCATTCTTCTCATCTTCCTCCCCTTCTTCTTCTTCTTCTTCTTATTCTTATTCTACTTCATCTTATTATTATTATTATTATTATTATTATTATTATAATTATTATTATTATTGTTATAATTATTATTATTATTATTTTTATTTCAACTTCTTCATCCTCCGCCTCCTCTTCTTCATCTTCTTTTCTTCTTCTTCCTCTTTGCCTTCTACTTCTTCCTCTTCTACTTCTTCCTCTTCTACTTTTTCTTCTTCTTCATCTTTCTCTTGTTCATCTTCTTCTCCTCCTTCTTCTTCTTCTTGTTCTTCTTCTTCTACATCATCTTCCTCTCCTACTTCTTCTTCTTCATCATCATCATCATCATCATCTTCTTCTTCTTCTTCCTCATCTTTCACATTTTGTTCTTCTCCTTCTTCTACTTCTTCTTCTACTTTTACTTCTTCTTTTTCTTCTTTTTTTTCTTCTTCTCATTCTTCTTCTTCCTCTTCATCTTCTTCTTCCTCTTCTTCACCTTTTTCTTCTTCTTCTTCTTCTTCTTCTTCTTCTTCTACTATTACTACTTCTTCTTCTTCTACATTTTCTTCATCTTTGTCTTCTTGTTCTTCTTCTTGTTCTTCCTCTTCTTCTTCTTCTTCTTCTTCTTCTTCCTCTTCATCTTTTTCTTCTTCTTTTACTTTTTGTTCTTCATATTGTTATTATTTTTGCTTTTGTTGTTATTGTTGTGCTTATTGTTGTTCTTATTTTTCTTTTTCTTCTTCTTCCTCTTCTTCAACTTCTTCCTCCTCCTCTTCTTCCTCTTTCTCTTTTTATTCTTCTTCTTCAACTACTTCTTCTTCTTCATCATCTTTTTCTTATTCTTCTTTTTCTCCTGCTTGTTCTTCTTCTTCTTCTCCCTCTTCTTCTTCATCTTCTTCTTTTTCTTC